>JANVCQ010000009.1:11086336-11102255 GCA_025531925.1 Erythroxylum plowmanianum | reverse complement strand
GAAAGATAAGAGAGATTAAGAGTTGAGAGATGTTGACACAGCGATTTTTATACTGGTTCACCCCAAACCGTGGGCTATGTCCAGTCCTCAGATATCTTTCTGAGATTTCACTATCTCTCAAAATGTTACAAGTATTCTGTCTCCGAGCCTCTTCAGGTCTTTTACAATCAATATTCTTTCACACTTAGCCTCTGTAGGCTATCTGTACTACTTTCAACTGAAAGGTTTTTCGAGCTTTGTTACAGAAAAATAGCTCTAGATTTTTCGCACAATAGTTTCTCTCAAGTATTGCTAAGCTCTTTGATTTCACTAATTTTTGTAACTTTTGCAATCTTCGTAATTTTTGTAACTCTCGTAACTTTTTGCAATCTTCGACTCTAACTCATATTTATAGTCTTCGTCTTCATATTTATAGTCTTCATCTTCAACTGGTTCTTGATTCTTGATTCTTGCTTCTTTCAAGAAACAGTTATTCAGTTGAGTTCTGTAACTAACTCAAACCGATTCTTGATTTGGCGTGGTTTGTTTCCTTCTGCTTTTCTTCGTCTGCTTTTCATTTTAGCTTCCGTCTGCTTTTCTTCGTCTGCTTTTCATTTTAGCTTCCGTTTGCTTTTCAATTTAGCTTCCGTCTACTTTTCAATTTAGCTTCCATCTGCTTTTCTTCCTTCTGTTTTCTTTCGTCTGCTTTTCAATTTAGCTTCTGTCTGCTTTTCTTCCTTCTGTTTTCTTTCGTCTGCTTTTCAATTTAGCTTCCGTCTGCTTTTCATCGTCTACTTTTCTTCCGTCTGTTTTTCTTCGTCTGCTTTTTATTATTATTTGTACTTCATCAAAATCATTTATGTAACGTCATTTTGACTTAACAGGCTCAGCATATCAATGGTGAAAAAATGTTCCAGGCAGTACCACCAGGCCTTGTAATCTAAAGTGGGAAGACTTTTTGAAGGTCTTTAAGGAGAACTACATGCCCAAAATCTACCTGGACAGAAAGATGAAGGAATGTCTGGATCTGAAATAGGGCAATTTATCCGTGGTAGAATATGAGATCAAGTTCAATAAATTGATGGGGTATACTATAGCCTTGATTCCTACTAAAAGATTTGAAGATGGTTTAAACATAGAGATTAGCACAAGGTTGGCAATCACAAACTTAAGTAGTTTCTCTGAGTTGAGAGCTGCCTCGATCATAATTGAGTAGCTATAGAGAGAGGGATGAGCAGAGTATAGGCAGGAGTCTAGAATGAAGAGGCCCAGTGAATTTCAAGTTAGTTCTGGCAGAAGGTTTAGTAAGGGCCAAAATAGATCTTTTTGACCATGGCTAAATTAAGATAGTCAGGGTTTAGACAGAGGGGTAGCTTTACATAGTCTGGTAGTGGAAGAGGTGCAGTAGCGAGTCAGTTACCCAATTATGAGCATGGTGGGAAGAAGCATAGTGGTGAGTGCTAGAAACTATCTGGAGCTTGCCTTCGATGCCATTCATTTGAGCATCAGATTAGAGATTGTTCTGTTATATTTGGAACACCGTCTGGAAAAAGAAGAGGAGGAGTAACTAAAACTACTGTCCGGCAAAGCCGAACTAGTGGGTCTAGATAAAGAGGCCATGGTAGAAACAAAATGAGCTTTGGGAGTGCTACTATGAGGACTACGATGCGAAGCAACCAACCGTAGTCTCAAGCCCAAGTCTATACAATGACCAGACAAGAGACTTAGAATTCTCCAAATGTCATTACAGGTGTGTTGCTTATTTTTACTTATAAAACTTTGCATTGCTAGATTATGGATCTATGCATTCTTTCATTGCACCGCATCTGGCTTCTAAATTGTATTGTGATAGAGGACTATAGAAACATGGATTGGAGGTGAGTACACCGATAGGTAGTATTACAATAATAGGAGAAGTCTATAAGAGGTGTTTAATTTGAATTGATCGGGCAGAATTGGAGGCAGATTTGATTATACTACAATTAAAAGAGATAGATATTATCCTAGGCATGGATTGACTCACTACTCATAGGGCTATCATGAATTGCTGTACTAAGGAGGTGATATTAGAATCTCCTAATCAGCCGAGAGCAGTTTTTTAAAGTATTATTCAAGTAGTGGCAACCAGGTTGATCTTATTCATAAGTGCTTTGAGGTTGATGCAAGGGGGATGTGAGGCTTATTTGGCCCACGTCATCGATACTCAAACTGAGCAGAATGTGTAGGACATTTCTGTTGTTAGGAAATTCCTAGATGTGTTCCCCGCTGAGTTATCTGGCTTACCTCCAGATCAGGAAGCAAAATTCACGATCAATCTAGTTTTACGTGCTACTCTTATATCTATTCCTCCATATAGGATGACACCTAATTATTAAAGTTGTTCAAAAAGGGTTTCATTAGATCCAGTTTATCACCATGGGGAGCTCTAGTCTTATTTATAAAGAAGAATGATGGAACTCTGAGACTGTGCATTGATTATAGGCAACTGAATCGAGTAATAGTGAAGAACAAGTATCCGTTACCTAGAACTGATGATTTTCTTGATCAGTTGCAAGGAGCTCAGATGTTCACTAAGTTGGACTTAAGATCTGGGTACCATCAATTGAAGCTAGCAGAAGCTGATGTACCAAAAAGTGCATTTAGGAGTAGGTATGGGCACTTTGATTTTTTAGTAATGTCGTTTGGGTTAACTAATGCCCCAACTACATTTATGGCTTTAATAAATAAGGTTTTTCAACCCTACTTAGATCATTTTGTAATTGTGTTTATCGATGACATCTTAGTGTACTCAAAAAGCATAGAAGAGCATGATGAGCACTTGAGAGTAATCTTACAGATTATGAGGGATAAACATCTATATGCCAAATTCAGTAAGTGTGAATTTTGGATGGATCAAGTAGTGTTTCTAGGTCACACAGCAACTAGAGAAGGCACACAAGTAGATCCAAAGATGATAGAGGCAGTAATGAAGTGGAAAGCTCTAAAGAATATATCAAAAATTTGGAGTTTCCTAGGATTGGCCGGATATTATCTAAGGTTTGTCGAGGGGTTCTCATTGATCTCAACAACTCTGACTTAACTTCTGAGGAAGAATGAAGTTTTCAGATGGAATGACAATTGTCAGAAGAGTTTTGAGGAGTTGAAACATCGGTTGACTATGACACTAGTGTTAACTATGCCATCGGGAATTGGAGGATATGTACTATACAGTGATGCTTCACATCAAGGATTGGGATGTGTACTAATGCAATATGGTAAAGTGATAGCCTATGCTCAAGACAATTAAGGTTTCATGAGATAAATTATCCAGTACATGATATAAAGCTTGCTGCAGCTGCTTTTGCTTTAAAGATATAGAGACATTATCTGTATGGAGAGACATTCTAGATATATACTGATCATAAGAGCTTCAGGTATCTGTTAAGTCAGAAGGAATTAAAGATAAGATAGAGGAGATGGATAGAGTTATTGAAAGACTATAACTATATGATTTAGTATCATCCGGGAAAAGCTAATGTGGTGGTTGATGCTTTGAATAGAAAAATCAAATAACAGTGTAGCTCAGATTCAGTTATCGAGGTTACTGAGCTTAGTTCAATTGAGAGCCTTGAATGTCGAGTTCAACCTAGCCTAAAATGAGGCATTGATTGTTACATTGAAGCTGAGACCGATGTTGTATGGCAAAATCTGAAAAGTTCAAAGTAAAGATCCTGAAATGGTGAAGCTTATTGAGAAGTTGAAAATGAATCCAGGTTCTAAATTTGAGCTAAGAGATTAGACATTATGGCTAAAGCAGAGGTTATGTGTGCCTGACATTGATAATCTGAGGAAATAAATTTTGGATGAAGCTCATATAGTGACTTATGCTATGCATCCTGGTACCACTAAGATGTATAATACGCTAAAGCAATATTTCTGGTGGCCAGGGATGAAGAAGCAAGTAGTGAAGTATGTTGCCAAGTGTTTAACTTACCAGCAAATTAAGGTTGAGCATCAAGCTCCGGTTGGGAAACCACATTCGTTACTTATTCTAGAATGGAAATGGGAGCGAATTATGATGGATTTTGTTATAGGATTGCCAAAGACTCCGAGGCAATATGATGTTATATGGGTCGTGGTGGACCAATTGACAAAATCAACCCATTTCTTATCTATAAGAGAAACTAACTCACTAGACTAGTTAGCCCGAAGGTATGTTAATGAGATAGTTAGGCTACATGGAGTTCCAGTGTCCATTGTATCGGACAAGGATCTTATATTTACTTCAAGATTTTGGAAGAGCTTACAGTCAGCTATGGGTATAAAGTTAAAATTCAGTACTGCACTTCATCCTCAAATAGATGTATAGAGTGAGAGGACAATCAAGACTATTGAGGATATGTTTAGGGGATGTGTATTGGAGTTTCAAGGAGCATGGGATCAGTACATAGCTTTAATTGAGTTGACATATAATAACCACTATCATAGTAGTAACGGAATGGCACCGTATGAGGCATTGCATATCAGGAAATGTTAACTGCCTCTGTATTAGGATGAAAAGGGTTTCATAATGGTAGAAGGCCCAGAACTAATTCAAGATACTGTGGATAAGGTGTAACTGCTCTGAAGTCAAATTAAAGTAGCTCAAGATAGATAAAAAAAGCTATATAGACCAATACCAAAAGGGATATGGCATACAGTGTAGGAGACAAAGTGTTTATGAGAGTATCGCCTTAGCAAGGGGTGCTGAGGTTCAGTAAAAAGGGCTCAACTTCTGAGATCATTGAGAGGATAGGACCACTGGCATACAAGTTAGCTTTACCATATGAGATATCTCTGTTACACAATGTATTTCATGTGAGTATGCTTAGAAGATACCGATCTGATCCAATGCATGTGTTATTAGCTCAAGAGATCGAAATAGCTAGTAACTTAAGTTATGTTAAGGAGCTAATCAAAATAATGAAATGTCAAACAAAACAGCTGAGAACCAACTAATTCCATTGGTGAAAATCCTTCGGAAGAATCACTCGAGTGAGGGAGCAAATTGGGAAACAGAGGAGCATATGAGGAGACAATACCCCCACTTGTTCAAACAATCAGGTAAGAAATTTGTGGACCAAATTTCATAAGGAGACGAGAATTGTAACATCCTGTTATCCCATGTTAAGGTTTAGAACCCTAGAATAGTGTACTTGAGAGTTATTAATGAGAAATTAGAAAATGCATCTTAAGCTCATGCATCAATTAGCATATATACAAGTGAATTTGATAATTGCACATATTATAATGACTATACATGCACTCATTTGAGAATTATCAGGTATAGTTGATCTTAATTGATTTATAAATGTGATTATGATGTGAATAGTGAATATTTTGTCTTGAAAATTGATTTTGAGAGTATAATTATTGATTTAGAATTTTTGGTGAAACTTGGAATATTTTCTAAAATTATGAGTATTTTTGGACTAGGAAAAATGCCAAGTGGCAAGACAATTGATAAATGGTAGTAGAAATAAGAGTCAAATGGCAGTGAAAATTTTTATAAATGACATTGGGGTTTAATGACATAAGTCATAGAAAATTGGGAGATAATTGGAGTAGAAATTAGAGACAAATGGACTAGTTAATTAAAAGACCAAGGAGATATTATAAGAAAGTGGCATGTGGCAACTGATAAGTGTCACTTGCCACACCACATGCCATAACCCACAAAACTCTCCCAAGTGAAAGACTATCTTCTCTTTAATTGATCTTTCACTTTATTAATTACTTCTCCTCTTGTTAATATCTCTTCTCATCTTCTTTGATCTTCTTCACTTACAATCCTCTCTTTCTGCCCCATCAACATAAACCTTGCTCTCTCCCTTCTTTGCTACTCTCATTTTTATTGTCTTCTTCATTTTCCCAAAAAAAATCTTGATCTACCCACCTTTATGTTGATGAACGTGTGAGCCATAGAAAGCTAGGGTTGACGTGATTTTGAAGAGTTGGGGTTTTATCAAGTAAGCATCATATTGTTCTTCATGATTTGTTGGATAAAACATGTATGAAGATAGTTAGAGGTTACATGATCATAAAATGGTGTTTTATATATGTTGGAACATGGTTAAAGAAATGAACACTTTAGTGTCTTGTTTTTGTGTTTATGATGATTAATATTTTAAGTGTTGTTGTAAAAATAAGTTTGAAATAGAAAGATCATTGATAATGGTGTAGGAGAAAGGTGCAGAAATTTAGTGATGAATATTTATGTATGTAAATGTTTTGTTTTTGGTTTTATGATCGAACATAGAATATGAGTTGTCTATGATTAAATTAAGCTGAAATGGAAATAGTAATGGAGAGGAGATAGTGAGGACATAAGCTAGAAATGATAGACTAAGCAAAAGAGATGAACTAGGATGAAATGATGATGAAGTGTGCTGGAATATGCTAGATGGAGTGTTTTCACAGAACATGCATCTGTATTTTTACCATATCTTGATCTGTACATATCCAAATGGGATTATTTTAAGTTTGTATTAAACTAGAGATAAATGGATATATTTTTCATGAAGGAATCAAATTTAAATTCTGTCTTTAAGAATTTCAAATTTTGTTTTGAAGTTGACTATTATGTGCTTTCATAGTTTGGGAACAGTATGTATTATTTTAAGTATAAGTTTCAGAATACTAAACCAAACTACATGAAATTGGTGTCATTAAAAACTTAAGACATAAGAAAATAATATTTTAGAAGAATGTATTGCCTAAATATCTCATTTCTTTGATAAAATGGCCAAGGAAAATTAATCTAAAAATATGTTTTTGAAAGAAGCTGGAATGAAGCTTGAATAATTGATCATTAGGTAGTGCACGATCGTGACAGAAAGGAATCATCAAGTAGTGCTTGATCATGCAAGCATGATCATGACAGAGAAGAACATTAGGGAGTTACACGATCGTGATAGAGAGGGATTGTCAAGTGGTTGCACGATCGTGCTCAAGCATGATCGTGACAGAGGAGGTGCATTGCTATTTGACAGTTTTTGACACTCTTCACTCTTTTGACCATGAGTCCTTCTCCAGACCTTTGATTGACTTGAAATTTGAACCAAAAGCTACTCACAGATTGTACTTCCTCTCCACCAAATTTCATTGTCATCTAAATTCACTAGGAAAGGATTGGTAATGGTTGATTAAAGAACTTAGGAAAATATAGTTTCGCAAGATATGATTTATGAATGATCATAAGATGTGAATTAAGGAAATATACCTAAGATTGCCATTAAGCATGCATTATACATGTCATATATACATAAGTATATGATTCAGTATTTATGAAATGGGCAAATTAGTAATGTGAAAATATGTTTGTATTGCATGATATAGAAGAGCAATTAGAGCAACAAAATCCAGACATTGTTGGGACATCGAGGCAATAGCTATCTGGAGCATACTGTGAGTAACCTAGATGGTCCCACATTGATTTATAGTTTTGTTTAAATTCTAAATTGAATTATTATGTGATTGTGATGATTCCAAACATTGACTGTCCGAGGCGTTTAATGCATGAATAACATATTGGAAGTGCTCATTAAATGTGAATTTGATTAAATAAATGATTCTCAGCATCTATATTGAATGCCAGACCAAGGTTTGATGACAAATGTGAATGAGATTGTGATAGTGAATATGTGTAACATTGAGCACATTTGATTAATTAAATACATATAATGCATTTCATTATATGAATGCATGAATAGATAAAGGCTGTTGTGACTAAAATAGCCACTGAAAGAGAGCTTAAAGCTCAAAAAGTGATTAAGAACCAAAGGCTCACTATGTATAGTGAGCTTTGTATCCCTAACGGATAAGGGAAAATTTTTAATGAGCCTAGTATTCACAATAGATAGGGACAGTTACAGGCACTTGATCACAACAATAACAATTGGAAGTGAGTCTCATGAGCATTACATACAAAACTGAGATGTATATTTCAAATGATCAAAATGAAATTACTCTAAATGTGAAATGTGAAATAAGTGATCAAAGTGATATGTGACGCTATATGATGATTAATGAAATGATGTAAATTACATGATTACATGAACCATATATGTTATATGTTATGAGTGAGCCATCGATGATGGATAGCTCACTGAGTTCGCAAAACTCATTAAAATTGTAACGTTGACATTTCAGGTTCGAGAGACGATACAAGTGACAGAGAGACTCTAAAAAAATATAGTTTTTGTACTTTTGAATCAAAGAAATGGCTCAAAGGTCGGTTAGCTGAGACTGAAGGATCTAGATAAAATTTTTGTTTAGTTCCTCTTTCATGTAGCATGTAGCATATTTTTGTAATAGAGTTGCAGACTCTGATAGCTCTTTGATGTTGTATATAAGGATGAAGTATGTAATGCTACAATGTATATTTGGTTTTATGAAATGAAAATGAGGAATTGGGTTTTTAAATAGTGTGATAATTATCTTTTAAATGATGATGTCATGATTAAGTTAGTGATGTGACTGCTCTAGCATGCCACCATTTGCTCCAGTCATATTGCTCCATTTAAACTACTTCTGCACTAGGCACAAAGCTCTGGTACTAACACCGATGCCCAGAAGGCTAGATCTAGTCACATCCATACCTAGACAGCTAGATCTAGTCTCAATGTCGCACCTCGCACCTACTGACCCATATCCACACCTTCTAACCCATACCACTAGTCCACTACACCATAGTTCATAACTTGACATACTCCATTCACTACAATCCACACACTCACATAAAGTCACTGACTTGAACCGCACCAATTTAGGGATTTAGTTTAGTAAAGGTTTCAACAAAATTTATGGAATTGTGGATTATAGAATTATGGAAATTGATATTGAATTATTAAATGATTACTTGATTGTTGATTTGAATATTGAATTATGTATTGTTGTTCTACAGAATATTAATATAGAAAAATGAATAGTGAATTATGAATTTATGATGAATTATGCATTTGTATCTTGTGAGTTTGTGTTACATAGAAATTCTATATATTGAATTATTGGTTTTTGGTGAATTTTGGTTGATTAAATTAAATTATGTATTGTACTGTGTATGTTGATTGTGGAGTTAATTTGAGTATAAAATTAAGAATATTTATTAAAATGGTTAATGTAAGATTGTTAAATTAAAGTTAACTTATAGTTGTGAGTTATTGTTGAAACTAAATAGGTTATAGTTATGAGTGTATGTCTTTAGTTTATTGTTGAATGATGTAATGATAAAAAAAATGAGTTACATAAGATATATATGTGTATTGTGTAATTGTATATATTTAATACTTGAATTGTTAGTTTTTGACTTATTGGTGAATTGTGTTGGATGAAATTGAATTATGTAGTGTAGGTTAACTCTTGATTTTGTAGTTAACTTGAGTAAGAAACTATGAATGCTGATTAATATTGTTGAATGAAAGATTGATTAAAGTTAGGAATTAGGATTTTAGTAACAATGTTGATTAAAAATTAGTTAAGAAAATAAAATAATTATGAGTGTTTCAAATTTAAATATATAAGTAAACAAAATAGACTAGTTTATGGATGAATTATATGATTACATAAAAAAGGTTGTAGGGTTATAGTTATGAGTTATGGTTGAAGTTGAATAGGCTATAGTTATAAGTATATATCTTTAGTTTATGGTTAAATGATGTATTCATACAAAATGAGTTATATAAGATGTATATGCTTTTGTGTTAATTTTGACTTTTGAGTTAAACAATACATAATTTGTGATAGTAATTGATGACAAAATTATGTGTTCTTTATTTGGATATGAAGTTATTAAATTAATTTTGATTTGTCTTAATTTATTTTCGTAGATAAGTGGAAGGAAGTTTAAGTACTGATAATTCAACCATTTTAGGAAGATTCAATTATCCAACTTTAGCTATTTTAGATTTGTTCTTAGAATAAAGGACTATACCATTTTTTTCTTTAGTAGTAAGCATTTGAAAGGTGGAGGAATTACCAGATTAAAGAAGCCTTTGGTTAGGTCAAAGGTGAGGTCGAGCCTGGTAAAAAGTGAGTCTTGATCTTGATGTGAAATGGCAAATAAAAACTTTGCTTGAAGAGTATCAAGAAGAGAAAGATAAAAGGTAAAGATTGAATTTCTTTTGTTGGTGCTCAGGATGGCAGTGGAAATGCTGAAGGTATTAGTATTCCTACCCAAAATGAAGGGAATGTTGCACCTGATGCTAGGAAAAGAAGAAGTGTTTAATTTTTGGCACCATAAACAACTATTGGAGCTCATCCTTCAATCTGTAGTGCTTTACAATCTAGAGAAGCAGATCATAAAGTGGATATGGTAATGGTTAGATGGTGGTATGATTCACCTAGGATACAAAGCTCCTTCAATTGATGACTATAGAGTTAAACTTCTGAGTAGTTTTATTTCTGAAACAAAGAGTTATTTGGGTTAAAGACGAACAACTTGGGCTACTTTTTGGTGTTCAATTATGTGTGATGGTTGGATAAATAGAAGATATAAGTCTATTATTAATTTTTTTGGTTTATTTTGGAAGGCAAACAATGTTTTTTAGATCTATTGATGCATCTAGACTAATACTCTATTTGAAATATTTGATAAAGTTTTGAATGAAGTTGTGCTAGAAAATATTATTCAATTCATTATCGAAAATGATTCTGCTTATAAAGCAATTGGAAGAAGATGCAAAGCAAGTATAATTCTTTTTATGGACTCTTATACATTGCATTTACTTGACGTTGGAAAACATAAGGGATGCTAAGTATTTTCCTATAATTGATGATACTAAGTCGAAAACAAAAAAGGTGGTCAAATTCATCTACAATAATGCATGAGTCTTGAATTTAATGAGGAAGGATTTCACCAATGGTAGGAATTTATTTCATCTTGCTATTATATGATTTGGATCTAATTTCTTATCACTTCAGTGTTTTATTATGATGAAGAAAGAGTTGAGACAAATATTTACAAGTGATAAGTGGGTTACACCTCAGCATGCTAAGTCTAACATTGGATTGGAGGTTTATAGAATTATACATAAAGATAATGAATTTTAGTACAAAAGTCAATTTGTCATTCGAGTTTATAAGTGATATGTCTGTAATTGATTGTACATTTATTCCATAACACTTAGTGATTAATGATATGAAATGTTTAAGAAACTAATTTTTGTTCATATTTGGTTTTAGGTACAATTTGGCAATATAAGAGCTAAAGTGAGTTAAAAGAAAATTCTTTAAGCCATGTTCTTGAGATTCACACTCAATTGTCTTCATGAACAAGAAGGGGGAGGATTAGAGTGAAGAGGAGACAAGAAAAGGCCATAAAATGAAGAATATATGATGCAGTTCAAAAGTCACGGCCATGTATCAACATTCACAGTGGTGAATCAACAATCATAGCTGTGAATCAAGAGTTATATCCATGCATCAACATTCACGAGTGTGACTCAAAGTGCACAATTGTGAATTTTCGTGATCTGGTCCAGAAATTTAATTTCTAGCATAAATAGCAAATTTTGACAGCAAAAAGAGCATGAATTGTTTCAGGAGCAAAATGAGAGGCAAAGCGCACATATTGTGGGTGCCCATAAAGGGCTAAGCTTCCCTATCCCAGTTCGGAGGTGAAATTGATTCTGAATAACACATTTGGGCGTATCTACATTGTGTTTATTTTTTGCTCTCTTTCAAACTATTTACATTATTTTATGTTTTTTGGTAAATCAGTAATTTAAATAAATTAAAAGTAGTTATGTATAAGCCATGAGATTGCCCAGGAGGCAAATCTCTTACCAATACCAAAAGGAATAAACTTATCTAAGAACATGAGGAACTCTATAAAAATTATTCCTTGTGAGTCGAAACATACCATAAAAACTAGCCTATACATATCTACTAACCAAGATGACCTTGTAGGAATGTAAATCTTAACCAGCAACATATACATTTACAGATTAACATAGTAAAGTAATAAATTAAAAGGCCAATCGTTTTTGCTACAAAACCAGAAATTCAAGTCAACACTTCATGAGTTAAAGTTTCTTAACTATGTTCTTCCATTTTATTGAAAAGGGTGGGATCTTCTTTGCTTAAATACAGAGGATGATAAGGTATAACCCTTTTCCCCTACTTCTTGTATCCATCTTGTCCCTAACAGCTTGATCCTAAGTATGAGATCTCCATCGTATGCTCACATAATTCTCATCCATCCTTCCTTAACAAAAATTGTAAAAACTGCTTTTGATTCTTTAAGAAACCAACAGAGGAGTAGGGATTGGTCTCCTTCTGTTAAGAACTAGAATTATTTGGAAAACAAAACATTAGAGAAAATAATCCTTACCAATATTTACCTTCCCTCGATGTTTGAGCTGGGAAGTTCCATAACTTGGAAGACCACTCTAGTGTTTAAGTTCCTAACTTCCATGGCTTTTTCTTTGAATGTTCAGTGGATTCTTTTGGACCAAAGGTTATAAACAATCACAAAGAGGAAAATGAAGAGAAGGTTGAGGTCAATATTTATGTAGTTTAAAGGGTGGTTAAAATAGCTTAGAAGGGCTTGAAGATTAATCAGATTTGACAAGTGGATCTAAAAATGTTCTAGACAATGTGTCCATATTGTTTTTGAGTAAGAACACTCAAAGAACAGATGGTCAATAGAGTCATTATCCAAGAAACACAAGGAGTAGTGATTTGGGACATATGAGAAGAGAAGTTTATGTTTATTGAGTTGGGTATTTTGTAAGAATGACTTGAATGTGTTTATTGGAATTTTTTTATGTAAACCCATTGCTAGAAACTTTAATGCAATACGTAATCGTTGTATTTTGTGTTCATTAATAGCTAATAATGATGTCAAATAACTAGGGATAACATAACCTTGGTTAAATGACCGGAGCTTATATGGATGTTGCCTTGATTAATTTGTTTTCCTAACTCGTAATCTGGCTGTCTGACTAAATCTAAAGAACTTATTCTAGGTTATTCAATAGCTAGGACTAGTTAAAGAGTTTGTTTTAACTAAATAAGACCTAAGGAAAAAACTGAGGTTAATAGACCTTAGTTTTAATCTATGATTAATTGTGCTAGGAGAGGTATGAGAATAATAACTCAATGAAGTAAGTTTAATTGTGAGTAGGTAGAGAATGGACCCATAACTGGATCCTTAATGCATACATCACTTTTCTCAGTTTTATGTTGTTTGATTTAATTTGATTTCAATGGTTTAGTTTCACTTTATTTTCTTATCTGAAATCAAACCCAAACACGACTTCTTTTCATTTAAAAAACTTTACAAACACTCTCTGTGGGATCAACCTAGATTTATCACTAGCTATAGTTTTAAGTCTAACTATTTTGTGTAGCTTTCTGATGCACTACCAAAATTTTGCATTATTTTTTAGGATTATAGTGCTCTAATTTTTTGTCTTAATTTTAATTGGTGTTTTGTATATATTTATTTCTAATTATCTTTTACATTTGTTTCTTTATCTTTTCACATTTTTTTTGAGTTTGTATATAAAAAGGACACAATGAAGGGAGTATGTCATTGCTAGATATTATCAATGTTATTGATAGAAAATTTTCCTATAACTCAAATTTTCAATCCCAAATCCAAGATTGGCATGATCATACGAACTTAGTTATGGATGGGATGGCCAACAAGACTTCTTCCTAGATGAGCAGCAGGATACCCAACAATTCTCACATATACTAGAAGCCTCTGATTCCAACTCAAGTACATCTTTGGAAGATTTATTTATGTCTCTTGCTATTATTACTCTACAATTTTAGCAGGATACAAGTTATAGAATCCAAAACTTGGTAAGTTAGATGGGTTAGCTGATGGAAGCTATCAACTGCTTAGCATCATAAAGCAGAGAGATGCAACCATCTTAACCAGAGGTGTACCCAAGGAATGTTAGCGTGGAAACCATACGAAGTAGAGATGAGGTTGAGAATCTTGAGAGGACTACTTAAGGAATTGCTAGTGAAAAAGAAGTGGAGAAGGAACTCGAAGGAGAAAAGAATATATCATTTAGCTCAAAGGTGAGTATTAAGTCCATAATTATTGTTAAGACTAACCCTTCACCTTTACCTAGTAGATTAGAGAAATTAGACAAGGAAGAAAAGGGTGTAGAGATATTCAAAGTATTTCAAGAGTGTGGGACTTAGTAGAGATTAAGAGTTTGAAGATAGGGAAGACAATGAATATGAGAGGTCATCAACTTAGGCCCTATCCTGAAGAACCTCGAGTGGAGAAAGCACAAACTGTGATACCTAAGGATCATAAGTTTTTCACATTATGAGGAAAACAAGGAGCCATTCTAGCAACAATAAATGAACACGCTTCTTAGGAGGTAACCTAAGGGAAGTTTGTTTCTTTTCCTTTACATTTTTGCATTTCTTTCTTATATGCATCTGTTTTTTTAAGTTTATTTGTTTCTTAAGTGTTTTCATGATTTCAAACATAAAGAGAGAGAATCAATCAATCAAACAAACTTTTTCTCTTTTTGTATTGCTTCTAAGATTATATAGTCATATTTAGATAGTGAATTGACTAGAAAAATCCATGGTAACTTAAACATGTACTTTTACTCTTATGATAGGTCAAAATGCACTATCTTTAAAAAAGTAGTGACTAGTGGTAGAAACATGCCAGTGAGATTTTGAGCCTTCATAGACTGACACTTCCATGTTAGTCTCATTGTCTTTTGTTTATGTGTGACCTTCATGGTATGTACATCCTTACTTTGGTTTGATTTTCTATTTAAGACCACATCTTTATCACATGCACTAACATGGAAATGATATAGTCATTCTTTATTTCACAAGTTAAATTAGCTAAATAGCCTACCTTTTGATATGAATTTTCCCTTATTTAAGCCCCTTTGAGCTTTACTAGCCTTTTTTTTTGTGCCAACCACATTACATGCTTTAAACCTAACCAAATGTCCTACCCAAACCTTAAAGCTAATGCAGCATTTGTTAATTGCTAATGATTGTGGATGCACAAAAGTATAAATGTGGGGTTGTGCATATATATGGGTTGGTTATAGTAATTGGAATGTCATTTTATCTCTTGTCAATTGATCAATTCATAAATTTTATAGCTGAAAGAACTTAAGGGACATTGTTTAGTGATATAATGTTAAGTCTTGGAAAACATATAAAAGCAATCACCTTAAGGAATGAGAAAGAGTTAATTAATAGTATAGAGGAAGAGCTAATTGATGATATGGACAAGGAAAATTGATATATGCTTAATTGATTGTACATTTATTCTATAAAACTTAGTGATTAATGATATGAAATGTTTAAGAAACTCATTCTGGTTCATATTTTGCTTTAGTTAATATTTGGAAGCAAAAGAGCTAAAGTGAGTTGAAAGCACATTCTTTGAGTTATCTTTTTTAGATTCACACTCAATTGTCTTTATGGAACAAGAAGAAGAATGATTAGAGCAAAGAGGAGAAAAGAAAATGTTGGACCCCGTCTCCGAGGCCCAACATTCGGACCCATAAAAGCATGGAAGTCCCAAAACCGACCACACACTGACCTCAAATAAAGAAACTTGCAATTTAAAATTTGGATTGACTTTTTCAGAAAAATGTTCCCTGTATTCTAATGATTCCAACGCCACTGAAAACGCTCAATTTGGATTAGAAATGAAGAAGCTATGGTTAAAATAATATCTTAAAGAAAAACAGTTAAAACTGTACCCTCTACAGACTTCATGTCAAAATTTGAAAATTTTAGAGGCTAAATTGCCAATCGGTTCTTTCATAAAACTTGTAGGTTTATGTCTCTAGTTTAATTCAAAACAAGAATCACCTTGATTCGAGCTCTATAGCTACGGATATCTCAAAATTAGTAAAGTATATTCAGACTTTGTCAACTGATCGCCATACTTTGTTTCAAACCACCTTTTTCA
>JANVCQ010000009.1:11072305-11086236 GCA_025531925.1 Erythroxylum plowmanianum | reverse complement strand
CTTCCAACATCAATTCTAACCCTTCATTTAATTCCCAACTTCTAATTCCCAAACATACTTACTAATTCCAAGACTTAATAAAAATATATCTATATGTATACACATAATTAAAACAATTAAGGCAAAAATAAAAATAATTAAAGTAGACGAATAAATAAATAAATCAAATAATAATTAAATAAATAAATTAAAAAAAAATTTCGGGGCCCAACAGAAAATGCCATAAAATGAAGAGTATAAGATACAATTCAAGAGTCATAACCATGACTGAAGAGTCATGGACATGAATTATGATGCACGGCTATAACTTAAGATGGACTACCATAACTCAAGATTCACGACCTTGAATTTTGTGACCTGGGTTCCCAAAACCTAATTTTTAATATAAATAGAATATATGATGACAAAAAGAATATGAATCATTTTTGAAGCAAAATGAGGGTAGAGCATGCAAATTTTGGAGACTCAAGGAGGGCTAAGCTTCCCTAACCTAGTTGGAGGTGAAATCGATGCCAAAGACATGTTTTGGGCATCCCTCCATTTTGTTTTTTGTTCTTTCTCTCTTAGGGATTGATTATGTTATCCTATGTTTATCATTTGGGTGTTATGTAAGAAAGATTAGATGCTCTATTTGATTGTTTTTATATAAACACATTGCTAGGGTCTTGAATACAATATGCAATAATTGTGTTTCAATTCATTTGTGGAAACTAATGGTGTTAAATCATTAGGGATAATCTAACATAGGTTAAATGACTAAAGCTTGTGTGATTACTACCTATATTGATATGTTTTCCTTTTTTGTAATATGGCTATCCGTCTAAATCTAAAGAGCTTGTTTTAGATTGTTTAATAGCTAAGTTTAGTTAAAGAGCTTGTTTTAATTAAATAGTAGGAAGGTTGAGTTTAACAAAGCTTGTTGCTATCCTATGAGTAATAGTTGCTAGAAGAGGTATGAAAATAACAAAACAATGAAATATGCTTATTCATATATAGGTGGAGATTGAACCAAAGACCAGACCCTAATGCATTCATCACTTTTCTCATTTTATGGTGTTTTATTTAATTTTCCTTTGTTAGTTTAATTTCATTTCATTTTGTTATTCAAAAACCAACGAACCCCCTAATATCCTAAACATCAATTCATTTTATTATAAAAGCTTTACACACACTCTCTGTGGGATAGACTTAGACTCATTACTAGCCATAGTTTTAAGTCTAGTTATTTTAGGTAGTATTATGATGCGCTACCAAATTTTGGTGCCATTGTCGAGGAGTGTGACGCTTTAGTCTTTTATTTCAATTGGTGTTTTGTGTATATATTGTTTATAACCAATTTTTTCAGTTATTTTTTGAACTTTTCACTTTTTTTTATTGCTGTGTGTAAAGAGGACACATAGAAGGGAGTAAGTCACTGCTAGATGTTATTAATGCTCTTAATAGAAAATTTTTCTATAACTCATATTCCAAATCCTGTAGCCAAGTTTGGAATGATCGTATGAACATTAGTTATGGAGGGGATAGCCAAACAAAATTACTTCTTAAATGATCTGCAGGATGTACGATAATTCTTGCATATACTAGGAGCCTTTGATTCTAACTCTGGTACATTTTTGGAAGATTTAGTTATGTCTCTTGCTACTAATACTCTGCAATTTCAACAAGATGTAAAATCTAGAATCTAGAACTTGGTAAGCTAGATGGGTCAACTGACAGTGCTATCAACTGCCTAGCATCATAAAGTGGAGAGACGCAATGTTCTCAACTCAAGGAGTAGCCAAGGAAAGTTAGTGCAAATACCATACAAAGTGGAGATAAGCTTGAGAATCTTGAGAGGACTACGTAAGGAATTGCTTGTGCAGAAGAAGTGGAAAAGGAGCTTGCGAGAGACAAGGATATATCATTTAGCTCGAAGGTGAGTATTGAGTCTATAATTATTGTTAAAACTAACCCTTTACCTTTACCTAGTAGATCAAATAAATTGGACAAGGAAGAAAATGATGAAGAGATATTTGAAATATTTCAAGAGTGCAAGGACTCAGTAGAGATTAAGAGTGTTCAGATAGGGAAAATGCTGAATATGAGTGATCATCAACTTAGGCCCTATCTGGAAGAAACTCAAGTGGAGAAAGCATAAACTATGACATTTAAAGATGATAATTTTGTCATGTGATGAGGAAAATAAGGAGTCGAACTAGTGATAATAAACAAAGGCGCTACGAGGCAACCTAAAGGAAGTTTATTACTTTTTTTACATTTTTGCATTTATTTGAATATGCATGTTTGTTTTAAGTTTGTTTGTTTCTCACGTGCTTTTAAATTTTCAAACAAAAAGAGAGATAATCAAACAAACAAATAAAAATTTTCTCTTTTTCTATTACTTTTAAGACTATATAGTCAAAATTAGAGAGTGAATTGACGAGAAAAATCCATGAAAACTTAAGCACGTACTTTCACTCTTGTGATTGATCAATACGCATTATCTTTAGAAGAGTAGTGACTAGTCGTAGACACAAGCCAGTGATATTTTGAGCCTTTATAAACTAACACATCTGTAGCGGTCTCGTTGTCTTTTTTTTTTTGCATGACCTTCATGACATATACATCCTAGCTTTGCTTTGATTTTCTATTCAAGACCACTGTTTTATCATATGCATTAACATGGAAATGATATTGGAATTCTTTGTTTCACAAGTTACATTAGCCAAATAGCTTGCCTTTTAATATGAATTTTCCCTTTGTTAAACTCCCTTGAGCTTTATTTACCTTTTCCTTTTATGCTAACCACTTTACATGCCTTAAACCTAACCAAATGTGCTACCCAAGCTTTAAAGCTAGTGGAGTATTTATTAATTGTTGATGATTGTGGATGCACAAAAGTATTAGTGTAGGGGTGTTCATATATATGGGTTGGTTATAATTTTTGGAATGTAATTTCATCTCTTATCAATGAATTCCAAATGTTAATGTAGCTTCGTTCAATTTATATCAAAAAAGAGAAAATAAAAAAGAACGAAAATAGAAAAGAAAAATATGTTTAAATAAAAGTATCATAGAGGAGATGGGATTGTTTTGAAAATTTATTAATGATTAGTTTCTCCTCTAAAGTTGTATGGAATGGGTGATTTGAATATGATTCATATGAGGTAAATGTTGTTTTGAAGGATTGCTCCTTATAGTTTTAATATATTGTTATCATCAATTTTTATAAGTGATCCCTTCTAATTGGTTATGCTTCACGTGGTTTATGGTCTGAGGGCTTAAATCTAAGATGTGAAACATATTCTTTGCGTTCTTTATAGTTGATGTACACAATTGTGAGTGAATGTTGGTTTTGTGCTTGATCTTATATTGAGTGTTTTTCTTGTTTCACTAGCTTTGATGGCCTTTTATACTACATCACCGAAATACATCTCACCTTAAACTTTGCCCAAATTTCAACCTTAAAAAGTACTTTGATTCATGATGATGTGTGTGAATCTTAGTGGTGAAGAAATGAAATGATATGCAAAGGTATGGAATGTCATGATCATGAATGGTGTTTGAGTGTACCGAAGGATCAATGCTATTGACACACACTTTGTCCAAATCTACTATCAGATTGCTCAGTTTTTGAAGGATATGATTATTGATTGATCATGAGTAGAGGCATTGGATGTTAAGATCTTGCTATAGTTTTAGAAGTTATTTATCTTTGCTAATGATTATTTACTCTTAGAAAATATGGAAAATGAGTAAGTGTATTAGTTTGTGACTTTGATATTGATGTTTTGCCTGAGGATAGACGAAAGCTAAGTATGGGAGAACTTGATACGCTCTTAATTGAATATGCATTGATTCCATAAAACTTTAGTGATTAATTTTATAAAATGTTTAATAAACTCATTTTGGTTCATTTTTGGTTTTAGTTACACTTTGGAAGCATTAGAGCTAAAGTGGGTTGAAAGAAAACTCTTTAAGCCGTCTTTTGAGATTTACACTTTGTTGTCTTCATAGAACAAGAAGGAGAAGGATTAGAGAAATGAGGAGACAAGAAAATGTCATAAAATGAAGAGTATAAGATGTAGTGGAACAATCACGATCATGTCTTAAGATGCACGGCCATGACTTAAGAGTCACGATCGTGACTTTTGTGACCTGGGTGCCTAAAACCCAATTTGTAGTATAAATGGAACATTTGACAAAAAAAAGAACATGAATCATTTCGAGAGCAAAATGAGGGACAAAGCATGCATATTTTGGAGACCCATGGAGTGGTAAACTTCCCTAAAGCATTTCGGAGGTTAAATCGACGTTGAAGACATGTTTTGGGCATCCTCTATTATGTTTGTTGTTCTTTCTCTCTTAGGGAATGATTATGTTTTGCTATGTTTATCATTTGGGTGTTGTGTAAGAATGATTGAATGCTCTATTTAATTGTTTTTACGTAAACCCATTGCTAAAATCTTGAATACAATATGTAATCATTGTGTTTAGATTCATTTATGGCAATAAATGTGTTGAATCATTACTGATAACATAACATCGATTAAATGACCCAAGCTTGTGTGATTATTGCCTAGATTGATCTGTTTTCCTTGTTTGTAATGCGATTGTTTGATTAAATCTAGAGAGCTTGTTCTAGGTTATTCGATATCTAGGTATAATTAAAGAGCTTGTTTTAATTGAACACAACCTAAGGGAAGACCGGGGTTAACATAGATTGTTGTTAATCTATAATTAATAGTTGCTAGGAGAGGTATGAGAATAACAAAACAATGAAATATGCTTATTTGTGTGTAGGTCGAGATTGAATCGATGACCGAATCCCTAACGTATTCATCAATTTTCGCATTTTTATGTTGTTTGCTTTAATTTGCTTTTGTTAGTTTCATCTCATTTCATTCTTGTTATTCAAAAACCAATAAGACCCCTCCAAATATCCTAAACACTAATTCATTTCATTATAAAAGCTTTACACACACTCTTTGTGAGATCGACCTAAAGTTTTACTATTTCATGTAATATTAGTGGTGTTTTCATAAATAAGATAGTAGCAAACTTAAGGGATATTAGTATTATGTCATGCTAAAGAAATTAGAGTTAGGAGAACCAAAACTTACTAATATGAGAATGAAATTGTAGAAAAATCAATTAGAATTATTCTTAGAGATATTAGAGAGAATATTTTGATAAAATGTATAGGTCTACATACCTATATCATATAACTATTATATCCTTGAAATGGGAAAGGATAATAAAGAATCACTAATCTTAGTTAGGACTTTCCTTGTAAAAATGTAGAAATTAGGAAAGATAAAACCATTCACAACCTCACTAATAAAGCTAACATAAACCTGTTAAGGAGTAAGAGTTGCAAGGTTAATTGGTTCAAAACCGTATGGTGTAAGGCTTTTACACCTCAAATCTCTTTTATCCTTTAGTTGGCAATTAAAAATAAGTTAAATACCACTGACTAAATGCCTTTCTTACACTTTGATAAAATTTGTCCATTGTGCTCGATACATGGGCAGCAAGGAATCATCTCTTCTTTGAATGCTCTTTCAATAAGAATATTTAGGATCATATCACCATGAAATCTCTATGGTTCAACTTAGGGGTCTCACTTCCAGACATTTTACAATGAATATCTAACCAGACTATCTACATGAAAGTAAAACAACTGATACATAATGTTGCATTAGGACTTTGTGTCCACATTTTATGGTTAGGAAGAAAACTCAGACGGGTTGCTAACAAATATTTTTATAAGGGAAACCTAAAGTATATGATGCTCACTAAAGTTAAGGAGCTCATTTTGTTGAAAAATCTGAATCAAAATTGTAGCTCAAGCACAATATCTTCGCTACATCTATAGTGAAGCACTTACAATTATGTTTACTCATCTAGTTTTTTGTCTCTAATCCTTACCTTATAATGCAAGCTAGTCAACACTACTACAGAGTATATGTCCAAACATCCAGAGGACATCCGAGAACATACCTTATGAGAATGACATGTTAGAGTAATCATATTCACTTACTATGGCATCACAGAAACACAAGTATTTTAAGGATCAACTTTTCCCATTTCATTAATAAAACATAACTTACATTGTAGCATTACATTTCACACTCCATATATTTACATTACAAAAACATATGTGAGTTCACTGTTCTATACAAAATGTTCTACATAAAATGAGAAACTAAACAAACACATTCTATCTAAACTCCTCATATATCAGTTGACTAGACCTTTGAGCCATTTCTTATTCCTAAAATTAATAATACTAGACTTCAACTAAATTGTTTTAAAAACTAGGTCTCCTCAATACCTAAACATTAACGTTGCAATTTTGATGAGTTTTGCAAACTCAGTGAGTGAACCATCATCAATGTGCTCACTTAAATCAAAACACAAACATCACAAGTATATAACCAAATTCACAAGTATATAACATTATTCATAATCAATTCCCATATATCACATCATTCAGTTTTGTATACCAAATCACAATATAGATATATATCATATTTCAACAAGCACATTATATATAAACATTTCAGATAATCATTTCAGAATAATTCAATCATTCATATCATCATCATGTACATAAACATTGCATATCTCTATATCATTACAATTCAGTAATTCTTCACAATCATTCACCTGATACATGTAATGATATATTAATGCACATGATATTCCACTTTCAATATTATTATTTTGTGACCGTGTGCCTATTTACTGTTCCTATTTTTTATAGGTACTAGGGTCATTTTAGATACTATCCTATACCCCTTTGGGGATACTGGGGTCATTAATAACTAAGCTTGTGGCTCTTTGTGCACATTTCTAAGTTTAAGCTCTTTTCAGACTGGTAACTCCAGTCATAACTCCTTTATCTGATCATGCATATTCATGTGATGGAATGCATCATTTCACATAATATGTTATTAATAACTTTTATTCAAAGTGGACAATCACTTATCATATTCATCGAATCTAAGTCCGACATTCAACATACAGTTGAGAACATATTTCATATTGCACATTCAATTTGAAAACACTTCCAATACAATCCCAAATATCAAAATCGTTGAACCAACAATGTCCAGAATATCACAATCATATCAATAACAGTTTAATATATGAAGGTTAATAAAAACAATTCAAACATAATGAGAAAATGTCTAGGTTAACTCACAGTGCACCCTAGATAGCTATTACCTTGACGATCTTGCAATATCTAGATGTGAATGCCTAATTTGTGCTTTTATATCATGCAATACACACATATTTATACATTACTAACTTGTTTAATCAAATAAGTACTCAATCATACATATGTATATGTGTTATGTTCATTGCAAGTTCAGTTGACTATCTCGTGTATGTATCCATATTCACAAGTCTTGATCATTCATTCATTATAGCTTGTATTTATCTACTTTGCAATTAGGTTATGCCTTAGGTAAGTTTGATTACTTTAAATTCATCAATCATACATTCATCAATCATTTCCTAGCATTATATATTCACACAATTTCTCAATTCTCATTCAATCATACCTAATTCATTACCTATATCCTTTGGATCATATTTGCATTCATAAGAACATCTTTATACCATTAACAACTTAAACTTCCCAAATTCATATACATTGATATCAAACAATCCATTCAACCTGAACTTATCAACAACTATCTAGGTTCATTTCAAGCCCCAATTATGTCCAATTGCACCTAAGTAAAGTAACTTATCCTTTTATGGTTTAAATATCACACAAAACTGAACTTTTCTCACTTCCATGCATTACCCATGATTATGGGAAGGAGCTAATGTAGCTCTCACGATCGCGGGATGAGTGAACAAAAAGCTTGCCATCCTTTTCCTTTTTATTTTTTCTAGCTTTTAACATCTTCATACCAAATTCAACACATCTTCATCCTAGTCCATTACTTATACTCAATTATATCTTAATTATATGTCAATTCCCCATCAATTCCATATCCAATTCCAATTCAGATCATTCATTTGGTAGCTCACAATTTATGGTCTTTCAGGCATCAAAATCAAAACAAAAACTAGCATTCATTTAATCATACATGTAGTTCCCATTTCAAGATCACTATATTAACACCTTTCTTTAACATAAATTCACCTTCATCATACCTCAAATCCTAATCCAATTAATCCATGAAACAACTTATAACCTACATCTTTTAAACATCAAAAATTAGGCATAAAAGTATCCAAGTTCAGGTATTAATTTCCAACACAATTCATCATTAACATTATATACTATTCATCAACAATTCAATCATAACAACCCTTCTATTATAACATGCCTTAAATTTCAATCTTTAACTTACTTTTCTACCTCAAATTTCCACCTCAAAGATCAAGGTAATTCAGCTCTCCATGCATACAAAATCATCACAAATTCAAGGTGGGAATTGGATGGTTTTTGGCTAGGATCAAAAGCTATAACAATAACAACTATCTTATGATTCTTTACCTAAATTTGTGAGGGTAAAAGCATGGATTTTGGTGAAGTCATTTAGCAAGAATTAAACCAAAAATGCAGAGCTATGAGCTGAATGTAGGATTTGGTGGAGAACTTGAAGAGTGAAGAAGAAACACGGCAGAAACTTTTCTAACATTTGTTTAGTTTAACTACATGCAAGGTGTGACTATCTTAGATTAACATATATCCTTAAGCATGCTAGCCACTTATACTCTTCATAATCCATCAAATGTTACCTAGTTATTAGTCCATTTGTCACTCATTCATTGCTACCATTTGTCAATTAATTACATATGCCAAATGTGACTCATTTATCTATGCCAAATGTCACTCAACTATGGGCTTAATTATCCTAATTTTCCATGTCAACTTGTCTTGCCACTTCTCATTTTTCCTAGTCTAAATGTACATTTTAATTCATCAAATTTCCAATTGTTACAATAAATTCCAAGTTTACTACTTATAATCCATGAAACCAAAATTCAAGACATAAACAATACACAATTCATATCATGATCATTTTAAACCTTTCATGCCCCAGAATATGTCAATTGAGTGCATCTATTATCTATGCAATGTGTACTAATTCATAATTTATGTGTGCATGCTAATGATATGTATGTGAATGAAATTCATTTCATGAACTCGTAATGATATGACTCGTGTAAAATTCTAAGGCTCTAACCCTTAGTATGAAAAATCAACTATTACATCAAGGGTACTCCCCTACATTTTATATTTATTTTGTAAAACACTCTATATTTATTATTTAATTCCATTTCCTTTTTCAAAAAAATGTTGCAATTATAATTTAAGGAATATAAATTAATGCTTAAATTTAGAGATGAAGAAGTTGTCTTCTTAATATCATATGAAAATAACCAACTGGCACTTTCTATGATCAAGAACATGGGAGTAGAAGCACACTACTATAAAATTTAATTAAGTTTAAGAAGAAAGTTTAGTTAAAATACTTCTAATGTAACACCCCACTCTCGCAAAACACGTACCTGACATCCTGAGTGATGTCCAAGTATGTACACCACAAGGGTGGCATGCTAGAATAGTTAATCGATCGAAATTCATTACAAATTTTTCAAAACATCACATGTATACGCGAAAAATCAATAATGGAACTTTGGACCCATTTTGTTCGTAAACATTTTCAAACACAATATTACAACCATTACACAACTCATCAGAATTTCACTAGTTAATTGGGCCCATTTCAGATACAAAACATTTTAGTCATGAAGTTATTACATTATAAAATCATTTATATACACATTGTAAAAATACTTATGAATATATATTTTGATACAAAAATAAAGAAATACAAATATAGACGCGAACTAATCCCGACCTCTATCTCTTACTCAACTGTAGTGGCTAGACTCCCATTTGTCTAACGGGATAACTCCTCTAAGCCTAAAAAATAATGTTGCAATTTTAGGATGAGTTTTACGAACTCATTGAGTGGACCATCCTCGATAGCTCACTCAATCACATAACACATCAATTTATATAATCACATAATTCACATCAATTCATCAATTCATCATGTTGAGTCATATACATTTCATATTCACCTAAAACATATATCACATTTAGAAATTAATCAAACTAATCATACATATCAGGTGCATATGTAGTGCTCATAAAACTCACTTTCAATTTGTTATTGTTGTGACCAAGTGCCTATAACTATCTTATATCCATTGTGGATACTAGGCTCATTGATAACTATCCCGTATCTATTGGGGATACTAGGCTCATTATACTTAGTGAGCCTTTGGCTCTTAATCACATTCTAAACTTTAAGCTCTTTTTCACTTTCTGAGCTTTAAACTCTTTTCCGGTGGCTACTCCGGTCACAACAACCTTTATGTTGTCATGCATTCATGTTATGGAATGCATCAGTCATATAAGATCACATTTCATTTCACTTTCACATTCATTTTCACATGCCATTGGACCTTGTTCCGACATTCAACATTTAAGTTAAGAAAAAACATAGTTAGTCCAATTCACATTCAATGAGCACTTCCAACATTATTCATACTTCAAACGCCTCAGACATTTAATGTCCGGAGTAAGGACCATCACATTCACATAATCATTTAATACAGAATTTAAACAAAACATTTATTTAAAGTAAGACCATCTAGGTCGACTCACAATACGCTCTAAATTAACATTAGCTTCCATGATCTGGAAACGTCTGGATGCGAACATTTTATCCTGCATATCAACATTATGCAATACACACATTGCACACACAATATTAATTGCACAATTACATAAACATTTAGTGGTACACATATATGTCATGTATAATGTATGCTCAATTTGACTATTCCAGGTATGTTTCCTTAATCGCGTCTTTTGATTAATCAAACCTTTCCATTCGTATGTGTATAACTTATTCTTAGGTTTACACCTCAAGAAAACTTGATTATTCTAATATCATAATTCAATTAGTCATCATCTCTTTTCTAACAGTATATGCTCTCATGAAATCAAATTCTCATTCACCTTTACTTAATACATATAGTTCTTCTCTTTTGAATCACAACTAGTATCATATAAACAACTTCATTTCCATTATATTCATGCCTTTGGTACTTTGATATCAACAATTCATTCACTAAGTTATAACATCATTAATCTATCATTCTAGTTTTTCTCAAATTTTCATATCAATTTTTCATGATCATTAAGACAAGAAAAACGGAGCATTTAGGCAATACTATAAAATTGTTCCTTAGGTCTTAAGTTTCTAATGACACCATAATCATACAATTTGATTTAGTATTCTGAAAGTTATATTCAAAATACTTCGGACTATTCTTAAACTGTAATAGCAATCTATACTCAACTTCAAGACATATTTTGGAACTTTTAAAGATAGAAATAAATTTTGATTTCTTCAAGAAATTTGTATCCATATTCTCTAGTTTAATCTAGATCAAAACTCATCTCAATTGGATATATAAAGATCAAAATATGGCCAAAATACCGAAGCACGTTCAATGGAAACACTCCATTTATCATATTCCAGCACACTTCATCATTTTCATCCTAATTTCATCAATCAATCTTTTCTGAATGAATTCAGATGGCCATAAACTTTGGTTGAGAGAAAGAAAATGTGTTAGAAGTTTGTTTGTTCAAATTTCACGTCATTTGGAGGTCTGAAGAAGAAGTTATGATCAAAATAGTAAAGGATGTTCAAAACTGTCAATATCAGTATGCCTTCATTGTCACGATCGTGCAATTCCATTTGATAGCACAATGTCACAATCGTGCTCGTGTATGATCATGCATTGCAAAACACATCACCAATGTCACGATCATGCTTGTGCACAATCATGCATTGTCTTATTTTTGCCTTTCCAAATTCACGAACTATTGCTTTTTCTTCTCTTCTTTCTCTCATTTGCTTAATCTCTCATCTCTAAATTATATCCTCACTATTTCCTCTTCATTCCTACTTTCATTTCAAGTTAATACCATTCAAAAACAAATCATGATCTAAAATTTATCATTAACCAAAAACAGAAAAAAAAAATACATATACCCATTCATCATCAATTTTCTGCACATATGTTTTACTCCATTATCACTTTCATTCCATTTCTAAACTATCACCTTAATTCATCTCACTTTAAGACACCGTAGTATTCTTTTTCATTGACCTCTAAATTGTTTTTAACTCAAAATCATCTCAATGCCAAATCATACATTATTGTTCATAAATCATAGAAAAGCAAGATATAAACACATTCATTCCCTTATGATCATTTTATCACCAACTATCATCATAAATGCTTCATTCAACAAATCAAGAAGAGTAGTGCTTAAGACTTACTTGTTTAAGCTTCAAGATCTTCAAACTCTTCACTTTTTCTCTTAACCCTAGCTTTCTTTTCTCACTCGTGAATCATCATTCAAGGGTGACAGGGTAGGGTCCTTAGTAAGAAATGAAGAAGACAATGAAACAGTAGTAGTAAATGAAAGGTGAAAGCATGCTTCAACGTGGATGGGTGAGAAGTGAGTTTCGGGGATGAAGACAAATAAAGAAGATGAAGAACAAAATTGAAGAGAGAGCATAAACATGAAGGACAAAGCAAAGATGGTCTTTCAAACGTAAATAACATGGGTTTAAAAGCTTGGTGGGTGTCATGACACTTATCACTCAAAAATCAATTAGCATCTTTTACTAATGGTACTCAATACCATTAATCTCTAGCCCATTTGTCACCTAATTTCTAACCCAATTTTCAATGACATTCGTGATTAAATCTTAATGTCATTTATAAAAATTTACACTGCCATTTGACTCTTATTTCTACTACTATTCATCAATTATTCTGCCACTTGATATTTTTCCTAGTCCAAAAAATGCCCTTAATTTCTAGAAAATTCTAATATTTCACCAAAAATTCTAATTCACTATTTATACACTCCAACTCAATTTTTAAGGCACATAATCCATAATCCACATTATAATCACATTTATAGATCAATTATACTCCAAAAACGTCAATGAGTGCATGTATAGTCATTTTAATGTATAAAAATTGATATTCACTTGTGTGTGTGTGTGTGTGTGTGTGTGGCTATATTATGCATGAGCATGAAATGCACTTTTCTAATCTCTCCTAACTATTTTCTCAATTATAAAAATCTAGAGTTCTAACTCTTAGTATGGAAATGGGATGTTACATCTAAAGATGTTCTTATTAGGTTATAACCCAATTGTTCTTCTTTTAAAACTATAATTTTTATTTTGACTGATCTTCTCTTATGCACATTTTAGTTATATTCATTTTATAATTATTTTGTTCTAAACAAGTCTATATGTTTCCATTTTGTTGTGGTTGTTTATTATTTCAAACTTTTAGTTTTATATTTATGAAGCAAGGGAAGGAAACCATAAATGTAAGGAGGAATTTGAAGAACATTAAAGTTAGAAAACCTAATAAATATAAAAGAAAAGTGCTCATATCATGTTGGGTCCCGATTCCTCCTTGCTTGTTTAAATTATTTTTTGGGGTTTAATTTGCCTAATTCCTTTTAGTTAGAATAATTTGAGGTTTTAGTGCTTAATTATTGGTTATTAAATGAAGGGATTTTATTTAAAATTAGAGTGTTGCTAAGTTGAAGAATTTTAAAGGAATAAGATGGTGTAAGGGCATTTTGGGTAGATCACTAATGTTTTAAGGCTTAAGGCTAAGAAGGAGGGGTAGATTAGTCTTTGTAGAGTTAAATAAAAACAAAAGGAAAGTAGAAAGCAAAGCTTGTGGTCGTTTAATGAGGAGAAGAGGCAAAGCAAATTGCTTGTATAAGGAGACAATAGTGAAACTACGTAGTTTTGGGAGGGGAGCTTAGGCTTTTAAGTTAAAAATCAAACTTG
>JANVCQ010000009.1:11061109-11072205 GCA_025531925.1 Erythroxylum plowmanianum | reverse complement strand
GTGCAAGTGTTTATGGTGTTAGGTTGAAGATTGGAGGCTTGGGAGAGGCATTGGAGGCTTTGGGGAGCCCCAATGTCTGTTAAACGGACATGGATGTCCGTTTAACGGACATTCTCAGGTGCAAAACATCCCTTGGCCAGTCAATGTCCGTTTAACGGACATTCTCGGGTAATTTGGCATCCTTCACTCGATTCATGTCCGTTAAACGGACAGCTACGGGTAAGATGATGATTTTTTATGTTTTTAGAGGCCGAATCTCATTTTGTGGTCTTCATGAGAGTTGTATATATAGATGTCTTCTTTCTAATGGTTCCAAAACGAACTTAATCATATGTCTATATTAAAAGTTATGGTGATCGCGCCAATAGAGGTTCAAATTGATTTAGGGTATGAACATAGTCTATTCCTTTGGGCATAACTCCCTCATCCGACCTCCAATTGAAGTGATTCTTGGATAAATGGATTTCTAAGACATATATCTTTCTCTCCATAAAAATTGGTATCATTTGGAGTTGATTTGTGATAGTTGACATGAAAGTAAGTGAGAGGTCGGTTAGGAGATCATGTTTGAAGTATAAGCCCTTTTAGGCCTTTTAAACATATCTTGAGTTGTATAACTCCGTTTGAGGTGATTCTTACTTCAAAACAAACTCGAGACTTAAAGCTACAATTTGTATAAATAAGTCAACTTATGATTTTGGTGGTTAATTAGTGTGCACTCACCACGAATGTGGAGTTACAGCTAATGACCCTGCAAGGAAATGAGCACAAGGTTCATGATTTTTGTAGGTTAAATTTCGGAAACAAGTTTTATTTCGTGGTGAGGAATCCTTCCCTCGTGGGACACGCGTCCAGATGTCACGTAGGACGTCAGACCCGTGATCCGCCGAGGAGGGGTTCCAACATATCAAGTACTTGAATGATGAATATAGTCTGGGACATATTCATATTCTAGAATGTGTTAACATATAGGCTTTCTAGAAAAATCCATGGCCTAATAAACTTTCATATCCTAGATTATACCTATATCTAAAATTGAACTAATAGTTAAAAAAGATCTACATTCTTAGAAACACATGTTTCCTAAACCATGTCTAAAAATTTGCTTTTGTCCAAAATTTATATAGTCTAGGACTATTATGTTATTTTACTGTAAATGCATAGGTAACTATATGTAGCATTAGCAAGAATGGGCCAATACCATAAGGAATAGGGTTAAGTACTAACTATTCACAAACTTAATTATCTAGTCAATCAACTATAATTAATTAAAGAAGGAAAATAAAATAATCACTTAGAATGCCAAAGAAAAGTAATAATCAAGAGTAAAAGAATCAATAAAATAACTATGTTTAAGTAAGGAGTTCCCTAAGACTTCACTAGATTCAAGTTCACTTTGATTTAACAAACTCCTACTTTCTTATACCAATATAAGTTCCTAAGTTAGATAATATTCTCTTTTAAGTGTTTCTGTGTTGAACACATTTGAAAATAATACCTAATTCTACAAAACTAAATTTTTAGTAGTGGTTAGAAAGGAGAGTGTGTGATTGGCTTTTATAATGAATAGTTGTATAAGATTGGGGGTTTTTCGTTGAATTCAACTAATGTAATAATTAAAACTAAACTATGGAAGACAAATTAAATCAAACAATATAAAATTGCAAGGATTAGTGAATAGGTTTTGAATCCAGTTTACGGTTCAATCTCGACCTTTGTGAATGTGTATAATCAATAATCATGTTCTTCTCATACCTCTCTCTGAAACTATTAAATGTAGATTAACAACAACCTCTGTTAATCCCATTTTTCCCTTAGGTTTTATTGAATTAAAACAAACTCTTTAATTAGGTTTAGCTATCAAACAACCTAAAATAAGCTTTCCAAATTTAGTGTGACAACTGCATTATAGATTAGGAAATAGGTTACTTTAAGCAACAACCATGTAAGCTCAAGTCATTTAACCTATGTTATGTTATCCCTAATAATGCCCGAACATTAGTTTACTACATTTGAATCAGATTTACAAAAATTACAGATTGCAATATGGATTTTGGCATTAAATCCATACATAAACAATCTAGTAGGCCTATCTAAATCATTCATACATAAATCCTAGACTTTAGATACAAAATAACATATTCAATTCCAAAAGAGAGTGATGTTTGCTTAATTATTTATACATTCACTTCTTCACACTTACTAAGTATTGTTGTGAAATGCTTAAGATAGTCATTTTAGTTCATATTTGGTTTTAGGTATAATTTGGAAGAATAAAAGCTAAAATGAGTTAAGAGCATACTCCTTGAGCCAAAATATTGATCTCCAAACTCAATTATCTTTGTGGAACAAGAAGGAGAAGGATTAGGGTGAGGGTTGGGTAAGATATTATAAGAAGAAGAATATTTTAGAAAAATTGAAAGATGCATAGTTGTTCGTATACTTATTCGGTCATGTAGACATAGACATTCAGAAGATAATTTTGGACTTATAAGTTTGGATACACGGCCATGTATCCAATGGCGTATCTTCATGAATTTCAAATTTTTTTGACTCCTACAATTTGATACATGACCATGTATCAAACCGTGTATATGACCAGAAACCTAATTTTTCATATAAATAGAACATTTTGATGACAAAAAAGAGGAGAATCATCTTGGGACTTTGTGAAGGGCATAAAACTTACTCTTTTAACATTCTTGGGGGGTAAGATTCTTCAATCCAGTTTGGAGGTGAAATCAATGCCTAAGATCACAATTAAGCATATCTTTTTATTATTTTATGTTGAATCCCTCTCCTTATAGACTGTTATGGTTGTTCTATGTCTATCGATTTAGGTATTGTAAAGATGATCTAAATGTGTACATTGGATTGTTTTTGTGAAAACCAATGCTAGAATCTTCAATACAATATATAATCATTGTGCTTTAGATTCGTTTGTAGCTACTAATGATGGTGAATCATTAGGAACAACTTAACATAGGTTGAATAACCTAAACTTGTTTGTTTACTACTTTGATTGGTTTGATTCCTTCATTTGTAATGCAGCTATCCAATTGAACCTAGAGAGCTTGTTCTAAGTTGCTCAATAGTTAGGTTTAATTAAAGAGCTTATTTTAATTAAGCATGACCTAAGAGAAAACCAATATTAATGGAACTTTTTGTTAACCTACAACTAATAGTTCTAAGTGAAAATTATAACAATGAAATATGTTTAATTGTGTGTAGGTTGAGATTGATTCAATAACTAGATTCTAAACACATTTCATCACTTTTAACTATTTTCTATAATTTTTTCATTAGTTTAATTTTACTTTGACTTTTTAATTGCATTCAATCAAAGCCCCCTTTTTATCTTACAATTCTCTTTTACAATTCTCTTTTAAGTAACTCACACTTAACCCTCTTAATCTATATTATGATCGAATCATACATTTCAACTTTTGAATTTTAATGCATGAATCAAATAATTTAGTCTTCCATTTTCTCTCCTTCAATTTAATCAATTATAACAACATGGATAAATTTTAATAAAACTAGAAATTAATTAAATTAAAAGATCAACTCAAATAATTACATCCTAGGGCCCTTTGTAATGCCCCAACATATACCTTTGAAGTATTATAGAATGTCTAGGGTGTATTAAGTAGTGAACATAATGAATTAAGTGCATCTTATTAAGAGATATAATGGTACTTAATGTACAAGACAAGGGTAAATAGATAATTTGTTGGCTTCAGCATGGACATACATACTTAGACATGAAATATGTACATAAATTTTTAATATGTTTGCTTATATTTGTGAATGTGATGTGAGGTGAATTGATAAAAGAAGTATTTCATAAGTAAATGGGATGTTTTTGGTTAAATTGGATATATTTTTGTGTTGCTCTTGCATGATAAGATTGAACTTAGTCGATTTGGGATATGTACCTCGCTAAATGGATAGGTTCCACTAAAAAGACTTCTACAATTTAGCCATATCTTGGTCTATAGACCTCCAAATTGGATAATTTCAATTGGAAATTAAACTAGAGACATATGTCTAAAAATTTCATGAAGGAACCAAAATATGATTATGTCTCTAAGAGTTTTGAATTCTATTTTGAAGTTGAGCTATGGCTATTATCTGTATTTTCAAACAGTCTATAGTTTTTGGGGTATAAGTCCCGATATAATTAACCAAGTTGCATGAAATTTTTGCAATTAGAAACTTGATACATAGGAGAATGAAATAAATTGATAAGATTATAGGCCAATTTGGGAATTAAAGGAAGAAGAAGGACCAATATGCAATTCCTAAAGTCAACTTATGAACCAATAAGATTAAAGCATGTGTATCCAATGGAATTGTAACACATGGTCCAATAGAATTGTAACACATGGTTCAATATAATTTTAACACATGGTCTAATAAAATTGTAACATGTGGTCCAATTCGATTGTAGCACGTGGTCTAATAGGATTGTGACATATGGTCCAATGGGATTGAAACATGTGTCTAGGACTTGAAAATTCATAAAAAGGTATATGGAGAGGGGAGATGAAGGAAACTTTAATGGCTTAACTCTCCTCTCCATTTAACCTTCTTCATCCCATAATTTTTCACTTGGTGATTCAACCAAAGCCAAAGAGGAAGGCAAGGAAAAGCATTAGAAGAACTAGTTTGCCAATTTTAAGGTTTGGGACTTCACTTAGTTAATTTCTAGATTTGTGTACATTTGAATGTGTAAAAAGATTCATTTGGATGTGAAATGGATGTGAGGATGATACTTTGGTGCTATTTTGGTGTTATCTTGTATAGAATTGGTTGAATATGACAAGAGATTATCGTGTAGTGGAATTCTATCCAAGGTTTGTTGAACTAGTCACATTGTTTGAGTCATAACTCAACCTACAGTCCTCTAAATTGTGTGATTTTAGTTTCATATGAAACCTAAGACATAGAGATAAACATCTATGTGAAGGACTCTGACTTAGTTCTAGCTTTATGACCTTGGAAATTTATATCGAAAATGGTGACCTGATGTTGCCCCTATTTTGGGGCAGCTTGTGATATTTGGTCTATATCTCATGAGTTAGGAGTTTAAATGACCTAATTGTTAGTGCTATAGAAAAAAGAGAAACAAAGAGAGAAATGTATAGAAGACATAGAAACCCAGTTCTGACATTTTGTATACGAATATTAAGGAACAAGTAGTGGTATGAATAGAGAAAGTGTTGTAACGACCTTGGCATTGTTTTTGTTTCCGATTTTACCGAATCTCATCTGAATCTTTTTAAATATGTATGAAACTTTTCAAACACCTAGAAATAAATGAAATAGGACTTACCATTTATGAATTGGGTAGTTGAACATTGTAATAGAAGATTGAGCATAATGTATTTCAAAGAAAATTTACATGTATATAAATGATTTATATGCATATTCATTACTCATATGTGTATAGTATGATTATGAAGTGGGATTTTGATACCTTTTTAATGGTGGTAAGCCATGAATTGCATGTATGAATGCAAATATGAGTTTTATGACTTGAAATGATATGACTTGTCAATATATGAATTATGAAATTGGCAAATGATTAAAGGAAATGTTATAGTACTTGCTTTATTGTCTTGGTGGTGGATAGATGGGCATGCCTATAAGGTTATAGTGTAGCTGTTATAGTTTGACACCATCGATGCCCACAATTCAATACCTTCGAGTGTCCACAATTCGATACCTTCAGGTATCTACAGTTTGATGCCTTCAGGTATCCACAATTCGATAGCTTCGAGTATCCACAATTTGATATCTTCAGATATCCACATAAACAACCACAAAAAATATACAGGCTTAACACAGAAAGGAAACTTAAAAGTCATAAATAAGAAATATAGCATGAAAACATGAATAATTGGTATTCTTGAGCATTTGTATTGGTTGTAATGATGAATTGTAATGATGTGCAATTTATTGATAATTTGTATCAATGAGCGTTGAATATCAATATTTGGCTTATAAATGCGCATTTTTGGTATATAGATAATATGTTGAAGCATATTTGCATCATATACTTTGCTTAAATATGCCATCATTGTTTACATGAGCATTGAATATCAATGTTTGGTTCATGAATGTGAATTTATGGTATATGAGTTGTGATATTTTTGAATGTGTGTGCTTGGCAGATGACTGCTATGAGTGGTCATCCAAACTAAGTGCCTATTTAGATAGGCTTATATCAGTTGAGCTTTTGTCAGTAGAGCTTTTCTAAGAAGAGAGTCAATTGACTATTTGGCTGTCATTTAAAAAAGAGCTTTTTTGAAAGAATTTCATATAATAGAGTGTTTGGCAACATAAAAATAAAAAGCACTTTTAATTTTAACTATATTTTATTTTATAATAAAATTATTTATGCATATAAATATTATTTAAAATATATTAAACAATATGCAAAGCATAATATATTAATTATTATATAATTTTAAACCATATGAAACATAAATGAAAATATATTTAATCAAATCTTTTATATGGATTATAATATAAGTAAAACTAATATCCAAAATAAATATTAAAACATTTTAAAAAAAGTCAAATAATATTATATAAATCTTAAAATAAATGTGAAAATGTATTTGTGGGTATTATGAGAATTATGTGTAAAAATATAAGGGTAAAGGGAACTAAAAAATTAGGCTCATTAATTGATCTGAAAAATCTACCTGAAAAAGTGCTTTTTTGAAAAGCTCTAAATTTGAACTTCTCAAAAAGCTATATTTTAATTTCCAAAAAATCCATTTCTATGAAAAAAAAAAGTACTCTTGGATTTTACATCCAAATATTCATTTTTCTTAAAAACAGCTTTTACGGTGGAAAAAAAAGTGCTTATTCACCCTCCAAAAGCTGAAACAAACATGCACTAAATGTTTTCCCCACTAAGCTTTCAAGCTTAGCTGGGTGATAATCCGTGTAGGACCAAGTCATAGTCGTGAGATATAACGAACATCTGTAGGGACCAAGGCCAACAGTTAGGAGAAAAGTTCTTTTAGATGTGTCTTTTGATTAAAGAATGGTTGTATATGTAATAAATGAAATTGCATGTTTTCTTTTTGGATTATCATTTTAATGTAAAGATGTAATACTACTTCTTAATGATAATGTTAAATGATATGAAATTTTATAATATGTATATGTATAGCATTGAATAGAATTATATACCTTGAATGCACATATAAGAATTTGGTTGCCAGCTGTGTGGATGCTTTAAGGTTTCGTATAGAGAGTGTTACACCCTGTATACCTAAATTTGTCTCCATTAGTTCATAATCAAATAAGAAATGAAAATGTAATAACAAGAAAGAAAACAAAAATAAGAAATCATTTTCATAAGTCATAAATATTAAATCTTTGGTGAATCTTGACAAATTCTCATTATTCTTCCAAAATTGACATATTCTTCATCAATAACTGATGAAAAATTCTTATAAATGACTTTCACTACTATCTACATATTCTTGATCATTAACTGATGAAAAATTATTATAAGTGACTTTCACTACTATCTAATTCTGTTCTTTATAGAAAAATCCCTATCCTCTTTTTCCATCAAAAAAATTCAAAACCTTAATGTTTTAATGAGTATTATGGCCCCACATGGTGTTTATGTTGCCAACCATGTTATCTTTTGTATATTCTATAACTTGTTCAAAAATTTACATAGCTAATACAAACCTAGATGGGTCAATGCAAGGTCTGTGTTTCTTGACCCAGGTACTAATTTAGGAGTTTGTAGGCTGGCAAAGGAGAAGTAGAACCAACTACCTTAGAACACAGCCCTAACATAGTGGCATGTACGTGTCATGTTCTAAGGTTCTTTTTCAAATTGTTCTAAATTTACTCCAAATTAGACTAATTCCTCTCTAAGATCACTCTCTTTTACTTAAAGAGATAGAAACAAGACCTAAATAAATTATCTTTATTTTAAGTATTAAATCCTCTAGAATTATCTAAAACACAAGCAATATTCTATTAAAATCATGACGAAATTAATATTTGTTTAGCATACATTAAGGACAAACTTGTGTCCTAGATAATGTTAACATTTGAACTTTGCAAAATGATCAATAGCTTAAGATATGATATCAGGGAAGAATACAAATGGTGTCACAGTAGAATTCAAAATTTTATAATCATATCGAACCCATTTTCTCCCCACTCTTCAACACTTACTTTATTTTTTTCTAAACTTTTCATATACCAAAAGCTCTAACTCCCTACCTAAGTAAAACCTATAAATATTTTGTCATACTAGCTCCATTTTCACCTAGATTTCTTAGCTTTTTCTCCATGCTTTTCACACATTTTGGGAACATTCTTGAAGAAATTTAGCATTTTAGAAAATTTGAAACTTTTAAAGTTATTGAATACCAAGTAGATGTTAAAAAAAAGGCACAAGAATGATTTTTAAGCCATATTTATGCAAAATAAAGCTTTGAGCAATAAGATGTAGTCAAGTTTATGATAAACTTGAGCTACCACTACTGTTAAACATCTGCTTCAAGTATTTTCTCATCCAAACCATTCAAAAAATTATTAAATTATTAAATTTCACCCTTTTGATTCCAATAGGTGTATGGATTGACTTTGATTCGATATAATAGCATTAGAATAAAGGTTTGAATGTATATAGATAAAATAAGATGGATTATGCTTTTTAAAGTAGCAGAACATACCTATATGGAACTCACTTTAGAATTTTTTTACTACTTTGGAGATAACTAGGTATTGAATCAAAAGAGGTTTCAATCGATATTCTAATGATAAAAAACATAAGTACTACTGATGATTTAATTATTTTGATGAGAAGCAATATAAGAACAAAATTTAGCTATAAATCAAAAAGATAGTTCATGAAGATTATAAATGAAAGTTGAAGTTTACAACCTTTCAAGTGAAGATCAAGTTAAGGAAAAAAGAAGATTAAGGCACATTAAGTTCATTCTATATTTTGTAATATTAATTGTAATCTCCTTTAGTTAATTTGAGGATCTTAAATGCTCACCATATATAAAAATTTCATTTTACTTCACTTCATGAGTCTTTTCATTTATCAAGAGAATTTTTTTGTTTTTCAAATATGTTATAGGGTGTTTGTTGACATATTGTTTAACTAATATAGTAATTTGATTGATCAATATCCCTTTACGGGACCCATTGGTCAAGCAATATGCCCTAATGGTCAACCAATATGCAATGGCTAGTGAATATTGTACATTAAATGCAAATTTGGTGACTAATATAACCTTCTAATCTACTAGCATGATGGAACTATATGTTGAAATAATAAGTTTTTGGCACCAATGGCTAGTAGGGGTCTCAAAATCATATAAATATATATTTTCTCATTATTTCCTTTATGAAAATTCATTTGCATGAATTATACACATATTTCTAAGTTTTTATGTATCATATAAGCATTTATTACTATATATTTGTGTAAGTGAGCCTCTTTGGTATTATTAAAGTCATAAAGTGAGACATTTTGAGTTGTAAGCTTCTTTAAGGTTTTCATATATTATACTTGGGGGAGCTTAAAGTGATATTAAAGTTCCTTAAAAGATTATACAAAGTTTATTATTCACCTTGAAATAAGAGTTTTGGCAGTAGACCTAAGCAAGAGTTTTTTATCGAACCACTATAAATTAGATTATGGTTCTCTTCGCTTAAACTTATTACATTATTTCCTAAGTTCGTTGTTGAAAGTTATTATTTTATATCACATTTTTATCTTTTACAAATTATACTTATTAACATACTATAATAGTAAATATAATATTTAAAATTTATCAATACCCAATTCACCCATCTTTTGGGTTCCATAAAGGACTAACACAAGTCATGCTAATTGAGATAAAAAGGGATGTCATTAGGTTTAGGCTTTAAAAAAATAGAATAGAATGTTTTTTAATAATTTTAAAGTGCAATGTGAGTTTTATTCAGCTAAACTAGTGGAGATGAATGAGTATAGAAACTCCCAAACTAACTTCCATATTTAGCAAGTTATCCTTATCCCTAGTTAGAGATCTATATCAGGGGAAACAACTGTGTCCCTAAAATCTAAGAGTTTTGAACCCATCATTTTATTAAACCCTAGTTACTTAGTAGAATAGACGGATTAAATGATTATGGATTTTATACTTAAGCTAGCAATATATTGTAACAAATAATAAGCTAGTAGGCCTTTTCGGTAATTAATCAATACAATCAAAAGAAAAATTGATACAAAATATATAAATTGAACCATAAAAACAAATTAAATCTTATGGTTTAATACCTCCCAAGGTGTCATTTTCTTTCAACCAAGTGTAGAAGAATAGCCGTACAAGGCCATAAATAAGAGAAAAGGGCATAAAAAAGAATGAGGAAGAGATGTGGCTACCTACCCTAAATCCCAAACCTACCCTAAATCCCAAAAAATCTAACTCAAAAACTTACTTTAAAATAGGGCTTATGGCTTTTAAAATATGAGGTGCATCCAAATTTTGGAGTGAAAAAATTAGTAATGTCCTAGATTGTGAAATTCACCGTCTTTAGCCAATGCAGGCTCTAATATGCCTTTGTCTATTCACGCTTAATTTCAACCTTGATTAAGCTAGTATATATGAAAACTAAAGACATGAAAGCTTTAAAAGTATTTCAAATCTTTCTACATTTTCTTAAATCATCTCAACTGGAGTTTGAATGAGAAAAAATTCCTAATTTAAGAAAAATATCAAAAAATATATTTTTAAAAAATATATCAAAATGATCTAGATTTGCTTAATTATTTCATTTTGCCATTAACACCTTCATTTGCATCTTAAATCAAAATATAAGCATAATAGTTACATTTAGGTATAAAATAAGTTTATAGGAAAAAAAATATTAAGAGGGAAGAATAGGGCATTTTATACTCCGAATCACTCTCACTTTATCCACGGTATCCTGGATCAGCTCGGGACCCTCAAGCATCCTCACACCCTCTTCATCCCAGTAAAGAGGCGATCTACAAGGTCTCCCATACAAGGCCTCATATGGTGCCATCCCAATACTGCTCTGGTACT
>JANVCQ010000009.1:11031566-11045655 GCA_025531925.1 Erythroxylum plowmanianum | reverse complement strand
ATTTTCCTCAAACAATCCATGATAATATATTCACATCCATATCAATTCAAGTACATATCCACAACAAAATTTCATCATCATATTCACTAACATAATCAAAAATACTAAATCTATGTTAATCATATCGAACTACGTAATATTTCTTATTTCTAACTATCCAAAAACTTTCATTTTCCCATATCATGAAAGAGTATCATTTTTCTTACTAATTCTATCAGCTCAAACTCTTAACAATTTCTCTTGCGTGTAACTCATACGCATCCGACTCAGCCTAGGAATCAGTCGCTGCTACATGCTGAGACATGTCAAAATACATGTAACTTGAAACATATTTCCAAAAATGCCCATGTAAGATACCAAACCTAGGCGCTATGATACCACAACTGTTGGGTACTGTTTTCGGAACCCAACTCTTACTCTAAACATCATAAGACTAGAGCGTGGATTTTACCTTATAGGATTGTTTCAATGAACCCTCATTAGTCATCATCCTATATGGGTGGCGTGCCCACATCAGTCCAACATAAAAAACAAACTCATTTCTTTTATTTAAGAACAGATTTTGGGAAACCTCTAACTAGAATTTCAATTTGACTTCTTCAGAACATTTATTCCCCATTGTCTTAAGTTTCTAAAGACACCAAAATCATTCCATTTGGTTCAAAAATATGAAATTTATAGCCCAAACATTTTTGGACTGTTATTAAACTAAACATTACACTATACATAACTTCCATCTTGAAATTGATAGTCTTAGAGACTAAAATAAAAATTTTAGTCCTTCAGATAATTTGTAGAGCTATGTCTCTAGTTTATTTAAAAACAAAAATCATCTCATTTGGATCTCTATAGAGCAAGATATCATCCAAATGCTGAAGTATGCTCAGTGAAACATCCAGTTCATGCTCTTCCAACTGATACCCTTACTTTGATTCGATCAATCTTTTTTGAATCAATACAAAAAGCTATAAATGTTTATTGAGGGATATAGAAATGTGTTAGGAAACCAATGCTTCAAAAATCAGGTCATTTGGAGGTCGGACGACAAAGTTATAGTCGAAAGAGTGAAATATGTTCAGGTTTGGGGGAGATCGGCGGGTAGCGATCGTGCCACGCGCGCGGATTGCGACTTTCCCTGTTCTTCTTCCTCTGACCTGTTTTGTTAAAAAGGGCATAACTTTTACTACAAATATTGAAATAAGGTCATTTAAAGACTGTTTTGAAGAGGACTTTTAGACCTACAGCTTCTATGAAGACCCTGAAAAGATATTTTCCATCCAAAATGGGTAAAATTGCAAATCAATGCATTTGTCCCGAATGTCCATTCTATGCAACATCATAAAATTCTAATGATCATATCTCTCAACTCCGATATCCAAAAATTTCATACTTTATAGCGTTGGAAAGATAAGAAGCCAAACTACAACTTCCAAGAGACAACTTTACCTAATTCAACCTAGATCAATCTAGATTTTTCGCTAAAGTCAGAACCCAATTTGACCCTTATAAAAAACTTGAAATTTGTCCCAAATTCACTTCTTCTAATGTAATATCATTCATAACAATTCAACTACCAATTTTACTTCATTAAACGCATTAATATCTACTCATTTGATTCATCACCTACATCCAATTCTCATCATCCACAAACTCCTATCTTTCATTTCCATAACCTCTCACTTATGAGCCACAACAATTCATGTTCAAAGTTTATCAACTCAATTGGATAACTTTTTCAAGTACATCTAATTTCAACTCACATCATCTATACATAATCCATATTTCATTAACAACAAAATAGAAGTTTTCAAAAATTTAATGACATTCCAAACCACATTACATCATCGGTATCCAAAATTCAAAATTCAAAAGATACCAAACCCAATAATTCTCGAAATGCATCCAAAGTCTTGCTTTTACAAAATCTAACTTAATATACAAAAACATTGAAAAAATAGAATGATCTTCGACTCTTAGTTACTTGATCTCATTTTCATCACCTAAAGATGGGACGAAAAAGGGGGTGAGCTTAAAAGCTCGTGGGTAACAGTTTATAACGAAAAAATAAGCAAAGCCTTTGAAAACATTCACTTGTTATAGAAAATTCTCATTGAGTTCATAAAACACATGGTTCTTAAGTTTTCAACCAAATTCACAATAAGACAAATCATGTATGCATTAATCTTGTCAACATATCATGAGCACATAAGCACATCAAAATAGTTTAGGTAGATCTATGAACATGACAAACTACACATTTCCATATAATGGTCCTGTGTAGTCGTAAACTTGACGCACTATCGCAATCTCACATACTAGTTTTACATAGCCGTAAACTTGAGAGAGTCCATGAAGGAGCTCCGTGCCATTAGCGGGCAGGCAGAAGAAGCCTTTAACTTGGTCAACGTGCACGTGATATACTTGAATGGATTACACCAAACCACATAACATGTAATTCATTAATTGGAAACCGTTTGCCCAAATGACACATTCTTGGAAACTTGCTTTTCATGAACATGAGATATTTCGAAAACTATTTCTGAAAACATGATTTCATAAACATGTATCTTTTCACAGAAATTCATTTTAAAAGTTTTTTCACAATTCATCAATACAATTCATATACCAAACATATAGCAAATTCTCAATTCATTCAAGAAGCAAATAAATGCAACATATGCAATTGAAAGCATTAAACTTCCTTGATTCAAAGGAAACATTTAGTAGCTTATTTACTCTATTATAAACATGTACACACCTTGATTTCCTTGCTTAAAACTTTGCTAAAAAATATCTCTCCTCTTGCTCCTCTTGCCTCTTTTGATTTCCTTCATTAGAGACAAAATTTTCATTTAATAGGGATTCAAATTGGAGAACCCATAAGACATATTCACTAAAATTGACCCTAGAATTCTTAAACCCATACATTTCTTAAGCTTTATGAACCAAAGCTCTTTCAAAAATCCAAAAGATTAAAATCAAACTTACCTTGAATCTTTGCCAAATAGTGAGATTGTTGGCACTAATGGAAGCTCTAATCCTCCTCTTCCTTTTTCTCTTCTTGAACAACTTAACTCTCTCCCTCTTCTCTCTTCTAATTTTCGTTTTTTAGCTTCTTCACATGCAAGCCTATCTTTCATCTTCTCCTTTTTACCCTTAATGAGCCCAAAAAGTCCATTTTACCCTTCCTTATAAGCTTAGGTACTTTAATCCTTAAGTGGTCTTCCAAAAATGCCCTTCATGCAATCTTAATACCTTGACACTTTAATTCAATTAACCTATGTCATATAATCTTGCTAACATTAACATAATAATAACTCCAAAAATTAAATCCATCAAAACCTCATAATTCATTTAAATCATGCTTAATTAGAGAAAAAATCTAGGGGTCAACATAACTTCACTCATTATCATTCAATTTATGAACCATTACCATCTTCACAACTAACTATATTTATCTCTACTTAATGATATAATATATATTATCTTAAGACATAACTATTCATTTATTTTCATCTAAGAAGTTTGTAGTTCATTGGATCAAACAAGTAATCAATGAATAAGTTTAACAAACTGTAAGGACAAAGTAATATGAATTACACCTATCTTGTTACTTAAAGAACTAAAAATCTAAGAAAACCAATTTACATTAAAAGATCATCCATCCCAATGTATGTGTTCAAAGGAAATATCACCTGTAAATTGAACATCCAAAAAGAAAAGAAAATAGTCAATGAAAATGTCATTTGTCAAATTTAGTCATCATAAGACTATCTTTATGACTTCACATTCATCCTCATTGCTCCTTCATCATATCTATAGTGAAAAGTGTCCTGGACACATTAAATGTTAGAATTTTTCCACAAATTTCTCCAAAATTTAGCATAAGAAGACTTAGAAGTGACATTTTATGCTACATGCTAACTTCTTACTAGTAATTCACTCTCGTCAAAACATCTAGTAGTTTTCCAGGATCATTAACTCTTTAACTGCAGCCTCAAGTGTTTTACACTCACAATCATGCCTCACTTTTTTATCTCCTTAGAGTTAGCAACCAGCAAGTGGAGATATCCATCTAAGCATCTTTATTCCTAACAAAATTTTCTTCTTTAATATGGTACTCTTATGTAATGACCCAATATCCTATATTAGGGGCTAAGACCCCGGAATAGTATACACTAAGAAATTAGAAGTGCATTTCATGCATCATATGGCATAACATGTGAATATTTATTTTTGGCTCATTAAAATAATTTTACATGCATTCATTGACATTTCGGGTATGATTGATTTATAAATGAGATTAAAATGTGAATTGTGGATTATTTGTGTTGAAAATTTATTTGGTGAGTATTATGATTATTTTGAAATTTTTGGTTAATTTTAGATATTTTTTGAAAATTTGGACTAGGAAAAATATAAAATAAGTGAAAAATAGAAGAGTGACACGTGGTAGCATTGTGTGTTGACATATGATCCACATGCAAGGGACACACTTAATCACAGAAAAAAAAAGAAAACAATGGTGAAGCTTTTTATTGTTCACCGAAAGTATGCATCACAAAATTCTCTTTTGTTTCAATCATCACCGAAACACTGTTTTGATTCTTACATCAATATTATCCTTTGAAAAACAAACATTTCTATCGAGCTAGTGTTTGTTTCTACTTAATCTTGATGTCTTTTTTTTTTGGTTTCCAACCACCGAAACCTTAGTCATCACTATCATTACTGGAATTTTTTTAAAAAAATCAAGTAAGTTATGTTTTAGTTTTATGGATACTATATGGATGATTTTGATGATATTTTAGTGTTGTAAGTGAATTCAAGCATGAAGGGTAACTTCAGTGATGTTAAAAATGAATTATATGAAAATGATGTGAAATGGACAGTGTGTAGAAATTGTTTCTAATATTGTGAGAATTGAAGTTTAATGAGATTTAGACAAGTACAAAAAAACTAGAATGAGGTTCTATGTTTTTGTTTGAGTGAAATTAAATCTTGATATAGTGCAGAAGACATGAAAATGCAATAGTGAGAGAAAACAAAACAGAAAGTGCAGTAGTGAGAGAAAGCAAGACATGATGAAATACATATATGATTTCTATTTTGATGTTTGTGTTTAATCTTAAGTTTTGAGATGTTTGGATAGTGAGTGGAATGTAAATGGAAGTAGAATATGTGGGAGAGTATAAGTTAGGAAGAATTGGTGTTTAGAAATAATGGATTACAAAGTAGAAGAGAGGAAGAAGAAGAGAAGAAGTGCTGCAAAGTCTGGAAACTAATGGAATGCACGATTATGCACCCAAAGGTTTTTTGAACTTAACAACTTTGATACTTATGAATTTGACCTCCAAATAATATGGGATTTGAACCAACAAACTCTTAACACATTGTTCTTTATCTACACCAAAAGTTATAGCCATCTGAATTATATGGAAGAGATTGATTGATGAGGTTTGGATGAAAATGTTGACGTGTACTAGAATTTGGTAACTGGAATGTTTTTACTGAACATGCTTAGGTATTTTGGCTATATATTGATCTGTAGATTTCCAAATGAGTTGTTTCTTGATTCAGATTAAACTAGAGACATATGGATAAAACTTTCTTGAAGAAGGAGAATTTTAATTCTGTCTCTAAGAATTTAAAAATCTGGCATGAAGTTGAGTCTTAGCTTAGGCTGTAGCACTACCCGTGATAGAAATCATATCTTATTGTTATCGAATAAACTGTATTGATGTAAGCCAAATTAGATAAAGTTGTCTTCACAAAAATTGTAACTTATTCTCTTAGCTTTCAATTGGTATGAAGTTTGTAATTTTTAGATATTGGAATTGAGAGATATGAGTCATAAAACTTATAGTGCATGACCATGCACTAGCCAAAATTTCAAATGTACTCAGTCTGTAGTATTTTGAGCATAAATCATAGAATAATGAACCAAATTGTATGATCTTAGTGTTATTAGAAACTGAAAACATAGGGGAACAATTGTTTAGAAGGAAGTGTTTCTAAAAACTCCATATTCCCTGTCACAATGATCATGTAAATTTGACCCAAAAGTGGGTTTTGAAAAAAAAATCTGGAATGATTGATGAGTGTGTGAATTATAGAAAATATAGGGAAAAAAATTAAAGTTTACACCAGTTTATTTAAGATATATATACCTGAGAATTTGTCATTGAACATGCATACTACATGATACATTTATAAATATGATTATTCAGTTAAATGAGGCATACAGTAATATGAAAATGTATTTGTTTGCATATAAAAGAGCAAGTAGAACGATTGCTTTCAGACATTGCCAGGACCTCAAGCCAATAAGCGAAAGGAGCAATTGAGAGTAACCTAAGATGGTATCACCTTGACTTGTTTTGTTTATTACTGAATTGAATTTGATATTGATGAATGTGTACTAAATTGTGTATTGAATTTTGGACATGAAATGTCCGAGGAGTTTTAATGCATGATTAAAACATTGGAACTGCTACTTGAACGTGAATGAGATTGACTACATGGTTCTCAACTTTAATGTTCATGCCAGACCTATTCCAATGATTATTATGAATAAGAACATGAATGAAAATGTAATTGATCAAATGTGATGACTAAAATTAAGGAACGCATTTCATTCTAATGCAGGAAATATAAAGGCAGTTGTGACTGATGTCACCAGTAAAAAAGAGCTTAAAGCTCAGACATTCGTGATTAGAGCCTAAGACTCAATGTGTACGAAGAGCCTTGTATCCCTCAATGGATAAGGGACAATATGAAAGAGCCTAGTATCCATAACGGATACGATATAGTGAAAAAGGCACACAATCACAACAATGAAATAAATGAAATCGAGTCTCATATCATTGCATACACATATGATCTAAATAAATTGAATGGTTGCAATGTTTTGAGAACTTTGTGTATAAAATAAGTGATAATTTGTCAATGTGTATGTTCTGCAAAATTGCACTGAAATGATGAAATTTTTGAATTTCGTTTTTGAAATATGTGCTGAGTTCGCAAAACTCACCAAAATTGCAACGTTGACAATTTCAAGTTCGAGAGAGCGACGACCTAACTTCTAAGACTACATAGAAGTGATTTTGTATAACTTATGGAGATCAGATATGGCTCAAAGGTCAGTCAGCTGGGACTGAAGGAATAGCTTGTGTTATCTTTTGTAATTCCTCATTTATGTAGCATATTGTGTAGATTGAGCTGTAGATGCTCATAAAATGATGTCATGTAAACATAGAAGTTAAACATAATGCTACAATGTAACTTATGGTTTATGATACAAAAAGAGGAAATTTTGACTTTTAAAACAATGTGTAATTTATGACTTAGCTTACAATGCCATATTATAAAGTGAAGGCGAAATAGTTAACACACCATTTCTGTCGGGCATGTGCACGTGTATCCGAAGGGCACACGTGCATGTGTCAAATGAGAGTGGGGTGTTACATCTTGACACATAAGCAATCTCGATAAAAGACCTTATTTAATTATAAACAGATTCTAAAAGATTGAAACAGTTCCAAATGATTGATCCCGCCATTTATACACTTCTACCACATCAAGTTGGATTGCCTAAGACAGGTACCTTTTCCATCAGAACTTGCAACTTTGATTATAACTTTTTTAGTCAGTAAGCCAAATTTAGGAAAAAAGATTTATCTCTTCATAAGATAAGTTTAAGAAAAATTCAGGAGGGGCCTCATAACCACTTATAACAAATATCTACATTACAAGTAAAACCCATAAAGTAAGATTGCTCTATTCAGTAGATTTGTGCGTAACAATAGAAACTTTACTAAGGATACATAATCGTTTCTCATATTTTAAATTGTTCTTAAGCTATAAATAGAAAGTTCAGGAGCAAATATGCATGCATATACTTGAGAAAGAAAAAAATGCATAAACATCATCACCAAGTGCCTCGATATGAAAAATGGGTTTTCAAAATAGAGAAAACTATCATCCATAAAGATGAAATCATAATCACTTTAACAAATCAGAAACATAAACCTGAGTGACAACCCTTACTGAATCAAGTGTTAAGAAGACCATATCAGCTACTAGTCCTCGATAACAATTACTAAAATCTAATAACATCCATCAAATGTATAACATTTGCAACTAAGATGCCCTGGTTAAATCACAAAAAACACATCACATTAACTAGTATAAAAAAAACAAATAGACAATTCAGTTCTCCACTAACTCGACCAAGCTGGCTCCGTACTCCCTCTTCCTCAAATTGTTTAAATACTCGATCTCTATCAATCATTAAAATTCTTCCAAATCACAAAACAAACCCCACAATAAAAATGAAAAGCACTCATTGAACCAATAAACAAAAGGGTATATACCATACAAAGAATAATGAAAATAAAAACATGGAGTATTGAAAGTTATAAAAAAGAGAACATGATGATGGCATTCAATAGCTTTGATTCTAATGGGGAAAAAAGGGAACATTGATGTCCATCCTCGAAGCCCCTGAAATAATTCCAATTCTCCAAACTTTTGTAGTAGTTGTTGAACTAGGTCGAATCACACTAGCTTCTTAATTTCAATTAATAAAAGTAAATAGGGTAGTTGATTAAATAAATGATTAATTAAAATTAATATGAAAACAAACTAAGTCAACTGAATTTAAAAACGAGAAAGTTAAGATTACCAAACTCTGATTCAAAGGAAAGATCTCATCTAATTGTAACATTGTCATTGGTTTAAAGAGACTATTTTCACGATTTACAAAGATAGTCTGAAACATATTAGGATAGCCGTAATAGTCTCAAATTTTCTTAAATTAATTGGTTCAAACCCAACATCTAAACCAAAACTTATCATCCATTGATTGGGTGTGATAACATTCCATATCAAATAAATGATAGCATTAAGCTCAATGAAAAAGGCTAAACCCTAAATTAAATAATCGAGATAGCTGCAACCAATCAATTTAGTTTTCTTGTTTATCATAAGTTAAACAAGGAAGTTCATAAATATCCTATTTGCTATTTGTACAAATCTTTCATGAAAATTACTGATTATTGAATTCTTGGATAACGATAGAATAATCAATATTAAATTAAATTGTCAGATTAATTAAAATTAATAATTCATGAAACATGAGAACTCAAAATAAAAAATACTTGGATTAAAACATGAATAAAAGTTTGGAACACAAAACCTCACAAACTTACAACTAGAATATCGAATCCCCTTGCATAAGAAAGATTTAGTTTAGCCACACGTGGCTTTAGCTCCAATAACAAAAATAGAAGAAAGATAAAGAATTGCTAAAAACATAAGAAGGGAGAACCTCTTTCTGTTGTGAGGAATGCCCATTTTATAAGGTTTTTGATCTAATCCTAATCTAATTCTATCATGTAAAGATTTTTATCTAAAACAAATTCAATTCCGAACTCCTACATGATAGGGATAAAAGGAAGTTTCCTAATTAAACTCCACTTTTTCAAGTGATTAGCCTTATTTATTGCAATAATCTCTTCATTTTATCCCAGATTTTTCATTATCATCAATAAAGTCCTAATTTGATTCAAACTTTACTTTCATCTCTAAAACAAAACAAACATTAATTTTAACATTTAAGCACAAAAATAAATTCAAAACAAAGGAGATAATATCAAATATTACGTTAAGATGAGATCTTATTAAAATTTTCCACACCAGACTCATGCTTGTCCTTAAGCATACATCAATTCAATACATTAATCATCTTCATAACAACCTCTCATCTCCTTGCATGTTATCTAGAAATATCCAAAAGCTAATTCACATTCAAGGGTTAAAATGACAGTCGAGAGAATAAATACTCATAGGACATATTATCAAAACATAACATCTCATCAATTCCATCAAAATCAAATGAACAAGACTTAACACTCTAACAAGGATTTCACTCTATACTATCAAAGTGTTTAGGTTTCATTAAGCTCTCAAATCAAAACATAGCAATTTATTTCTATAAGTTTGCTCAAGAATCATATCTCCACCATTCAACAAAATGAACTTAATGCATAAATGAAAGGCACTTTATAAGGGTTGTAACATGGCTTAGGTAAGGTACGAAAAGAAGAAACTTTTTGGCTAAATAAATTGAAAGAAATCATACAAATTTATCCACAAAAGTTTCAACTTAAATCAAAATTCAGTTGATTCAAATAACATCTCTTTTGATCACTTTTTCTTTCTCTTTTTTTCTTTTTTCTTTTCAACAACAATAGTAAAGAGGAGATTTTGTTTTATTTTCATTGTTTGTTTTTACTTCTCCTCCATTCTAAAAAAATCAAAACAATGCAACTTGAATCATTTAATTTATTTTTCACGTGATTAGTCAAAATCTTATGCAAATAAGCTAATACAATTCCTCCAATTTAGGGGTTTAAAATTATTAAAGATATCAATAACAAAAAGGGTAAATTCAGCTTATAATAAGGTTATTATGCAAGAAAGGAAAGGGTAAAGCTCAAATTGTTTTTCTAGGTATAAAAATTAAGGCTTGTTTAGGTAGAAAATGGTTATCCTAAATGCCCTTATCATCTTTATACACAAATTCATAAAAAATGTGGTCTCAACACATATTCAAAAGCTAGTTCTAGCATAGCCAAGCTATATTTGATAACATATAACAAAAAGATATATATGAGCACATATGTAATGAATGCTCTTAGGCTCAAAGCTCACGTAGATATCAAAAATTGCATCAAGTCTTGGACACTTTTCATTCAACAAAATCAATGAGGTACTTGAAATAATTAAATGAAAACGCTAATCATGCTTGTCTAAAAAAGGATGTGTACTATGGTGTCGGAGGGCACGGAGATATAACCCCCATGAATTAAAGTAGAGCATCCAAAATTTTCTCTATTTTTTAGATTTTAAATTCCAATCTATCTAGTTGAGAATGATAATCATGTCGGATCTGTGGAGCCGAAAGATATAAAGTTGGTTGAATGGTACTAGGCTCTCGATATGTTGATGATGAATCTCTCTCAGTGCGACCGCGACATGTTCTCCTTTCTTTTTCAATTACACTCATCCTACTTAAACAAATTATAAACAAAGGTTCCATCTCACAGGCTATATGCATATCAGTCTCAATCAAATCAATAAATTTAAATTAATAGCCAAATGATTGATAAGAGAACCAAGAGATAAATTTTTGTTTAAAGATAAATTAGTGTTAAATTACATCGCCAACTAAACACCTAAATTGACATATACTTTATTCACCATACACCAAATAAAGAACCATTCAACCTTAGTACATGTACATGCAATAGCCTTTCGGCTAGAATAATTAAAGGCTAAGAAATGCTGCATATAAATCCACTCCATTTTATTAAGATTACTACCCTTAAATTAGCTGGGATGATAAGGAAAAGGATTAGAAGACATTGATTTCCATATTTGAAAAGAGTTGAACTCATCATAGTCCATGATAGATTCTTTATAATAAATTGAATTAGCACAATCTTCATCTATTAACCCTGAGGATAAAGTAAACTCAGTGACATTCTGTTTGAATTCGACTCTCATTAATCTGTATTAAATCACATTAGGACTACTTAAAGTAAAATTGTTTGAATTGTCAAATTTAAAGATAGTTTAAAACTCCCTCATTAATTCAATAAAAATAGGACAACTATTCAATGCAAAGTATTTCTACCTCATATTAACTAGTAGATCATCAAATTTTTCCTTAATTTTCAAATCTTCTGGGGAAAGGTAGTGTACATACTTACCTGCAACAATATGTTGAGTTTTAATAATAGCGTACTGTTGTTTTCGCTCTTTGGTGTTGAAAGTGAGACATCCTTGTAAATCCGACTCAACAGGTGATAAAACAGAAGTATTTTTTGCAATCTACGCATGCTTCCTTTTATTACCATCTTCAGAGCTTGCAACAGATTAATGGTGTGAATTAGCATTCATCGACAAATTATCTTTTGCTACGGCCTTCGCTTTAGAACACCCCATGATCCTGAATAATATAAACAATGGACAACTTCGAAAAATATCAGAAAGCCACCTAACAATAATTAAACTAAAAGGAAAAATCAACTAACAGTAAATGATAAGAATGAAAATAAATAATTAATTATGTGTTGCTCTATTGTGGCGTGGGTAAGGAGAGTTGCGTCTATAGCTTCTTCGTTTTGGCAACCTTTATGTTTGCGTTGGTGACCTTCATTCCAGAACACTAAATTCCATAAGGCAAGATGTCGCCTTATGAGGTTTAGTAGTCTCGAATTTCAAGACCCTCTTTTCCCTTTAAGCTAGTAATTTTGTGTTTCAAAAACAAATAATTGCATCCAAGAAAGAATTAAAACAAAATAAAATAAAACAATCATTTTTGGGTTGTCTCCTGAAAAGCACAATTATTTAACGTCGTTATGCTCAACGGGGTCGATTCTTCTCAAACTTCTTCATATGATGGAAATTTCAAATCAATATTCACCACACTAGAAATTGTCATCTGCTCATAGAATGGTTTCAGTCTATGTCCATTAACCTTAAAAATATTTCTGGTCTTTAAACTTTTTATTTCCACTGCACCATGAGAAAAGATATTAGCAACAACAAATGGACCAAGAACGTAACTTACCTAGCATAAGCTTTAATTGAGAATTATACAATAATACTTTCTGTCCACTTTAAATTGTTTCCTCAAGATCATATTATTGTGGAACAACTTGGTTTTCTCTTTGTAAATTTTCGAATTTTCATAAGCATCTAATCTTATTTCCTCTAACTCTTGTAGTTACAACTTCCTTTCCTCTCTAGCTTTCGCCAAATCTATGTTGTAACATTGCACCGCCCAATAGATGTTATGTTCCATTTCCATCGGTAAATGGCAAGCTTTACTGAAAACTAATCGATAAGGAGACATTTCTATCTGTGTCTTGTAAGCTGTACGGTATGCCCAAAGAGCATCATCCAGTTGTAAACTCCAATCCTTTCAACTAGGATTCATAGTTTTTCCCAAGTTGGATTTCAACTCTCCATTCGATACATTTGCTTATCCGTTCGTTTGCGGATGGTAGCCAATGGCTACTCGATGATGCACTATATACTTTCTAAATAGCTTTGCCACAACTTTATTGAAAAAGTGACAACATTGATCACTAATGATGGCATGTGGGATTCCAAATGTATTAAAAATGTTAATTTTTACATACCCTACAACAGTTGTAGAATTGTCAGTTCTAGTGGCTTTTGCTACCACCCATTTGGAAACATAATTAACAGTTAAAAGTATGTAAGAAAATCCACAAGATGAAGGGAAGGGGCCCATAAAATCAATACCCCATACATTAAATATTTCAACTATAAGAATTGGGGTTTGAGGCATTTTATTTTGATGAGATAACGTACCTGTCTTTTAACATCTGTCATAACTTCTACAAACATATAAGCATCTTTAAATAAAGTCTCCTAATATAATCCACTATTTAAAACTTTCCTAGCAGTTCTTTTGGGTCCAAAGTGACCACCACATGCATATTTGTGACAAAAAGCTAAGACATAATTTTGTTCTTTTTCTGGCACATATCGTCGTATAATTTGATCAGAGCAGGACTTCCATAAGAATGGTACATCCCACACATAATATTTTGCCTCATTTCTTATCTTTTCCTTCCTAGACTTACTAATGTAATAATGTAACAACGTAAAGTTCTAGTAGCTAAATCATTGTTTAGAATTTCGTACCGTACAGGCTGGTACGTACTGTTCTAGCCAAAAATCGGTACCGATACAGGTGTAGGTGGTACCGGTGAAAAATACCAGTCAGTACCGGCCAATTTCGGTTGTACCGGTCGGTATTCAAAATACCGGTCAAATATCGGCCGGTACCAAAAATTTTAAAAAATTGGGGGACTTTTTTGCAAAATTTTCAAAATTTCCCTCCCTTCCTCCTACCTCTCCTTTCCCCCTTTTTTTTTCAAAGTTTTTAAAATAATAATAATATTTTATTGCTAATAATAATTGTAAATTAAATAAAACTTAAAAATAAATTATTTTTATTTTTATTACTAATAAATTATTTTTATTT
>JANVCQ010000009.1:10989970-11004136 GCA_025531925.1 Erythroxylum plowmanianum | reverse complement strand
ATCGCATCCGTGAACTTTATCATACTCACTTCTGCTTAGGGCACAGCTCAAGAAGAACTTGGCCTTCGAATTTAGCTGGAATCTTGCTTTTTGTTCTACCGATCATCTAATTTGTGGAATGACATTTTCTTCTTCATCTGCCGATGTATAAGGTCCATTTTCTATTATCTCCCAAAGATCAATATGAGTGGATTCAATGAAGAGTCGCATCCTGTCTTTCCAGTAATGATAATCTTCTCTATTGAACGCCGGAGGTCTAGTTATCGAGACACCTTCAACTATGTATACGTTTGAATCTGCCATGTATCTTTATCCACACTTTGTTACGTTGGTTCTTGGACACCGAGCTCTGATACTAATTGAAGTGAATCACACGTTAGTATACAATAAGTAAAGTACACAAGAAGGGGGGTTGAATTGTGTATTCGAATTTTTAATACAATCCCCTTATTAAAAAAATTTGCTTTCTCAAAACGATTGACAAATAATATTATGAAGTATTTATATCAGCAATAGAAACAAGAGTTAAGAGATAAGAGTGATAGTCGACACTACAATTTTATACTGATTCATCCCAAACCATGGGCTACATCCATTCCTCAGAATCCCTTCTGAGATTTCACTATACTTCACAAAAGTACAAGTATTCTTTTCACCGAGCCTCTTCAGGTCTCGTACAACAAGTATTCTTTTTCTCACTTAGCCTCTTCAGGCTCTCAGCTATTCTTCTTCCTTACAAAAAGATATTGCGAGTTTTGTTACAGAAAATATAGCTCTCATGTTTTCGCACAAATACAGTATTTAGCTTTTTGAAAATCACTAACAAAATCATTAACTCTTTCAGTCTTTGACTTCGACTCATATTTATAGTCTTCGTCTTCAACCGCTTCTTAATAACTGCTTCTTTCTTCTTGATTCTTGATCTTTAAAAAAACGGTTATTCAGTTGAGTTCTGTAACTAACTCAAACTGATTTGATTCTTCGTGTTCGACTCCTTCGTCTCATTTTCAGCTTCGCTTTGTCTCATATTGCTTTCGTCTCATTTTCACTTTCGTCTCATTTTGCTTTTGCTGTCGTCTCACTTTGCTTTTTCTTCCGTCTCATTTTCCTTCTGTCTCATTTTGCTTTTGCTTCCGTCTCATTTTCCTTCTGTCTCACTTTGCTTTTGCTTTCGTCTCATTTTCCTTTCGTCTCACTTTGCTTTTGCTTTCATCTTTTCGTCTCACTTTGCTTTTGCTTCCGTCTCATTTTCCTTCCGTCTCATTTTGCCTTTGCTTCTGTCTCATTTTCCTTCCGCTTCCGTCTCACTTTTAGTCAGCTTCATCGTTATTTGGTTTTCATCAAAATTAATCGTAAAGTCATTTTGAGTTAACAACTGAGAGTGTATGCATTTTGTTTGAGGTAAAGTATCCAACTACGTGCGTGGATTCTTGAATTTGAGGCGACACTATTGTTAATGTGAGGAGAATTTAGGTCCACATTATATTATATGCAAATATGTACAGGAGATACAAATTAGATCCCAGGACATGCGACTCAGACTAGGGATCAGTTGAGACTGTCTGCTATGACATGACTAAAATGCACGTAACATGACACATATTTCAAAAAATGCCCATGTAAAATACTAATTTTGGGCTCTAATATCAAAATATAGCACCTCACTCTCATAAGACATGTACCCGACATCTTGAGTGATGTCCGATTACGTACCCTACAAGGTGGGGTGCTAGATAGTCAAACACTTAAAACTCAGTACAAATTTTTTAAATTTGTCATACATATATGTGGAAAATAATAATCAAATCAGGCCTACTTTTTTTCTTAAACATATCCATTCACGAGTGTTACCAACATTTTTCAAATCATCAAAATTTTATTAATCACTAGGGCCCATTATAGATATAAAACACTTACAATCATAATGTCATTACAATATAAATGCATTCACATACACATTGTACAATAATTTCAAAATACATTCTTCAATACAAAAATTAATGGAAAATTCTATAAAGACGTAAACTGATCCGGACCTCTATCTCTTACTTGAATGCAATGGCTATACTCCCGTTTGCTTGAGGGGGTAACTTTTCTGAGCTTAAAAAGATTTTGCAAATTTTGGGTGAGTTTTACAAACTCAGTGAGTGACCATCCTCGATGGCTTACTCAATCACATAACACATATCAACACTTATAAACACATAATTAACATCTTTTCATTTATAATAATTTCAATCATTCAAACACTTTTCACATTTAGAAATCATTCAAACTATTTAAAACATACATATCATATGCATATGCGGTGCTTATGAGACTCACTTGCAATTATTATTGTTGTGACTGAGTGCCTATAACTGTCCTGTATCCATTGTAGATACTGGGCTTATTGATAATTGCCCCGTATCTATTGGATATATTGGGCTCATTTTACATAGTAAGCCTTTGGCTTTTAATCATATTCATATTCCGAGCTTTATGCTCTCTTTCATTTTCAGAGCTTTAAGCTCTTTTTCGGTGGTTACTCCAGTCACAACTGCCTTTATCTTTTATGCATTCATGAAATGAAATGCATCACTTGTATTCAGTCAGTTGAAAATGCTTAATATCACACAATCATATTCGCTATCACATTCTCATTCACATTTGTCTTCGAACCTTGGTCCAGCATTCAACATTAAAGTTGAGAATCACTTATTCAGTCCAATTCGCATCCAAGGATTTTCACATATATCAAACTCTTCGGATATTTAATGTCTAGAATCATAACAATGACATTCACATTTCATAATTATTCAATCCATAATACATAAACAAAACAATAAGAAAAGTAAGACCATCTAGGTCCGCTCATAGTACGTTTTAAATTAGCATTAGCTTTTATGATTTGGAAACATCTAGATGCGGACATTTATCCTACACATCAACATTATGCAATACACACATTGCACACACATTAATAACTTAGCACAATTATAAGGATTCATTTATACACAGTTGTGTATATAGAATATGTACAACGCATGCTTAATGATAATCCCGAGTATATTATCAAATTTCACAACTTAAGCACATTCTCATTTTTTGCATTATTTGTTCTCATAATATCAAATTCTTATTCACTTTTACTTGATACCCATTACTCATCTCCTTTGAATCACAACTACATTCATATGAACATCTTTCATTCCCTTTATATTCATGCCTTTGGTACTTTGAGATCAACAACTCATTCAATAATGTTGTTCTAACATTATATGATCATACAAGATCCAAACTCTCATTTCTTCTTATAATATCTCCAAAATTCCAAACCATCGGGTCAATTTTCCATGAAAATTTTGACAAGGAAAATGGAGTAATTTGGCAATACTTCCTTCTAGAATGTTGTTCTCCTATTTCTTAAGTTTATATTGACACCAAGATCATACAATTTGATTCAGTATTTTGAACGTTACACTTCGAATATTTTGAGCTGTTCTTAAACTGAAACAATACTCTGTACTCAACTTCAATTCAAATTCTGGAATTTTAGAGACAGAATTAAAATTTGATTTCTTCAGAAAAATTGTAGCCTTATATCTCTAGTTTAATAAATTAAGAATCATTTCATTTGGATAACTATAGATCAATATATCGCCAAAATACCAAAGCATATTTAGTGAAAATACTCCATTCATCAATTTTCCAGAATCGGTCATCATTTTTGTCCCAAATTCATCACTCAATCTCTCCCAAATGATTTCAAAAGATCATAAATTTTTTTTGTACATTCCCCATTTTGGGCTTCCATTTAACTAAAATCATCCACAAACAAAGCCAAAATCCCATATTAAAACTCAAACATTAAAATAGAAAAATTCAAAAAGAATAAAGTTGTGCAGGAAATTTGGTCGTGGTGAAGCAGGAGTTGTCCAAGGCAAAAGTGTCCCGAGAGGAATCCTTGTAAAATCGTGCAAGTTGACCACGATGAAACAAAAAGTTGGCCACGATGAACTTTCATAGAATCAACAAATATGACTCATCTTCTAATTTTCCAAATTTTACACCTAACACAACTTGTACAAAGATCACTTTTTTTACTTCATTTACTTTTCATTCTCAAGTCCATTTCAACTCAATATCATTCAGACATAAATCATGATCTATAGTTGATCATTAACTCAAAAACAGAACATGTGCATATACCATTCATCAACAATTTTCTGCACTCATCCTAACACCATTATGATGATCATTGCACCTCAAAAACATGTCTATAACAATATATGAATTATTACTCATCGTACATATCCAAGAGCAAGACATTTACATAAATTTTTTTCATCACCCATGACACGTACATAAACATTGCATAATCAAGTCATCAAATCTTAGTTTACTCATCATTATAGCTTCATTTAACCATACCCATGACATTTAAAGCATAACTTACTTGGTTTGGATTCAAATCTTGAAAAACGACACTTAGCCCTAGCTCCCAAGCTTCAAACGATCATTATGGAGGTCAGAAGATTTAATTTTTTCTTGTGGAAAATAGAGAAGACAACATCGTGGAAGTGGCAAGTGAAAGATGAGAGAGTTAGTTTCAACATTGGTGAAGGTTGGCAACAAAATTCATGAAGAAGGTGAAGAGTTTGAAGAAAGTGGAGAAGGTCACATAGAAGAGAAGACAGCAAGACAAAAACAAGAAATAAATTGGTCTTTTAACTGAAAGAAATGTGAGAGAGAGGAGTGGTGAGTGGTAGTGACACTTGTCATCGCCACTTGTCACCTTCTTATGGTCCCATGTGGACCCTTATTAAAATATAGTCCATTTATCTCCAATTTCTAATCCAATTGTCTCTAAATTTTTAATGACACTTGAAAATAAATCCCAAAATCATCTATCAAAATTTCCATTTTCGTTTGACAGTTAATTCTACTGCCATTTTTCATTTGTCTTGCCACTTGGCATTTTTCCTAGTCCAAAAATTACCCAAATTTTTAGAAAATTTCCTAAAATTCACTAAAAATTCTAAATCACTAAATGCACTCTCCAAATTAGTTTTAACATATAAAAACTACAATTCTCAATATAATCATATTTATAAACAACTATACTCGAAAAATGTCAATGAATGCATGTGTAGTTCATTGTAACGTGGGCAATAATCAAATTCACGTGTGTGTATGCTAACATTATACATAAGCATAAAATGCATTTTGCTACTCTCTGATTGATATTTTCTCAATTACTGAAATCTAGAGTTCTAACTCTTAGTATGGAAATGGGATGTTACACCTAGGTACTTGCTTGATTGAGTTTAGCAAAGGTATGTTCAATCCTATCTTCCAAAAAGTCTCCAATATCTCCTTATCTTTTTCCTCCTTGCTTGATTTTGCTAACCTGCTAGAAAAAGGTGAAGGATTAGTCTTAACTATATTAGGGCCTTTGAAGTTTACCTTTGTGCTAGATGAGGGATTCCCTTCATTTCCTAACTCTTTGTCTATCTTTTCTTCATTATCAATCCTTAGCTGGGTCCTCTTGTGAAACTTAAGCTCCTTTCCACTTCTTAAGGTTATCATGATAACATTCTTTAGGTTCACCTGGGGTTGAGATGGAAACTTCCCTCCATTTTATGATTCTAGGAGGTTGATAACTACCACCATCCTACCTACCTGGCTTTCCAAGATTAGGATGCTCAATTTTGTATCTTGTTGGAGTTGTTTTACATCCTGCTAAAATTACAAAGTGTTAGTAGCAAGAGACTTAACTAATTGGCCATGTGCTAAATTAAAATCCTAGCCGCCATGGAAGTCTTCGCATATAGTGTTTCACCACTTGCTATATCGACCAAACTCCTTTCTATAGGTAACAATCCCTCGTAGAAGTATTGGATGAGGACTTGCTTTGAAATGATGTGGTGAGGAAAACTAGCAAACAACTTCTTGAATCGTTTTTAATACTCATGAAGGAAATCTCTATTGCGTTGCTTTATCTTATAGATCTCTTTTCTTATGCTAGTTATCATTGATGTTGGAAAATATTTTTGGAAAAATAACCTCTTCATTTCAGTCAATGTGTTCATACTTCCAGCAAGTAAATTAAATGGCTTGTCTTTTGCTGCATCTTTTAGTGAGAATAGGAAAGCCCTTAACATGATCTGTTTGTCTGTCACTCTTAGAGTGATCTGTTTGTCTGTCACTCTTAGAGTTTTCATACTCAAACATACCACTTTAAGTACCTTGAGATGCTTATTTACATTGTCACCTGCAAGTCCACAAAAGTTAGGCAAAAAATGAATTAACCCAGACTTAAGTTCAAAAGTAACATGTCTAGCAAAGTTAGGAAAAGTAATGAATAATGGTCTTTGAGTCAAGTCTGGTGTATCCAGCTCCCTTAATGTTCTCGAATTAACTATTGTTTCTTCAAATTCAAGCTCTTATTGTACTTTTATAGTTGTACTGGTTTCCCTTTGTAACGACACCAAATTTGATGTGTGTCTAATGCACCAGAAAATAAAACCTAACTATGCATAACTAAATTTATAGTAGTGGTGAGTAAGGATCGTATCCATAGAAAATGTTTGCATAGCTTTGGTAATGAAAAGAATTAGTGTTTAGGATATGGGGGGCTTGGTTAGAATCAATAAGAAAACAAATGAAAATCAAACTAATGAAAGCAAATCAAATTAAATAGCATAAAAGTGAGAAAATTGATGAATGAGTTTGAAATTCGATTTTTGGTTCAATATCAATCTACACCGACATAAGCATATTAATCACGTTGTTGTTTTCATACTTCTCTTAGAAACTATAAATTGTAGATTAAAAATAAGATCTATTAACCCCGACTCTCCTTTAGTTTGTTTTTAATGAAAATAGGCTCTTTAACTAAACCTAGCAATCAAACAACCTAGAATAAACTCTCTAGATTTAGTAGGATAGTAGTATTATGGACAAGGAAAACAAATTAATCTAGGTAACAACCACACAAACTTGAGCCATTTAACAAATTCATATTATCCCTATTGATTCATCACCATTAATTTACCATAAATGAATTGAAAATATAAATATTATATATTGTATTCCATATTTAAGCCATAGGTTCATACATAAACAATCTATTGGGAATGGAAATATTAATCATTCATACATGAATACCTAAAAAATTAAACTAATAATATCATAAACAATTTCTAGAGAGTGAAAGAATCAATAATACACAATGAAGAGATGCCTAAATGTGTTCTTCGGCTTCAATTTCCCTTACAAATTGGAAGAAGAAAGATTAACCCTCTATAGACCCCAAAGAAGTAAGGTTTCTACCTCCTTTCGTGTTCTAAAAATAATTCATGCTATGTTTGGTTTCTCAAATATCTATTCATATCAAAAATTAGGTTTCTAGGGAGATGCTCGATTGGATGCAATGTTGTGAATCCAAATATTTATTCCAAAATGTGCATGATTCAAATTTATTCACGACTGTGTAAGTAGATGACGACCATATATCTTGCAGGTTATGCTGAATTCTTCATCTGCTTGCATTTTCTTATCCCATCTCCCTAACCCATGTCCTTCTCATTCCATAATGACAAATGAGTTTAAACATTAAGAGGATGGCTTAAAGAATGTGTTTTTAACTCAATTTTGTTCTTGTGCTTCAAAATTGTAGCTAAAACCAAATATGAACCAAAATGAGTATCTTAAACATTTCATAACATTAAGCACTAAGTGCTATGGAGTAAATGTATAAATAGTTAAGCAACTATAAATTAGACCAAGAGACTTTGTGGATCCAAATCATTAAATGTATAAATAATTGAATTAAGTGTAAAAAATGATAATAGGGACAATTTTATTATAGGTGTTATATCACATTTACTTTTCTATTGCTAGTTACTTACTTGTTTATGTCTATTAGGATGGTTAGGTACTTACTTTATTATCATGGTAACAACACTCTACTTATCTCTACTCTATTGCAAAATGATAAGTCCACTTTTCTATAGATTTATACTAGGATAATATATAAAAAACAATAAAGTTTGAGAATTATATTGTCGAGGATAAACTTTATATAAGTGTTCTAATCAATCTTTCTACATTTCCTTTTTTATGTATTAAATACTTCTTATTAGAGAGCTTATATCTAGAACCAGATTAAGGATCACGCATCTAATATAACCACTTGGGATTTTAACTCCATCCTAAAGTTGGATGAAACTAAAGGTCCCAAATATATGGGAATTCTTTATATAGATTTAAGGAAGTGTGTTGAAGAAGCTCAATATGTTGACATTCTAGTTAGAGGTAATTATTTTATATGGAGTTGATTGAACCCAAGTTTCCTATATCATTTGGTGACAATTTCGTGGTTTTTGTTATATTTTTTGGCTCTTATTATCGGATATTGAGTTTAATTTAGCTCATGAGTGTTTGTTTTGAATTAATGTAGTTTGAAAGTAAAATTGTCATAAATAATTAGTAATTGCACTAAATTAATTTTTAGAACAATTGATACTACAAACTACTATTTTTCATTGTAGGACATTCAAGAAGTAAAACCAAAGAGTGAAGACCAAAAACACAAGTTAACAAGGCAACAGGAAAAGTTCGCTGCGATAAGGATGATGTTTCACCGCAGCGAAATTAGAAAATTTTCGAAGACACCTAATAGGCAAAGTTTGCCGCGGCGAAATCAAAAAATCTTTGAAGAAACCTTTCGAGAAAAGTTCATCGTGGCAAACTCATCCTTTTGTCGCAGCAACACATTCGAATAAGCACTAAACCCGAACCATTTTTGAAAAATTAATCAACTACAAAACCGATCCAGCAACACATTTTTGAAAAAAAACCTATTTTAGGATAACATACAAAAGGGGAGAGAGAGCCGACATATATTGCATTCATTCCATCATCTTCCCACCACTATCACACCATCGTCTTCTCTCATATCCATCTCATTTTTCTTCCATTTTCACTATCAATTTCTATCATGGGTGCCTCTGATTGCTTCTCGGTTGTGAAGCTTCTTAGAGTTATACGTGGCTAGGCGTTTCTTTCCTTTTGAAGATGTAGCAATGGCTAGAGTTCAATGAGCTTAAAAGGGGAGTAGCTTAATCCATGGTTTAGCTATGATTTATGAATTCCTAGGTTTAGGATTTGTAATTTGTAGTTGAACATACTTGATTATAGTTTAATCAAGTGTTGGATATTCAATGTGTATGTTTGGATTTTTTTATGTAGAACTTTGAGCTTAAATATATGAAGTCTCATATATGTCTATTTGTGATCTTGTTGATTCTCTTTTATCTTGCATAATTGTGTTTAATGTTGAGTTGATTCTAGATTCCAAAGTGACTTGTTGCATGGACTTACCCACTACACACACTAAGAGCATTTAACAGGGTTTTAGGAAATGGAGTCCCATTGATTTCAAACTATGATAGCCAAAGCTTATATTTAAGAGGATCCTATCACTCTTTGATCATTTGTTTTAATCTTTCCGTTTTCTATTCCCAAAAATCCAAAAATACATTTTACATATTTTTCTTACGATTCAATTTAATACAGTTAATGTTTTCAAAGATCAAAACCCCTTTCTTACCAAATTAGCTTACATTTTGTGACACATAGGTTAACTTAGGTCCATTCATTTTACGTTCCGATTAAGTGAAATGACCCGAGGTTGCGTTCTATATTGCAATCCTTGGATTATTTTTTTGATTTGATCTCCAAGGGTACGAATAAGGTCCAAATCAGGAGTAATAAGCAACATGGGTTGAATTTCATCAGGAAAAAGCTTGGTTGTAGTCTAGTTAATATTTAGTGGATGTTGAAGTTTCTCAATTATTTTTCTTTATCAGTAGTTTATCTGATCACTAACTAACTATTTATCAGAATTGTAATGTTAATCCTAAAAATCCTTTTAGATTTAACAATTTTCTAATTAAGCTAGTAGATTTTGAAGATGCAATACATTCTATTGAGGCAGTTGAAGATTATTAAGATGGAAATGAAGACACTATGCAGGAATAACATTGGAAATACACACCATCCACCGAATACTGCTAAATACAATTTAGAAAGCATTTAACAACAAGTCTATAACAATCTTGGATCTACTTAACTGTTGGATATAGAGAAAATAGCTATCTATAATTATTGAAAAGACTTATAGTTTAATTACTCTTTTATGAAGGAGAGATTAATGCTCCAGTGGCTAAAAAATGGGGATAAAAGCACATTGTATTTTATAGATCTATCATTGATGGGAAGACCGTCAACATAATTATTCTACTTAAGCTTGATGATATTTAAATGAATTCCAAGATGAGTTATTGGAATGGGCTTTTAAATATTTTTCTAAATTGATGAATGAACCCTTTAATACTTTCTTCTATTTTTCTCCAACAAATTTTACAAAGTAGATTATCTTCTCAAAAGGCTAACATTCTTATCCAACCTATTACTATCAAGTAGATTGGAGAATCACTAAAATCCCTAGAACCTAACAAAGCCCCTGGCCATGATGGATTTAATGTGAACTTCTTTTTAAAGACTTGGCCACTCATAAGAAATGTAGTGATTGAAGCAATCCTAGTATTTTTCAGCAACGGTTCCCTTTTGATTGCTTTTAACAAAACCTTTATCACTCTTCTTCCTAAGAGTGGGGAACTCAAATGCTTCTCTAACTATCGACCCATTTCATGCTGTAATTCTATTTATAAGTTGATATCTAAGATATTAGCTCACAAGCTCAGGAAAGTGCTTCCTAATCATATTGTAGACTCACAGGATGCCTATATTCTGGTTAGAACAATTGAGGATAATGTATTCATTCTATAAGAATTGATAAGATAATATTTTAAGAGAAAAGGGAAAGCCAATTGTTGCATCAAAATAGATTTAGAAAAGGCATATGACAGTGTGGATTGGGAGTTCATAAGAAACATTCTAACTACGTTGAATTTTCCAAGATTATTTATTTAGTAGGTCTCTCATTGCATTTCTTCACATAGTTTTAATATTCTCATCAGTATTCAAACACCTTTTCAAGTTCCAAGGGGATTAGACAAGTTTATTGAGTTACGCAAGGTCAATTAAATTTAAATAAGATATTATCCCACTAGCGTGATTAGGATCATCTTTCTAAATAGTAGTGAGTGATATTATTTTGATTAAATTAGTAGGAATAACCAAAAAATAATTGAATTCATTATCATATTTGGTTTTCATGACATATAACCAGCTACTTTTTTATATTTATAGTTTGTTTTAAGTAGAAATTACCTTTGTTTAGTATAGTTGATAGTAAGTATTAGTAAATCAAATTTCACAGACATATGTTATATTTAAGAAGAGTTCTTTATGTTAGATAGAAAATTTGCATGCTTGTTTTGCAATTTTGTTATGAATCCCTATTGAGGATTTGATGAAAAAGGTTTTGAGATATGCCAATATCATATAGATGACAAAATATAATGACATTTTAAGTTTACTAATATCTTATAAACTTTAATGGCATTAAGTAAGATGTATGTCAACACCCTAATAGTGTGATGTAAGAGATTGCATCAAGTAGAGTTAAAATGTATAATACCTTGATGGAATTATTCCACTCAATTTAACCTAATAAAAGTATAAATATGGGCTAGAATTAATGGCATTTGTTATATAATGATAATAATTGTCATTAGAAGAGAAAATGATTGCATGATTTTTCTTATAAATACATGATATGATATATATTCAACATTATTATAATGTTCAAAGCATGATAAAAAGTAAAACTTTGATTGAAATTAGTTAATTTAAATAAATAGATTGTATTTGTTGGATTAAAGGAGACTTATGCTTAACACAAATGGCAATAATATATAGTTAGATAACCGAGACTATCATTTATGCCATAGTGGTAGTTAGATAACCGAGACTGTCATTAATGTTGTAGTCGTTAAATCAACATAAAGAGAATTATAAATTTCCATAATAAGATACATGTGTCCTTTTGATTATGAATCATATGAAACTTATGATACTTGTTTGTTAAAATATAACTAAATCAACCTTTAACGCAAGGATGACGGTGGTATTAAATTGTTAAATTTAATACATATGATATGTTAAACATAATAATAATTCATAAAAGGATGATACTTGTATTTCATTACATTTACTAATGAATTTATATGATATATTCAAATATATTAAAGGAAATATTGATTTAAATGTTTAAAATTTTAAAATTATTTAAATCTAAATAGAAATTAAGTATTGAGAATGCCAAATTTTTTTAACAAGATCAATATGTTGAAGTATTAAATTTTTGATTATTTATAAAGAATGAGATTCTTTAGTGAATACATTCACAACTAAAATCTATAATAGTTCCTTACTATTATATAATATTAACATATTGTATTTTTCTTCTAGCACAAATCCTTACTATTATAGAATATGACATATTGTATTTTTCTTCTTACACAAATCCTTATTATTATAGAATTTATTGTATGATGCAATAGTTATTTCTTGTATAGCTATACCTAATCCGATAACTTACCTTTGGTTGTTCCAATTAAATCAATTATCAAGGTTTCATATTAAGTATGAAATAGTAAGACTTTGGAAGAGGCAAATTTGATGATTTTCGAATGTGATGCATAATTGAAGTATATGTTATTCAATAAGTTTAAAACTAAATTGGATAATAGAAAGTTATAGAATATCTAAAAGATTGGATATAATCTCACATAACCCATTGAACAAAATTTTTGTTTTAATGAACATTTATAGAAGAGGTTCTCAAGATAAGTAGTGGGAGTAAGATGGAATTTGAAAGGTTTAAATATCTTAATAATACATCTAATTAGAGCCAATGCCTTTATTGATACATTTGATGTATAACTAAAAAATTATAAGACATTGAAATATTCACTTTCATGATCAATTTAAAGAGTTTATTTTAGAGATGATTGTGAACTTTTTCAAGTCTACAAGAAGGTTAGTGGAAGAACAATTATCTTTCTTAACAGGAGTACATAGAGATATCTTACCCATAGAGAGAATAATAATTTAATTTTCAATTATTAAAGATTTAATAGTTCAAGAGCAACTCTTATGGGATATAAAAAAGATAATAACTTAATTATGAGAATTAAATTTGTAATGATAGATATAGAAGTTATTTATTTATTCTAAATTTGAGTATATAGACAATGTACTAAAAGTGTTTAGTATTTGAGATTATATGATACCTATGAAGTATTAAAGATATCCATTATTCTATATATGAGTTCATATTTGAGTTCAAAGTTATATGGATATTAGCTTTTGAAGTAAATACTTATTAAGGTATATTTTACTTAGAACAATATTAATTTCATATTGAAAAGTTTCCAAAGTAGAATTAATCGCTAATTAAGCCAAAATACATTTTTCACTTTGTGAAAATGATTAATTGTATCAAGAAATTCTTTAGTAAACTCTGTATAGTTTATTGCATTATTCAAGACAATAATATATTGTAGAACAGTAGAGCCATTAGGAATGTAAAAGGAGCTAAGGTCTTATAAAAGATCTATATATGTATTTAGACAATAACTCTTAATTATAATGATAATTGAGAAGAAAGTCGTAAATTTTAAACAAGTGCTCATTTTAGAGAATCTTGTAGAATTCTCTCACTAAACTACTATCTTAGCAGTAAGATGATTGTTTTACAGATATATGGTATAAGATACTTGAACTACTGGCTTAGTGTAAGTGAGAGATTGTTGGCTTATGCTCTACATTTTGGTCGTAGTTTAGTGACATAATTATCTAAAGACATTCTTTATCATATACTTATTCAGATGTATATAATGAAGTCTATAGGGTAAATACATATTGAAAGTGAAATTATAATGAGATCATAATTATGAGATTGATATTACATTTATGTATTATCCCTAAATTGTTCCTAATCACTGTTTTATTAAGATTGGACATTAATTGTTGGATCGGGAAAAGAAAGCATGCCATATTTGGAGAATCGGAAGATTTCAAAACTTTTTAGAAATCTTATTTGAAGTGAAAGAAATATATCCAAATCATAATGCCAATCTATACATGATATGGTATAAGGATAATATTAAACATAAACAAGATAGTGATATTACCGACTCCTTCGCT
>JANVCQ010000009.1:10941161-10958163 GCA_025531925.1 Erythroxylum plowmanianum | reverse complement strand
GATCAAGCCCATTGTCAACATCAAATGAGCCTACAGGGTCGCACACAAAGAGTGATGTGATCTGGGCTTATTCTCTTAGGCGTATTTTATTAGACATTGAATAAATATATGTGGATATATTTATTGAGCTAGATTATTTAAATTGTCGGGCTTTTATTATATAAGATATAATATGGGTCGAAACTTATTGAGCTTCGATAATTCTAACGGGATTAGGATTATGAAGCTCTTATTCCTAATAGGAATAAGAATTAGGGTTTTTCTATAAATAAAGAAACCTATGTCTCATTAGATATAAGAGAATCGAAAAATCCTAACCACCTTCCGAGAGAAAAACTGTTCGATGTTCGAAAGGGTTTTGGACTTGCTAGCACACACAAGCCACTGCTCGGATCGTTCATCCTCGTGTGGATACCGATAGAGGGCATTTGCGCATTTCAGTGTCTATGAATCTGGAAAAGAAAATCCGCATCAAGAGGTATTTTCATACATGCCATAGTTTTCGGTTATACTTACATGTTGTTTTATGGTCTTTTCGTTGCGTATTAAGAATCCTCGGGCCATAGGCGATCGAACAAATTGGTACTAAAATCCTAATTCCTAACTTTAGTTTAACAATCTTTCATTTACCAAATTTAATCAACATTCTTAGTTTCTTACTTGAACTCCTCAATAAAGAGTTAATGTACACGACACAATTCAATTCCATCCAATACAAATTAACAATAAACAATAAAAAATGCAAACATTTAGTTTTCTTAACATAATTATATATATATATTAAATGATTTAATTAGATATGAAATTTTATACTTTAATGATTAATTATATATTAAATACTTGTTATATATAAACAATAGTTAGTAAATTGTACGTTTCATATAAATTAATTAACAAATTAACTACTTAAGGCATTAATTTGAAATTAATAATGCCTAAATTACATTAAAATTGAACCAATTTACACAAACGATTCCAATTTTCAAACCATTCATAAAATATACATGACACAACCAAAGCACAATGCAATTGCAATTCAGAGCAAAAATTAAAAATTTCAATTAAGAGTCGAGTCGATTATGTTGAAGTTGAGTTGGGCGAGGTCGAGGTTTGAATTTGGATTTAAAAATTGAAATTTTAGATCTACAAAGCAACAATATGTCTAACTCTAAGGATTCTACGCAAGCAGCTAGACTAGAGAGAACAGGTGGGCAAGCGGTTCGATGGTAGAGATGTGTAGGGCGATGGCAGGTGGTGGTTGGCGACTATAACGGTAGGGCTAGATTAGGCACGGTGGCATGTCAGTTGTAGACAAAAAGAAGATTGAGAGAGTATAAAGCATATAAGTCCCTCAACTTTCAAGTATTGATCGGTATCAAACAATAGTATGGTATCTTCTGATCGATACGGTATAAAATTATAAATATTGTTTTCAAGTCCTTTTATAGTTGAGGCCATAAATTCAAATTGCAACGTGACCCAAGATTCCTTACACAGATCGTGCATTGTATTAAGAACTTTTTTTAATTATTTAAATTGATTGTCATTAAATTTTAATTTAAAAGACACTAATCAGATAAATACACCCCATAAAAATGGGTTAGTTCATTACTGGTTAACGGCAAACAGTAGCTCGTAAAATAATTATTTAAATATTTAATTTATAAATTATCATATATAATTATTTATTCATATATTTTTAAGAATGTAATTACAAATTATCTTTATTTAACACAGAAACCTTGCTTTAAATTAAAAGAAAAATAAGTGACTTGATAGTATGTCCGTACAAAAGAAATGACCGCTTCTAATCAAGTAAGGCATGGACAAAACTCAATCCACGTAGTCGGTGTCGTGCTTGAGACGTGGCAAAATACCATTTGTACATAACGTTACTTGGCACACTGTTGTGGGCCAACCGCACCGCCCAAGACTCTAAGCCTAGCAGCTAGGAAATGTAGGGGGTGCTTTCTCACTTTTTCTCGTCAGCTCTCCTCGGGATGGTTGACGAACTTTAGACGGAATGTACGGCACGTCGCCAGTAAGGCAATCATAACCCCCCCTGCCATGGCTTCTCGAGAAATACTTTAAGCTCATTTCCCACTCCCGTACGAAGTTTTCAATTGCTGACTGTCTAGGAAAATGGTTTAACTAATTATTTAAAATATATAAATCAGTTTCCAAAATTTTATAAAAAATAAATAACAACGTCATTTTCATATTAATATGAATTTAATGACCAGCAATTAAAATTTATTGTATAAATTGATTTTATATTTATCTTGATAAATTTATAGAAATTATCTTGTTTATGTTTGTTAACATAATGATAAATTTGTAAATATTTGTACAATTTTTAATCGTCAATTTAATATTCTTTTTAATCTTATAATAAAATACTCACTTTTTATATTTATGAAAATTTATATTTTCTAATAATATGTTAATTTTATGAATTTTATACTAATATCGCTTTTCTAACATGTTAATCCTTTTCTATATTTTTGACCTGTAAACGAACTCAAACTTAATTCATAATAGATGTTATAATTAAATATAAATTAATTTGCTAACATTTGGAAAACTCTTCAACTTAGTAAACAAAATTGCATGGAATCTACTTTTTTTTTGGTATAAAATTATAACTTGCTATAATTTTTACTAAAAATTTAAACTTAAATCCGTTCAAATTCATACAAATTGTATATTAAACTGAAAATTAAGTTTACGGTTAAGATGACTTGAAACTGATGCTATTTAATTTAACAAGAGTCCTAGCTGTAAATTCAAATTTAAGAGTAATTAACTTTTTTTTTTTTTAAGGACGAGGGGGAGAAAGGCAGTAGTGTACACAGTTTAAGGACGAGGACCGGTATCTGCCAACTCAGCAAAGAGGCTTTCGAAGTGTGCTTGCGACTGCGGAGTTATCAGGCAGGCCTAACAATGCCAAGTCAGAGTTTATTTGCTTGTTTGGATTGAATTCGGAAATAGCACAGATGAGATTCACCCTGCCTTGCCAGTGCGGCCACAGGGAAAGCAACTGGTTAGTTTCAATAGCATGCAGTGAACTTGAATTGATGGTGGCAAATTACTATTTCTGTATATGAACTATTACCTCGATAGGTTAATATTGAGAAGAACAAGAAGTGTGAAAATGGGTAGTAAATTAAGAAAGGGTCCTGAGTGGATGTTCACTTAAAGAGGGACAGCTATGAGACCCTCTTTTCGGTCTTCGGTAATAGGGTTTCACAGACAGACTGCTCAATGCACATTATAAGAGACAAGAGGAACATGATGGCCGAGATGGAACATACATGGTGGCCTCACCACCATTATTGATACTTTTCCAACCACAATCCTACAAATCAGTAGGTATTAAAATTATCTTCAACAATTCCTTTCACAATTATTACCAACACATGCTAAGCCCCTTGACTTCAGTGAAATGCTAAGATCCTCTCTTTTCACTCTCTCTCCTCCAGACCTTCAACTTGAGCCATCTACACGCTCTATATAAAGAACCCTCCTTTGATCTCCTTTCCACCAAGTCCTCCTAGCTCCCATCTTTCTACAATCACATTGCTAACACTATTGACCCAAGCTTTCCTTTTCAGTACTGATAATGGCTACTGTCGAGGTAATTCATTTCCTACTAAATGTTTTCTGCTGAGTGATCAGGTTTTTCACTCAGTTTGAAATTCATTATGTATATATGATATATATGAAGACAGAGAAATCCCTTTCTAATCTATACATGCTATCTTGGCAAATTTTGTTTATTCAGTGGGATTGACTAAACTCTCATAGTACAACAAAATAGTCATTGACTGTTCATTTCTGGTGGAGCGAATCTTATTCTATGTTATTGATACTTTGAATTTGCATGGATCTGAACTTTTGATATCATAGTAGTTTCAGGTTGGCAGTCCTTGCCACTCTGCAGATCTTAATCTGGATAAGACCGAGCGTAGAACAGCATGTTTTACGTCCAGAAACTTGATAGGAATAATAGTAAGTTGATACTTTTAAAAAAAAAAGAAAAAATAGTAAGTATCAAAAGGTAATTATCAGGAAATTTTGGGGACTTATATCCTGCTTACTTATCTGAACAACAACCTGAAATTTCAGGAAAAATGCCAAGTTACAAACTTCCAAATCACTGGGTATTTTTCTTTTATTTATTTCCAACATTACAGGTAAGCATCCCATTGGAATTTAAGTAAAAGATTGCGTCTCGCAGGTTGTATCAGCACAAAACGCACTTTCAGGGCAGAAAATCAATGAAGAACCAGTTAAAGTTATGGAGACCAGTAAAGAAGTGGAAATCGCTACACCCCCAACACCACAGCCGGAAAATGAGGAGCCTAAGGCAGAAGAAACCGTTTCAGTGACTGAGGAAGCAGTGGCACCGGAACCTGAGGCCCCAGCGATTGAAGTTGAAACAAAAGAGGTGGTAGAAGAGGCCAAGGATGTGACAGAAGAGCCAGCAGAAGAGAAAACTGAAGAGGAGGTAGCTACGGAAACCCAAGCTGCTGCTTCTGAGAAGGCTAAAGTTGAGTCTCCAACGGAACTCGTAGAATCTGTTGCCAATTCAGTAGTTGAAGAGACGGCTAAGCCTTCCGAGTCACCGGCTCCAGGACCAGAGCCAGAACCAGAACCAGAATCAGAATCAGCCGGTGAAGCTCTAAAGGAGGAAGTAAACGTGGAACAGAAGACTGAAGCAGAAGCCCCCTCAGAGAAGGACGAGTAAGACAGGTTAGGTTGCCGGTGTTTTCAGTCTAAGTTTGTGAAAAGTGGTGCCGCTTGTAGCTTGGATTTGCATGGCAAGTTCCAAGTGTTCGTTACCTAGTTTGCGTTTCTTTTCAATAAAGATGTTGGCTCCAAGGACATGTCCTTTGCAGCGATCTTGCATGCAATTATCACGGTATGATGTTCTGAGCTGTACAATAAATTCCATGGGAAACTGGCTTGGAACAACTTGTGCTATGTCGTGGGACGTGCCGATGGCTCCCAGTAGTTCTATAAAGTTTGATGCTTGATTATAATAAGGATCGTCTATATCATGGGTTGCTTAATAGCTTGTATTGACCTTTAATTTCTGTCCTGATTCCACATTTGCTGGGGCGGAGGTTTAAAGTTTCTAATTGTCACGATCATTAAATCAACATATAATTAAAGAACAAGTGAACTGGTATTAATTATAAATGTTGGAAATGTTAACGTATGCACATCTAATTGTGTATAATTCATTTTATACATCTATAAAATAAAGTGTATACTATTTATACACTTTATATTAATTACAATATGATTATAATTATGAAATTGTTATTATGTGTTTGTTCATTTGCCCATTATGTGAATTTAATATATATAATACATATTAAAGTTATTAAATGATGAAAGAAATAATATTGCAAACTATTTCAATATGTACAGTGATTTCACCAACACTTTAAAAAAAACATAAAAAAATCATAAAGAAAACGAATAAATAAAAAAATTTCTGTGATATTATTCAAAATGGTCTAATATATGTACTATATCTTTCTCTCTAGAATGCATCTTCAAGAAGCGTAAGGCCAGGAGGCATGCATGTTCACCTTTATCCTCCTCACGAAATCCAGAGCTAATTGATTCAAATAATAATTACCGAGTGAAGTGTTAGTTTTAGGACAAGAAAGAGGATAACTATCCGATCTAAGTATCAAAACTAAGATTATATTTGATTACGAGTTCTCAAAATTTTAAACTCATGACATTTGTCTTTAGGAATTTAAGAGAGCATCAGTTGAGTGTTCTCTCTAAGGTTTTGACGTCTCACCCTCATCACTCTCTTCACTTCATTATCTCTTTTCTATTTTAATTGGTATTTGTAGACTTGTTTTCGTATCAATGGTACAAGAGTAACAAGCTTGTCATCCTTCACAAAGAACTTATTCTTGAAATTATCACAGAAAACCTTTCTATCATACAACCTTCTTAATAAAATATTGCTAATTTGCATAGCCACTACATTACAAAGAATTTCATCCCTTATATTTCCAAATGAAAAATGAAATTGACGCCTATTTAGGTACCTTGATAGCCACACTCATTAATGCTTGCAATTTCTATGACCTTAGATGCTTCAACGTAACATGACATATAACTTTATAGTGTTCTAAGAAGAGAGTTATGATAATGAGAGATGATGGTCTAGTCGAAATGAATAGTGACTAATGACAATAAGTCCACACCAACATGATGATGACTTTGAGTATCTAATAGAGGGAGAAGCATTAGTTGCATGGAGATTGTTAAGTTCTCTTGATGATGCAAAGTTACAAAAGAAAAATATCTTCTAAATATGGTGTCATGTATTAAATAAGGTGTGTAACATGTCTATTGATGGGGAGAGTTATATTAATATACGTAGTACAATATTTAGGAAAAAAACACTTAGTATCACGATAATTCAAGTTTACCTTTTTTCCTTAGGAAGACTTCCTCCTTTGCCTTGGATTAACTCATATCCTCTTTCTTCGAACTTTGTCTCCATGAAGAATTTGGTTCTATGAAGTACCTAGCTACTCTCTTTCTCTTAAATTGCCTTCTCACCTCCATTGTCATATGTATCATTTCCTTGAACTTTTTGTACAACTCAACTACATTAGATATATGCTTGTTTACACCATTTATTAGTCAAGCCATTATAGTCTCTCTCAGTTACCATATAAGCCCTAATTATGGTGATTCTCATCCCTTCTTATAGTTCTTGACACTCTTATGCCCTTAATTTAGTCCTTACAACTTTTTGATAGAAGTCTCCATATTAGTTAGTTGGTAGGAATATACTTCTAATAAAAACTTTCTTCTCATCACATATTTCTGTGAGTCTCTTCTAATTCCTACTCCTACTTTTTACTAAATTGATCCCACTAAACAATGTCATAATCAGTGAACTTTACTATAGTAGGTTTCACCTTTTTCTCCCCTTAAAATAATGTCACAATCATATGTTAGTTTTATCTTCGTCTTTGACTCTAAGTATGCTTAAGATCAGTCCTCCCTTAAAAAAATAATTTTATTTGAATACTCAAAATTTTTTTAAAGGTTTCTTGGACTTTATACTCCATCCCTTTTTCAAACTCTATACATCCTCCGTAACTCTTTTGCTTACCTAGTTGGTTTCCTTAACGCAATCACATCCTTATCAAATCTAATAAATTAGCCTTTTTTGCACTTAACTCATCTTTATAGTTATCCATAATTTCTTTTGAAACTGTTGAATTTTACTTATTCTTTCTTTACTCATTAGGAACTTATGGTAGTTGATACTTTTATAATTTAACAATTTTTTGGAATTGCCTTTATAAAACACCCTTTGTTCATACTCATTTGTTTGAATTGCCCTTGTAATTCTAACAAAATAAAGAATGGGTCCTATTATTCCTTATATATGAAAGAATCCTTAGATGAAGACCTATTATAAAACTAAAGGTAAGAAAGTTAGTAGATAAAAGTAATTCTCACAATCCACTTCCTAATATTTTTCTGAAAGATTAAATGAAAATATAAGAAAAATATGGGTATAAAAACATCTATATATTTCATTACAAGCATCCACGTGCTTAACTACAAAACAAAGACATAGCCTTATATTGCAACACTCTTTATAGCCACATGCATCTACTTTGTAACTTATATCTAGGTTCCAGCACCTATATATCTATTCTTCAATACACCTAATCTTGTTGCTGCATATTGATCCTTTGAGTATGACTTAGCTCGCATAGCACAAATATGTGTGCTTGCTTACTTCTTAGTTGTATCTCCACATAATGGGGATTTGATCACACCACATTTAGTGTTCTTTGTAAGTGATTTCCTCCTTTGCATGTTATCTCTTAATGAAATTTGTTCTTCATGCTTTTGCTAGTGTAGATACATCTAGTTTTCAAACATTCTTTAATAAATTATTTAGGATGCGTTACTTTTTTTGCAATTGATGGTTATGGGATCCTCCATTTTATAGCTATATCTAATTGCTTTTGATGAGATATTAGATACTCTCTGTAGCACTCCACTCCTGCAAGACACGTACCTAACATCTTGAATGATATCCGAGTACGTATCCTGCGAGGGTGGCATGCTAGAACAGTCAAACACTTGAAACTCAGTACAAATTTTTCAAAAAAAATAGGATAAGCGTATGCAGAAACCAATAACCAAATCGAGCCCATTTTATTTCATAACATTTTCATTTACAACATTACAAACATTACACAAATCATCAAAGTTTCAATTTCCACTCAGGCTTATTACAAAGGTAAAACACTTATAAACATAATATCATTACAATTCAAAATCATTTACTAACATTTCCAATTTGGAAAGTTGTTACAAAACAGAATTATTTACGTACACATGATACAATCATACAGAAAACACAATTTGATATAAAAATAAGAAATAAAAATGCAGACACAAACTAATCTCAACCTTAATCTCTTACTTGTCTGCAGTGGATATACTCTCGTTAGCCTAACGGGATAACCCTTCCAAGCCTGAAAAATATTCCAAATTTTGGGTGATTTTTGCTAACTCAGTGAGTGACCATCCTTGATGGCTCACTCAATCACAAAACACATACAGATCATGCAATCACTTAATTCATATAATTTAAATCATAATCAAATAGCATCACATATTATTTTGATCATTTATTTCACAATTTACATTTAGAGCTGTCACACAGTTCATTATGTTCATTTGAAACATACATATCAATTTGTTTTATGCAATGCACGTGAGACTCACTTTCATTTATTATTTTGTTGTAACCAAGTGTCCTTTTTACTAACTCATATCCCTTATAGATACCGAGCTGTTTCATTAGCCCATATCCCTTAGTGGATACGGATCTTATATTAGATAATGTCCCATATCCCTTAGTGGATATCGAGTATATTTACAACTGAGCCAGAGGCTCTTATCACATTTTGAGCTTTAAGCTCTTTTTCACTAGCAACTCTGGCCACAATTGCCTTTATCTTTCATGCATTCATATAATGGAATGCATCAATCATATATGATCAATCAGTCACTTTCACATATCATCGGACCTTAGTCTGACATTCACAATTTAAGTTGAGAATCACTTTTTCATTTATATACATATTCACATTTTTCTTCAGAACTTGGTCCGGAATTTAACATTCAAATTGAGAAAACACATAGTTAGTCCAATTCACATTCAATGAGTACTTCTAATATTATGCATGCATCAAACGTCTCGAATTTTCAAAGTCTGAAATAAACACAATCTCATTCACAAAATATTTCAATACATAATTTAAACAAGACAATTATTTAAGCAAGACCATTTAGCTCGACTCATAGTATGCTCCAGATTAATATTTTCTTCTAAGATCTAGAAACGTCTAAATGTCGATGTTCATCTTGCATATCAAAATTATGCAGTATACACATTGCACGCACATTATTAATTGCATAATTATAAGTATTCCTTTATGCAAAAATGTGTACATGAAATATATACAATGCATGCTTAATGACGATCTCAGGTATCACTCTATTATTCTCATTACATAACCATTTGTATTTCCAAACTCACATAGGTATCATGTATTCTTATGGTTTATGCCTCAATAAAATTATTATAATCAAATTCCATAACCCAATGAATCATTTCATATTTTTCTAAAAATTAACTTTCGGGTTTATTGTTCTTGATCATTTAGACAATGAAACTAGGAAAATTTCAAAACACTTTCTTCTAGTAAATTGTTCCACATTGTCTTAAGTTTTTGTTGACACCAACATCATTCAGTTTGATTCAGTATTTCGGAAGTTATACTCCAAATAATTTTGGACTGTTCATATACTAAGATAATGCCCTACATTCAACTTCCACCCAGAAATTGAAATTCTTAGAGTCTGATTTAGAATTTGATTTCTTTAGATAATTTGTAGCGCTATGTCTTTAGTTTACTCTAAATAAAAACTCATTCTATTTAGATAACTAAAGAATAAGATATTGTAAAACAACAGAAACATGTTCAATGTAGAGGAAAGTTAGTCGCGACGAATTTCTGAGAGGAATTCTCGCAAAAATCTCGCAAGTTCACCATGACAAAACTAAGAGTTGGCCATGGTGAACTTTATCTGAGAGGAATCCTAGCCAAATCCTTTCAGTTTGTCGCGGTGAAGCAAGGAGTTTGTCACGGAGAACTTTTAAAGAAGCATACCCCATTTTTCCAATTCATGTCAGATTTTGAGACTCTTAGAGACATAATTTAAATTCGATGTCTTCATGAGAAATGTAGCCATATGTCTGTACTTTAATCCAAATTAAGAATCATATAATTTGGATAAATAGAGAAAAGTTTATGGCTAAAAGACTGAAGCATACTCAATGAACATACTACTGCTACATTTTCCAAATCATCTTCCAATTTTGATTTCATATTTTTTCCCTAGCACATCTTATACTAAGATCACCTTTTCTACTTCATTTACTCCTCATTTTCAACTTTATTTCAACACATTATCATCCATAAATAATTCATGATCTATATGAGGTCATTAACTAGAAATAGAGCAGATTTGAATCATTCCTTCATTCTCATTTCTACACTCATCCGTTAACACAAAATAGGTCATATACTCATCTCTATATTCATCAACTTCTAATTCTCATTAAAACATCATGTTCAGAACCAATCCATCTTAAAAACACCCCTTTAACAAATCACATATTATCAGTTATCATGTACACAAAATAGGTCACAAACATATCTCTTCGTTTATCAACTTTCAGTTCTTATTCAATCACCATTTTCACTATTAATCATTTATAAACATTACATAATCTATCATTAATCACAACAAAAAATAGATCATCAAAACATGTTTATAAATTCATCAATGTTTCGTCATATTTTCAACTTCGTTAACCCATCAATCTATCCCTAACGATCATCATAAATATGTTTATACAATAAACCATAAAGATCTTTAATAAATCACTTACTTGTTTTAGTTCTAAACTTTGAATATCACGTAATCTTAGCTTCTTGCATACCACATGATCATCAACATTATCAACATAAAGAACATGACAAAGCGTTGAAGTGACAAAGTGAAGGATGATACAAAAGCTCAATGTTGATGGGTGGGTTATGAGAGCATCGTGTATGGGAGAAAAAGAGATGACGAAGATGAGAGTATTTTGTGAATATGGAGGACATTACTAAATGAAGATGGCCTTTCCATAGATGTAAATAAACGTGGGTTAAAAAGGCTTAGTAAGTGTCATGACACATGTCACGACACTTGCCACATAAAATAAATACTAATGCCTTTCACTTATGTTACTACATAACTCTTAATAATCAGTCCATTTATGTCCCAATTTCTATACCAATGGTCTCTCAATTTTCAATGACATATGTAATTAAATCTTAATGTCATTCATAAAAATTTTCATTGCCGTTTGACATTTATTTCCACTATTATTCATCAATTGTTCTGCCAGTTGGCATTTCTCCTAGTCCAAAAATACCCAAAAATGTCTATAAATTTTCGTAGAAATTTCAAAAATTCTAAATCAGTAAATATACTCCCCAAACCAATTTCCAATACAATCAAACCACAATTCTCAATAAAATCACAGCCACTGATCAATTATACCTGGCAATTGTCAATGAATGTATGTACAATCATTTTGATGTGTGCACAAATTCAAATTCATGTGCGTATATGATAACATTATGCATGAGCATGAAATGCATTTTTAATCTCTCTTTGAGCTCACATGTACCGAATTTTAGGGTTCTAACCCTGAGTATGGGAACGGGATGTTACACTCTCTTATGGAGTTGACTATTATGGTAGTTAGTTTCTACGGACCATTAGACTCTTTAGTGAATATTTTTTTATTCCTTTCTTAATAGATGTTGTTGATAATTTTTCTTGAGATTAGCTTGTTTATTATCACGTCCATTATCTTCTTCTTATGACTGTTGTTATACAATTAGATTATATTTTATTAGTTGAGTGGGGCAATATGGATGTTGTAATTTTTTTTTATCAATTCCCAAATTCCAAAAGTATAATGGCATTTGAAGAAAAGATGTCCTACATCTTATTCCTCTCTATTGTATAGTGCACAATGTTTTGAAATTTCGAGAAATTTATTCATCTTTCTTAATTTACTTAATTTCTCCTTAATTTAAAACCATAACAACACTAATACTCTAAGATAAACACCCTTAAACCAAACTAACCTATGCCATAAGATTTTGGTTGTTGTTCCTTTTAGTAGTTCTCTGTATGAGTTATTAGTGAATTCTCTATTTCTTCTTGATCTCATTTTGATATGGTCCTCCTTATCTTGGTTCAACTATAAAGAAAAATCCTATACATAACTTAAGTTTTCAAGAAAATTTTATGGCCTATTATTGCCTATAGGATTGATGCTTCATCTAGCATTTTGAGGTTTAGAATAATGAGCTCTTGGACTTCATTTAAAGGTCCCAAACTGGACCAACTATCATATCAAATTAGTTTTTAGTATCATTGCCTATTTGGTACCAAATTCTCATCTAAATTTATCTTTGATCCTAAATAAATGAGTCAAAATATGAAAGCATTCAGCTTTTGGCTCAAATAGCCAAAAGTTTGCACTTAAAGGTGTGTTTTTGTGAACATGTTTCACTTAATCTTGACTTTTTATCAAGTTATAATCTCACTCTTACATTTTACCACTCTTTCTTCCTTTTTAAGTATCTTAAGGAACTACCTACAAACTATATCAAAGATTAACCATAAAATAAACCAAAAACCATAATAGAATCTTATCCAAAGGAAGAAAATAACAAAAATTAGATTAGTAAATAAATAAAGTTTGAATGAAAGGAATCAGAAAAAGGAAAGAAAGAAATAAAGCAAACTTTAAATAATAATTAGAAGGAATTCACTCAAACTAGAGTTTTACTCATAATCAAGAGCTATTTCAATCTAAATGTCTCGTACCTTGGATGACTTTAGTTAGTAATGAACAAGAAGAATTAGTTTTTCAGCAATAAAAATTTAATTAAGAATGATTTTTATAAATTTCTTTCTTTCTTTAACTACAAAACAAAAGTAGATAAGAATTAAATAAGAAAAGTAATCAAATTTTCAAATAAAAAGCCAAATTTGTTTATTAATCTGCTCTTTTAACCTTTAGCTCCACTTGAATTTTATGGCACCTAATGTAATCTTTTAGTAACACAAATAATAAAATCAATTTTCTAAAGCTTAAAGGAAAGATATACCTCAACTTGATAGACAAGAAGACATAGCTAAGAATAGGCAAATAAAGAGATTATAAATGATTAAAATAAGAAGAAACCTAAATAGAGATTTATCCAATAGTTGAAGCATATGGTTACATAATCTATTTTATCCTTCTCTTTCTATGTATTTGGACACATACTCTATAAGAGAGAAATCCTATGAGACATGGGTAAGAATCCCTTCTTAAACTTCTCTTTCCTAAATGTCTTTATCATTTTGTCTACGTACATAACTAGGATAAACCTACTGTTTAACAATTAGGTCAGCCATATATGCCCCAACATATACCCTAGAAGCATTATAGCATTTTTAGGAAATATAAAGAAGTGAACATAAAGAATTAAGTGCATCTAAGCATAGTAATGGACGTAATGGTATTTAATGTAAAAGACATGGGTAAATTGGTAATTTTTCATGAAATTAATATATGAAATTATATGCCAATGTGGGAATTAAAGGAAGAAAAAGGGCCAAATGTGCAATTTTCCTATAGTCAACACTTGGACCAATTGGATTAAAGCATGTGTGCCCAATAGGATTAAATCATGTGTGACCAATAGAAATAAAGCATGTGTGTCCGATAGGGTTGAAACATGTGTGTCATGAAATGGGCATGTAAGAGAGGAGAGAAGGACGTGAATTTAGGGTTTTGAATGCCAAAATTTTCTCTTCTCATTTCTCTCCATTTCATCTTTTTCATTACACTGTTTTGCATGAAAGGAATCAAACTAATCCTAGGTAGAAATCAAGGAAAAGTTAGCAGTTTTTAGGGTTTTGAATGCCAAAATTTTCTCTTCTCATTTCTCTCCATTTCATCTTATTCATTACACTGTCTTGCTTTTATCATGAAGAGATGTAATTATAAGGTTGGAATTGGGATTGAGACATGTATTTGTGATGTTTCTAGTTAGTGAATCAAGCAAAGCTAAAGGAGAAGAGAAGGAAAATTACTAGAAGAGCTAGTTGCTCGATTTCAAGTTTTGGGACTACTCTTAGTTTAATTTTTGTTTGTTTATGTTTCAATGGATACAAAGATTTATTTGGATATGGAATGGTTACTAGATTGGTGTTTTAGTGTTACTTTGCACGGCATTGGTTGAATATGACAAGAGAGTAACTTGTAGTGGAATTCTATCTTAGGTTAGTTTGAACTAGTCTAATTTTTTGCCCATAACTCGATCTATAGACCTTTAAATTCTATAATTTTTATAATAGATGATACTGAAGACATAGCACTAAAAATATGTAGAATATGCTATAACGTAATTCAGGCTGAATGATGTTGGAATTTGAAACTGGAAATGGTGACTTGATGTTTGAGTAGCTTGTGATGTTTGGTGCATATTTCAGATTTATAAGTCCAAATTGCCTAATATTTGATGATATGGAAACTAGAGATATAGGGGAACAAATGTATAGAAGACTCAAAACATAATTTGAATGTTTGATATGTAAAAATTATGGAATAAGTGGAGGTCTGGATTCCAAGCAGAGGATACGACGATAAAGAAGTTACAATATTTTGAGTTTGTTTTGATTTCCAATTTTTACTAAATTCTAAACCCTTTGTTTTTGAAACTTTGCAAACACTTAGAAACAAATGAAATGTGACTTACCATATGTGAAGTGGGTGATTAAATGTTGAAATTTAAGATTGATCATAATGTTTGCTAAAGGAAATTTACTTGTATATAGATTATGTATCTGCATATTTATTGCTTATATGTGTATAGGGTTACAGTGCAGTGGCTAGAATTTGACACCAATGGTATCTTCATTTCAAGACTATAGTGTCTCTATAGTTTGATGCTTTCAAGTATCTATAGTTTGATGCTTTCGAGTATCTATAGGTTGATATCTTTGGATATCTACAGTTCCAGTTATCCATACCCATATGAATGTGCAAGCCTAAAATAGAAAGTAAATTAAACTGTTATTTATACATTTTGTGATATTTATGAATATGTGTGCTTAGCAGATGACTACTATAAGTGATCATCCAAACTAAGTGTTTCCCTACTAAGCTTTCAATCTTAGCAGAGTTGTTAATCCATGTAGGTCTAAGAAATAAGAGTGAGGTATAGGGATCATCTATAGGGACCAAGGCCAACTGTTAGTAGTAAATGTACTCTTGGATTATATCTTTTTGGTTAAAGATGATTTTATATGTAACATTTTGTAACTAAGAATTTAAGTTATATGTAATATTTCTGTTGGATTATCATATAAATGCAAAGATGTAATACTACTCTTAAATGATAAAAGTGATATGAAATTTTGTAATATGTATATTTGCAACATTAAATAGAAAAATGTGTGATGACTATTGATAAGTGTGAATTGCATCATTTTTAGGGCTTAGTTTGATATGCATTTAATTGTTAATTTAATCATTTAGTACATGTTTAGGTTAGAATTGTGTTAGTTTCTTAATTATTTATGTTTTAAGTGTTTTATGCGTTAGTACAAATCTTTGAGCTTAATTATTATGTTTTTGAGGTACCTTGATGTATTTGTTAGTGTTTCAAGGTCAACATCGAAGAATGAAGAAGTTTTGGAGACACTTGGGTCGAAACAACAGCTCACAATTATGGCACAACAGGCCACGATCATGACAGAAGCACTAAAGTTAGCCTATGATCGTGGCCCATATGCCACAATCATGATAGAAGCCCAGGACATGGCCTACGATCATAGGCTGCTTGCCATGATTGTGATAAAAGGCTCGGATGTTGCCCACAATCGTGGCCTACAGGGCCACGGTCATAGCCTGCATTGGGCAGATGTGCAGACACTCAAAACCATAAAGTTTTTAGGGATTTTCCAGACCTTTTGGACCCCAAAAAAAACCTAGGCATGCTTAGAACATAAAATGTATTTAAAAAATAAAAAAGGGAAGGAGGGAGTTTTTGCATAAGCCACTTTTAGCGAAACCCTACAGAGGATTATTGAGAGATAGAGAAAGAGAAGAAGGAAGAGAGAAGAGGAGAAGAAGCTAACTCAAAGTTTCCCGAAATTACTGCCTCCCGTCGTCCGTTCAATTTGTATTTCCTACTATTTTCATTTTTATTATTGTATAGAATTGGAATAATAGTTGATGATAGTATTTTTGGATGTTGATGATGTTTTTAAACTCATCTTTGGGGTTTTATATTTGATTTAATAAAATTTGATTATTTATATGTTATTTGGATTTATTGTGATTTAATTATGGACATGCATAATTTGATAATAAACTAAGAGGTTGAATTAAATGAAAAATAACTAAATTAGGCTAATGAGAGTTAGGTGATTTAATAGAACAAGAATTAAATCAAATTGATAAATTGTGTGAAGAGAGATTTTGCATAGGTTTCCGATAGTTTATTAGACAACTTTAGATTTAATTTTTGGATAGGTTGTTAATTAAAAAATTGCAACTTCCATAATCTGATTAGGGTTTATAATTTAGGATTAATGGTTATAACTTGAGAGAGGGTAATCAACTGTGGGATTGTTTAGAACCAATAATCCACTAGTTCACAATCGATTAAGTTAGCATCAAAGATAGGTAAAATTCCCTTTCTCTCCATTGATAATGTAACATCCCATCACCGATGGGAAGGGTAATTTGGTCATTTGGGACGGGTTAGGCGAGTGACAATATATCTCGGCA
>JANVCQ010000009.1:10927867-10941061 GCA_025531925.1 Erythroxylum plowmanianum | reverse complement strand
GACTGACTGATGTAGCACACCACCCTCGCGGGGCACGGACTCGGATATCACCAACGATGTCGGGTTCGAGTCACGCGAGAGTGGGGTGTTACAATTGGCAAGAAATGTGTGGATTTGGTTTGCCTATCAACAATCACTCATATTGCATCATGCTTCCTGCTAGTCCTCGGCAATCCCATTAAGAAATCCATCATAATCTTCTCCCATTTTCATTCCGGAATCGACAGAAGTTAAGCTTGCTTGAAGGTGCCTGGTGTTTAGCCTTAACCTGCTGGCACATTAAGCATCTTTTAGCATACTCTGCAACATCTTTCTTCACTCCTTTCTACCAGAAATGCTCTTTCAAATCTCAATACATCCTCATACTTCTTAGGTACATAGCATAAGGTGCATTGTGTGCCTTATCAAGAATCTCATCTTTCAACTCTAACATGTTTGGAATATACAATCTGTTACTTACCACCATCAATCCATCTTCTCTAATCTCTATTTCAGAAGGTCTACCACTTTTAATCTCTTCTCAGAGCTTGCTCAAATACTCATCCTGTTCCTGCAACTTTTTAATCTTCTTATTCAATACTGACCTCACTCTAAAGTTAGCCAATACACAATTAGACTCAACTTGCCTCAAAGTCACATTAAGTTTGGCTAATTCCTTCAACAAAGGAAGGTACACAGTCTCCATATGTGCTATAGTGGACTTCCTACTCAATGCATCCGCTACTACATTAACTTTTCCTGGGCGGTAGTCTATCATCCAGTCATAATCTTTTAACAGCTCTAACCACCTTCTTTGTCTCAAATTCAACTCCTTTTGGCTCATCAGATACTTAAGACTCTTGTGGTCTGTAAACACCCTAGTGGTGACTCCATATAAGTAGTGTCTCCATACCTTCAATGCAAAAATTATGGTAGCTAACTCCAAATCATGGATGGGATAATTCATCTCATAAGGCTTTAATTGCTTAGAAGCATAAGCAATCACTTTATCACCTTGCATCAACACACATCCCAATCCTTTCCTTGAGGCATCACTATACACTGTATATCTGTTACTACTTGATGACAAAGTGAAAACTGGTACAGTTGTAAGCCTGTTCTTTAATTCCTCAAAACTACTCTGACACCCCCTCTGTCCATACAAATTTCTGATTCTTCCTTGTCAATTTGGAAAGTGGAGCTGCTATCATGGAAAAACCATCCACAAACCTTCTGTAATAATCGACTAATCCTAAGAAACTTCTCACTTCAGCTACATTTTTAGGTGCTTCTCATTTCACAACTGCTTCTATCTTCTTCGGATCCACATGTACTCCTTGGTCTGAAATCATGTCCAAGAAATGTCACTTCCTTTAGCCAAAATTCACATTTGTCAAATTTGACATACAACTCATTCTTCCTCAATGTCTCCAAAGAAATTCTTAATTGTTCCTCAAGATCCTTATCACTCTTATAATAGATCAAAATATCATCAATAAAGATAATGACAAATTGGTCTAAGAAAGGCTTAAAGACTCTATTCATCAAATCCATAAAAGTTGCAGGTGCATTCGCCAACCTGAAAGGCATGACCAAGAACTCAAAGTGGCCATACCATGTTTTAAAAGCTGTCTTTGATACATCGGACTCCTTTATCCTCATCTGATGGTAACCTGATCTCAAATATATCTTGGAAAAACCCTTGCCCCTTGCAACTGATCAAACAAGTCATCTATGCGTACAAGCGGATATCTATTCTTGACAGTAACATGATTGAGCTTCCGATAGTCCACACACATTCTGAATGATCCTTCTTTCTTCTTCACAAAAAGAAACGGGCCTCCCTAAGGTGAAGAACTCGGCCTAATGTACCCTTTCTCCAATAAATCTTCCAATTACTCCTTCAATTCTGCCAGAGCCATTCTATAAGGCAGAATCGAAATTAGCGTTGTGTCTGGAAGAAGCTCAATGGGAAATTGAACTTCCCTTGGTGGCGGTAGTCTTGGTAATTCATCAAGAAAGACATCTAGGAATTCTATGACTACAAGAATTTCTTCTAACCTTCCTCCAATTGCTTTGTGTCTACCACATAGGCCAAAAATGATTCACACCATTTTCTCTGCCATCAAGGTTGAAACAATTCTTGATGAGCTAAATTTTCTGTCTCCCATAAACGTCACCTTTCTTTCATTATCCAACGAGAACTCCACTGTCTTCTGTTTGCAATCTACGTTGGCATTATATTTCTCTAAGGTGACCATACCCAAAATCACATCCAATCCCCCCATCTTCAATGGCATTAAATCCACCATTATATATCCCCCACCAATATGTATCTCACAATCTCTATAAACTTGACTAATAACAATATACTAGCTGATTAGAATACTCACCATCAAAGGAGTATCCAATGGGCTCAAGTCTCTACCATACACAGTTCTACCCGATGAAACAAAGAAGTGGGTAGAACTCGGATCAAGCAAAATAATTACATCATCATCAAATAATTTAATCATACCAGTCACAACTTCTGGAGCTATCTCTACGTCCTCCCGTGTCATTGCAAAATACTCTAGCTGGTGCTTGCCTCCTTGATTTTCCTAGAGGATTCATCCTCCTAGCTGCATCAGAGCTGCCCACTTCCATTATAGTCTTGTGCCCCACTGTCTCAGTTCTCTTCGAAGCTTGCATATGTGTTCCCTCTCTTCTTGCATACTTTGGGCACTCTCTTGTCATGTGTCCTTTCTCTCCATAATTGAAGCATGCTCTTGTCAATCAGTAATATTCCCCTTTATGAAACCTTCCACAATGTTCCCATTTGAGAATGGGTGGCTTATCCCCATCTCCCTTTCTGCTACCTCCCGCTGTAGAGGCTTGTTGAGAAATAGTAGAAGTTTTCATCGATTTGGACCTACTCATGCCATTGTTTCTCTCCTCAGTCTGCACAGAGAAAGTCCTGGCACTCCTCTCAGGCATAGAAGTACCACCTTCCTTCTTGAACTATTCTCTCCCCTTTCTCTTTTTATTCATAACGCTCTTTATGTTCTCAACACTCAGAGCCACTTCAACCAGCTGTTGAAAATTACAAAAATTCTGCACCACCGCCTTCTCTCTGATAGCTAGATGCAACCCTGATTCAAATCTATGACCCTTAGCCACCTCACTCATCATCATCTCTACTGCATATCAGGATAGCTATGTAAATCGACTCTTATACTCGCTCACCGTCATTTTCCTCTGGGTGAGACTCATAAACTTTCTCTGCTTCTGCTGAATATAGACCTCAGACAGGTACTTCTTCTTATAAGCAGCTAAAAAGTCCTTCTATGCTAGCACTGGCAGTCTCGTCTGGCTCCCTGGCACACTCTCCCACCAATATAGAGCATCTCTTTGTATTAAGCTTGCAGCATATACAGCTTTCCCATCATCCTCAGGATCCATTTGATCCAATATCCTTTCAGTCTTTCTCAACGAAGTCTCGGCTTCTTTTGGATCTGTTGTCCCATAGAAATCCACTACCTCATATTTCCTAAGCTTGTCAAACTATTTCCCCTTCTTAACTGGGGTCGAAGCAAAAGCTTGCGGCATCTGACCTATGGCCTGAGAAAATGCCTGAAGCATCCTCGGATCTAATGGAGCAGGCACTTGCTCCTGTGAAAGAGGAGACTCACGCGTCTGTGATCGAACAGGCTCACTGCCTTGCCCTACAAAAACCTCAGCATTACTTAGGGCTACAGACTCATCAGTACTCTCCTCCTTTGGCAGAGAGTTAGGTGCAATCGATCCTTGCAGAACTCCTCGTGTCCTTATACGAGGTGACATCTTACTCCTTCAATGTAAACACTAAAGATTAGCCTACAATTCATTTTTAAAATCCTAATCCCTATATGTATGCATGACATGCATGTCACTTAAGGCAATTCAATCAATTCACAATGCAACCAATAATCACATAGCATAATAATTCATCCTACTATGCATTCTAAGCCTAGGAAAAACCTAAGCTCTAATACCAAACAATATTGGACCCTACTTCCGGAGCTAAACATTTGGAGTCATTAAACTGAAATAGTACTTGTCCCCAATAACATTGAACCTATTTTGGGATGATTGGCATAACTTTTACTAGAGATATCGAATTAAGGTTGTCTTTGGATGGACCTTGAAGATATATTCTATCATCTAGAGCGTCAAAGTTGGACCAGACGATAGGGTAAGACGAAACTCAGATGAAAGGCTTCAGTCTAAGACCTATTTTGGGACAACTGGCATAACTTTCTCTAGAGATATCATATCAAGGTCATTTTTGGACAGTTTGAAAGAGGACTTATTGAAGATTTTGAAGATAGATTCTATCATCTAGAAGATCAAAGTTGGACTAGAAGATAGGGTAAAACGAAACTAGACGAAAGGTAAGAAGATAGGCTTCAATCTAAGACCTACTTTGGAAAAATTAGCATAACTTTCTCTAAAAATATTGTATCAAGATTATCCTTGCATGTTGTGAAAGAGGACTTATAGATCTACAACTTTCATGAAGATGCCAAAGCAAGATTTTATCATCTACAACATCAAAAATGGACAAGACAATAAGGTAAGACGATTTAGTCTGCAGTGGATAAGAAGGAAGGTTTCAGTCTACAGTGGATAAAAAGGAAGGTTTCAGTCTACAGTGGATAAGAAGGAAGGTTTCAATCTATAGTTCACCAGACAATAGGGTTTCTAGAGGGTCTTCCCCACTTCACCAAAAGTTCTGAATCACTATCTACACTCTCCAGAGTATCTCCACTTATAAAGATCATAACTTTAGACTCAGATGTCCAAATCATTCATGTTATATATCGTTGGAAAGCTAGAAAGATAAGCTTTCTATAAGACAACTTTGTCTAATTTAACCTAGATTAATCTATTTTTACCTTGAAGTCAGAACATAATTTTTACACCTATGAGAGACTTGAAATATGAAATGTACCACTACAAGATAAATGAGCACATACACATTGGAAACTTCTCAATCCATTACTAAATCAAATGAAGTTCATACATAGCTTTAATTACATATTAACATTATAATCAAAGGCTTAACACAAAATACAAAATACAAAATACATTGGATGCTTAATGTTTGATATGCTTATAAAGCTATCAAAAAATGATCGAACTAACTTAGTTACAAAAGTTTCTAATATCTTGGTGTTTCTGATGCCTTGTAAGGATTGATAACCTTCTCGTTCTGCACCAGAGGAGGGAATAGTAGGATAAGCTACAGCTCAGTGGCCAATATATTTATAGCCATTGGTAATTGACCACAAATTCAAGCATATGTACATGTATATCTAGCAGTTCGAGCGTTCTCAATCTATTATAACAATTCAAGCATTTAATCAATTTAGCTTAAACTCATAACACACAGCATAGACTTCAGCCATTAAACACCTCAATTATGCAATATACTCGACAATTTAAAGATGCGAGGCACAAACAAACGATTTCAATTTTAAGCAAATCAACATAGACACACATATACAAGAACTTGCCCAATTACACAATAATTATAAATACATTACCCACCTAATTAGCTTGCAAAAATCCAAGTCAAGCTTGCCTTTCCCCTTGCTCTTGGGTAGGATTCCCTTGGTTTCCTAAAATAACTAAGGTTCTATTCAAAATAATATTTCAATAAAATTCATAAACTTCAAAAATCATAAAAATTGCAATAAACACAAATTAAGCTTAAACCAAACCTACATATAGTCCAACTAGGTTAGAAAACCTAAGACCTAGTTTAGAAACCCTAAAATCAATTGGGTTCTCTTAATTCATCTTCTTCCAACACAAATCTTTCATACTCTATACAAACCCCTTTCTCTCTCTAACTCCTTCATCCTCGACCCAACTCATTTCTTTAATAAAGCAAGAGGAAAAGATGGTTAACCTACCTTAACAAGCTTGATTTCTCTTCTTTTCTTCTTTCATCGAAACCTCTTTTCTTCTTTATTATTTTCATTTTTCACTCTTCTCTCCCTTCAATTCACGTTTTTCTCTTCTTGACAAGCAAAACAACATATTCTTCTTCCATTCCTACCCTTAATGAGTGTGCAAACTCCATTTTGCGCCCTTCCTTATAAGCCTTAGGTCTAAGTGATCTCCCAAAAATGTCTTTGAACATTCTCTTATTACATTAACACTTTAATTCCACATACCCATTCAATAAATCCTACTAACTTGGACATAATTATATAACTCCAAAATAATTAATCTATCATAATCTCAAAAATTATTTTAAATTATGCTTAACTTAAAAAAAATTTTAGGGTCCAACATAAATAGCATGCATTAATGGAAGTTTTGGAAAGTTAACGACCAAATTGGCAGCCAACAACATTTGTTTCTAATCCATCTATGCAATGTTTTCTTTTACAACTAATGAAGATATTTTGCACCATAGTTGGTGAATTATTTGAGAACCTTGACTCTATAAATTGTAATATAATTTTAAGTAACTTCAATATCTAATGATCAATAACCAAAGCTCTATCTAGTTCCTTTGTTATTAACTATCTAAAGCTTTGTATATTGCTCCATATGAAATATCTATCTCAAATATATGACTCCTGTTTGCTCTATAAATTCCCTTAGATCATCAAAATATTTTTTACCATTCATGTTTCCTTTAGCTTTTAGCTAGTAAATAGTGGAATTGAAATCTCTCGGTATAATCTACAGTTCATATGTTTTTAAATGGATACTTGAAATTATATTCCATAATAATTTCTTATATAACTTTAAGTTCGAACCATAGACATAAATGACCATTAATTTATTGTGTCCTTGAATAAACTTCATAGTCATATGAATCATCTAATCACTTGATGCTTATGCTACAACTACTCTTTCATAATGATGGTATTGGTAGTTTAATAGTAGAGCCAACTAACTTCCTAAGCATTTGAGCTTGAACATATTCTCCTTCCTTAGGTTTGTTTCCCAAAAACCTATTATTAATATGGGATGTGGATGGATTTGAGGATCCTTCAGATCTCTTTTTCCTCCCAAACTTCCTTCTACTGTCATAGATAAACCCCTCCTCATTTGCAGCTTAGCTTATCCCTTTCTCTGCAATAATCACTTATTAACTTGTATAGGATTGTACCTTACATTGACTTGTTACTTTTGCCTTCCATCTAATTTATTACTAAATACAACCTCATTTTCTATATGGGCTCCTACAATCTTTATTGATTTTATGGCCTTTAGTTCTTTTCCAGTTGGATATCCCCCTTTTTCCTTACCTTCTTATTCCTTGCTATTTTCCTTAAACAACTCTTGATCTCTTCTTCCTTTACTCACTTCCTAAATAGCATTCAATTCCATAAATTCTTTAGAATCTCCTGTCACAAAATTCCTCCTTGTTGGCCTCTATAGTTTTCTTTACTACGTCAAGTAAGGTACCCATTAGTAGGATACCTAGAATGTATCTTCAACCAATGTTATATTTTCCCATAACTTTAGAATTAGGATGGTTTTGGGCAACTATTTCTCCATTTCTATACTATGGTTTTGGGTAACTATTTCTCCATCTCTATACTCATTCATATTCTCAGATAACCCATCCTTTTCCTCCTAGCAATGGTCTCACTCGTACAAAGAGGCTTGTCAATAAAGCTTGCAATAATGTTAAGCTTTCTAGTAGACCAATATTCTAAGGTTAGGTTGTCAAAATTCAGCTATAAAGGTACATTATCAAGTTTCACATTTTCAAGCTTCAAGCTTAGTTTCCAATTCCATACATTAGAAAGATAGGTTAGTCTATAAGATGTATGCCTCAACTACACGTTTAGTTTCATTATCAGTTAAGAACTTGAACAAAGTAAGGTTTTCCTAGCTAATAGGACTTCCATTAACCCCTTTTCTCACCACTGCCTTTTAGCCTAATTGTTGATTACGAAGGGAGCACATATCCCCATAAAGAATCCCACCAAAGTAGCAATCCAACTCCTGGACCCTTCCTTCAAGGCTTTTATATGAGAACAGACTATTGTTTTACCATCAATAAAGCTTAGGGGACAAAACTCCAACTTATAGCCACCGATTTCTCCAACAACTTGTTTCTAAGATGGGGGGAGGTATCAGTAGAGGATTTGATGGCATCTAACTTGAAAGAAAGAAGCATCCAACAAGCCTAGTGCTCTCTGTACATGAAAAAGTTGGAATGGTGATTTAAACCTAGACCAATGAGATGAAAGCCACTCTCTCCTTTTTTGGAGCATAATCTTTACTAGCTAAAATTTTCCTTTGAGAATTGTGTTGACTTTCTGCTTTATCATATTAATATCTTCTTGTGTCACCTTTCTAAATATCTAAAGTTTGTTGCTATAATCTTCAAATGGTTAAAGATGACTCCAAATGACCTGTTAATTCAATCATATTAGAAATCAAGAATGTTAAAATTATCATAAGAAAACAAAATAGAGGCTAGTTAAGGAAATGAAACTAAGAATTTATGACAATAGAAATCACACGAAAGAAGTAAAATTGAAAAAGAAATTCAAATTATATTTGAATGGCATCCCAAATTAGAAAATAATAACAAATTTTATTAAAATGGAAATAAAATGTAAAAAGATCTTAATAAGAAAAAAATCTATCATAATAGCATCTAAGTAATTGTTTGCAGCCCAAGCCAACACTAAAATTTATTTTCCCTTGTTTTTCTCAAGCCTTCAATGAAATCAAGTAGCACTTATAATCAGAATCATGAATTCATCCAAATATAATTTACATGGGAACACAATTAACGAACCTTAGTAGGCTGAGCACAATTAACGAACCATCTATCTCCTCTCTTTGGCACAGTAAACCATCTTCACATGTAAATTTTTGTCTTAGTCTTTTTCTTTTGTGTTTCTGGTCAAAGTTTGTCACCATTAATGAGTTGACGTTTTTGGCTGTTGGAAATGTTCTAAGTTCTGATAACATGGGATTAGAGGACAGAGAGAAGGAAGGAGTTGAAGAGGGGAATGGTGATATGGAAAGGAAAAGAACAAATAATGAGGAGGGTGATGATGGAGGAAGAGCTGGGTTTAGGAGGTATCCAAGTGAGACTTCTTTTAATGCAACTGATCAGGATGATGAATATGATGACGGAAGCCACGAAATTCAGCTTGGTCCTCAATGCACCCTCCAAGAGCAGTTTGAAAAGGATAAGGTGACTCGTATTGCTCCTTCTTCCAGAAATTTTATATTGAAAGGAATGTTACTTTTTTAAAGGGCTTCATGGTGTCCATTGTTGGATTTTAGAAGTTCAGGACGATGAGAGTCTCAGGAACAGCTTCTTGGGTCCGTTGATTTTGAAACTACTGGAGGTACATCACAAGCATCCGTCTGATTAATCTGGCCTTGAAGGTCTCGAGAATTTTCTTTCAACCTTTTTCTGCAATGCTATCATAAGGTTCTCTTTTCATCTGAAAAAGTTGCTTCCACCTTTTGATTCATTATTTCGATATTTCGTTTTATCTTGGTCTTAATGGTTGTGTCCATCTCAGACATAAATGTTTGAGTGAGCGATAAACAGAGGCCCCTGCAGAATTTCAGATACTAATTAGTGTATATACATGTACTGAGGTTTTTTAAATGAATGGTGCATACTCAAAAATCAAAAGAATATTCTTCCCAGAACTTCCAAGTCATTAAAACATGCTCCCTAGCTAGCAGTAGCAGAGTGCTTCTCGGATAGACAGTACTACAACATATATAATTTCTTAGGTGAATGTTGGACGAAAGTACCGCTTCTTTGCAATTGTTAGCATCAAGTCTCGATCCATAAATACAAGATAAACATGAGTCTTTTTTTTAGATTGAAACAATATCACTTCCCATATGGGAGAAAAGAAAAGCCTTGACAATATTTCCGTCTTATTCTCATCTTGTTTATCGCAGAGACTCTTGATCCAGAAGTGAAATTTCTTCAACTGTCTATCATCTCTCCTGGTAGGCCTGACATCGTGCTTTCTATTCCGGAAGATGGAAAACCCAAGGCCTCATGGTTCACGTTGAAAGAAGGATGTCAATACAACTTAAAGTTCTCATTTAAGGTCAGCAACAACATAGTGTCTGGCCTCAAGTACACCAACGTCGGGAAAACTAGTGTTAAGGTTAAGCTATTAGTTACAAAATTTAGGCTATTCCGCCTATAGGTTTAACTCAAGAATATATCTTATTTCAGTTGACAATACAAAAGAGATGATTGGAACTTTCAGTCCTGAACCAGAGCCTTATACACATGTAATGCCTGAAGAGCTCACACCATCTGGTCTCTTTGCTAGAGGATCTTATACTGCAAAAACTAGGGTTTGTTTCTCTTTTTCTCTCTATTCTATATCGTAACCTTTAATCTACTTGTACTCTTTGATTTTGATTTTGATTGTAGTTTGGTTTTTGCAGATTTTAAGATATGCAGAAAGATTATGATGGATGGATTTAGCTTTACTTTTGCATCAAATTTATGATTTGAGGCGTGATTGTCCATCAAATTTTGGACCTGTCTGTATAATTATTCTGTCTTACATAATCTTGGTATTTAGCAGGTGCCTACAATGTGCTTCATCTTACCTTGTCACTAATATTAACGTTACCATGGGATGTGATTGATACATACATGCGACTCTGGTATGCTACACATAGTTCCATCTACCATTTGTATTCAGAATAGCAAGATTTCTTTCATAAAGTTTCTGTCAAGTCCCAAACTGTTGTGCATTAGCGGCCATGCTAGAGATAAAACTCGTTGCTTTATCTATGATTTTGTTTACCAATGCTACTCCACTTGTAGTATCAATCATATTCCTGGTAGCAAACCTTCATAAAAATACTAGATAAGTAGTTGGTCCAGAATATGACGTTGAAGACAGCTTGCACATAGTTGTTTGAATCTCTCCCAATATTCGTATAGTGTCTCTCCCTTAAATTATTAGATTCCACAAATATCTTTTCTAATGTTTGCAGTGTGGGAAGCAAGGAAGAATTTTTCTAGGAATTGCTTCTTCAATTCATTCCACATGGTTATGGACCCAAACGGTAAATAATATAACCAATCTTTAACCTTGTCGACCAATGAAAATGGAAAAAGCTCTAAGCTTGATCTACTCTTTAGTAACTACTTGTGGCTTCATTGATGAGCAAATAACATGGAATTCCATCAAATGCTTGTGGAGATCCTCACCTGAGAGTCCACGTATAGTAGGCAATAAGTATATCAAACTAGATTTAAGCTCAAAAGGTGTATTCATATTAGGGAATTCAATGCATAAAGATTGTTGGTTAATATTAGGAGTTGCTAACTCCCTTAATGTTCGTTATTGTGGTCGTTCACCCATTGGCTTTTATTTAGTGATTAGTTCTTCAACAATCATCTCTCCAGTCTCTTGCTCTTCAAACTCATGATCTAATTCTTCAGACTAAGAAATTGAAGCACATAAATGATATTCTTATTTTTGTTGCTTTTTTGTTAGTCTTAGTTCACTTCTCGACTTCCGGATCAAAAATCAATTCACCTATACAGGAAAAGCGGGGCATCAACCAAAAAAAACTAAAAGAAGTAAATCCTTGACACGAATTCCCGATAATAGCGCCAAAATTTTTTGAGTGTCAAATCAACCAAAAATAATTAACCTACTCAGAATATTAACGTAGCACAATGGAGTAAGGTCGTCTCCTCAGGAAATAGTGATTTATCTCTTTTAAATAATTAAGTAAAACAAGAGGGTTTGGAAATTATGTTAAAATGTGATATTAAAATTAACATAAATGAATTGAATTAAAATTCAATAAAACAAACTTTTAGTTAAAGAATTTATTTCCACCTTGATTCATGTAATTAATCATTATATTGATGGAGAAGCAATTCAACACATTACAAATTGGTTCTAATTATTAAGAACAAATCTATAATAACCAATCTTTCCTTACCTTGTATGGTAATTGCGAACATATTAAATAATCACTCCCTAATCGAAAGGCAAACCGAGAAGCAACTAGTAGGATTTAGTGTTTTGGCAGCCTTAAAATCTAAAAAGACTCAATTCTAACCAATAAACTTAACAAATGGTTTATTCATTCAGATTAATTACTTTTACGATATATATTAAACTTATTAATGAGGAAATAAAATTATGTCAATTTTCATTTATTAAAATCAATAAATAATTACGAATTCATCGTTTTAATTGGCGGTAGATTATTTCAAGATTATTAAATATATGCATTTATTCAATAAAACTCAAAAACTACCATAATCCATAAAATCACTGAATTTAGGAAATAATTAAATATCCACGCACGATTGAATTCAAATAAACCTATTCGATTTCACAATTAATTTAGAATCAAGATTTCAATATAATCTTCTATCCAGAATTAATTAAAAAAAGTAGTTACGAGCTATAGAAAAGAAAGAACTCATGAATAATTGATAAGTAAATTATCTTACTGAAGAAGTTTAGAGCAAGATCCAAATACTACGCCTACTTTCTCTCCCTTGACAGTAAAAAGTGGAACCCAACGTAGATGTCTACCAGTCCAGCTCTAGTTGTCACTTGTCACCTTTTTGCTTTGGAAAGCCGCTACTTACTACCTAAACAATAGACGTCCTATTCTTTCCAATAGTAATAACATACGTATGTTCCTTTTTTTTTTAAAACAAAAACCCTCCATATTGAAACCTATGCTCCCTTGTCCATCGTGTTTTGGGACAATTTTATTTTTTCTGGCTGATGCATTTTTTCCTTCTCTGCTTGCATTTTGTTTTGCTCTTTTCTCCCACGTGCCGTCTTTTTAGTGTACTGGACTGCTGCTATCGTTTTTTTTTCTCTCTGGTCACTGCTATGTTGCTTTCTACTAATCGACTCTGCGTTTTCTGCTAGACGTTTTGCCTTTATCTATCATTTTATTCTTCTGTCAAGCTCCTCTGCGTTGCTTGTTTTATCTTTATTTCCTATTGCATGTTTCGGCTACTTTTTTCCAAAACAGCTCTGCATCTCCCAACCTTCAAAAATAACGTAGAAACAACAAAATCAACACAATATCTGGTCGGGTCGGTCGTGCTAGGCCCAGGTCCAACTCTAGGATGGCGTGTCGGCCAATTCCCATGATGTTGAGTTAAACACGACAGAGAGGTCGAATTAAACACGTCAGGTATTTACTATATAAGTTCATTAT
>JANVCQ010000009.1:10891046-10927767 GCA_025531925.1 Erythroxylum plowmanianum | reverse complement strand
GAAAACACCAACAAGAGGATAATGAGCGCACTCAAGAAGCGCTTAGATGGACGTAAGACTTGGGTGGATGAGTTGGATGAGGTGTTGTGTGCATACAGAACAACCCCAAATGGAGCTACGGGAGAAACGCTGTTCAGAATGACCTTTGGGGCGGAGGCTTTGGTTCTAGTAGAAGTGATATTGCCCAATTAGAGAGTTTTGAGTTATCAAGAAGAACGAAATAATGAAGCTCGCAAGGTAGAACTTGTACTTCTCAGTAAAGACAGAGACAGGGCAGCCGCTCGTTCTGAAGCCATCAGACAGAAAGCAACAAAGTTTTCCAACAAAAGGGTGAAGCCGAGTGACATAAAGATCGGTGGTTATGTTTTAAGAAAGGTCGAGGCAGCAGGAAGACATCCTGGAAAGATCGGTCAGGCATGGGAAGGACCCTATCAGGTGGTCAAACAAGCCAGACACGGCTCTTATGTTTTGCGCGACACGAATGGCAAGATTCTACCGAGACCCTGAAATTCCCAAAACCTGAAGACGTTTTACCAATAGATAAGTTCTAGTTCAATTTATTTATTTCTTTGTATGTAACCAGTGGGTACCTTTTTCCTGGCCTTGCCAATCAGGTTTTTTAACGGCCCACGCCCTTATCATCATCAATAAAGTTCCCAAACTTCTTGGCAGAAAAAGTCTTGTTAAGTTGGACTAAAGGGAGAATATTCTACCGACCGATTGTCATCAACTCTGCTCGACCAGATTACCAAGACCGAATCTTGGAATCAGGCGATGCCAAGAAAACAATTTTGGATCGCTCGGCCTCAACACCGCTCAACCAGGTTACCAAGACCGAATCTTGGAACCAGGCGATGCCAAGAAAATAATTTTGGATCGCTCGACCTCAACATCGCTCGGCCAGGTTACCAAGACCGAATCTTGGAACTAGGCAATGCCAAGAAAACAATCTTGGATCGCTCGGCCAGGTTATCAAGACCGAATCTTGGAACCAGGCGATGCCTAAAAAATAATCTTGGATCGCTCGGCCTCAACATTGCTCGGACAGGTTACCAAGACCGAATCTTGGAACCAGACGATGCCAAGAAAACAATCTTGGATCGCTCGGCCTCAACATCGCTCGGCCAGGTTGCTAAGATCGAATCTTGGAACCAGGCGATGCCAAGAAAATAATCTTGGATCGCTCGGCCTCAACACCGTTTGACCAAGTTACCAAGATCGGATCTTGGAACCAGGTGACACCAAGAAAGCGATCTTGGATCGCTCGACCTCAGCATCGTTCGACCATGAGAACGATTCTCTTAAACGTCACTACCGATCGATAATAAAGAAGACAATGGAGGACAAAAATAAGAGTTTTATTTCCTTAAATATTGTTTTGGTCACAAGCCCGACCAGATGAGCCTTAAAGGTCCTATTATATAAGTCATTCCGGCCCCCAGTAGGGGGAGAAGTATCAACAGCTAGATCGGCAGGAATAGTTTCGGAGGTCGGCAAAGCAGCCGAGACAGGATCAGGGTCCGAAGGAGCAACTAGAGAGACACTCCCGTGAGCTCACTCTTCTTCATCATCTGAACTAAGGTCCAGCATCTCATCCGGTAATGCCTCTACCTCCTTCTCAGCGATCTCCTTCACCTCCTCAAGCGAAAGGTCGAGCTCTATCGGAAGCATCGGTTCGACAAAGTCCTCGAACGAAGGACCATCCGATCCGTCTCCATCAGGGATGAGCACGCCATGGCAATTCCTCAGGATGGAAAGAGCCAAATCACAAGCGAACTCCTTGCATTCATCATGCAAGAACCACCTCTTCCATCGCTTGATTGCCTCAATCCTCTGCTCTTTGATAGAGCCTTGTAGCTCAAACAAGTTGTTCTCAACACTTACTTTATCCAACACCGCTTCATGGCAGTTATGGAGGACTTTCAAGCGGAGCTCGTTCTCCATCTTGGCGCTAGCGTTGGCGCTGAGAACTTTCTCGTTCATTTCCTCAACATTGAGCTGTAATGCCTCATTTTTGAGCTGCAATGCCTCATCTTTGAGCTGCAATTCCTCATTTTCGGTTTGCAAGGTTCGACACCCTTTTTCCTTCTCGCCCCTCTCAACGATCGCTCTGTTTTTCACTTCCTCCGCCTCTGAAAGTTGCATCCTCAAAATGGTGACCTGGCTAAGGAGATATTTGATCTCCTGGTCCATCGATCGGACGACCTTAGCCATCCGATCAAAACGCTAATATACTCCAGAGGAAAATGTCAGATTCTACAATAAAGAACTTTGTTAAAAAAAAAAAGTGGGTGGAGATTACCTCCGCTAAGCCGCGCACAAGATCGGCCGTCATCTCCTCATCGCCCAAAGAATCCAGAAACTCTTCATTCATGGGAGGGACAACCCTCTGGGCAATGTGAAGAGCAACACTGATGTCCTTAAGCGATACAGTCTTATCTAGACTGATCGCGGGCACCCACTTCTCAGAGCTGGGCATCGGCTCCTTCCCCTTACCCTTGTCCAAAGGCGGGGGCGATCGTTCAACATGCTAAGCGGTCTTCTTTCTCTTAAGAGGTCGCTCTACCTCCTCCACCTCTTCCTCCACGACCGCTCGATCCTCATCAGCCGATCGGATCACTAGCGCTGCGGATTCGTTAGGCGCAGTTGGCTGAGCGACACCTTGGTCAACCGCCACCTTTTTGCTTCGCTCTTTCACTTTTAAGGAAGGCCTGGCTACTTTGCGCTGACCTTTGGCCTTGGGAGCGTCGGAGGACTAGGTGAAATTCCTGAGCTTCGCCATGCCTGCACAAGTATAAAAGCAGGTCAGAAACCAAAGCTAATATTCATAAAAAATAAGGCAGTTAAACTACGAGGAGTTAACCAGAAGGGGCAGTTTCTCCCTCTAGCCCGTTAATCCGAGGCGGGGGCTAATTAAAAAGGTATTGGCTGATACCCCTCCACGATACCCCAAGATAAGACGATCGAAATTATACCGACTGAGCGCCTTAATTTGGTTGATCACTTCAGACTCCCTTCCAGTAAAGGACAGACTGGAAGTGTCGTTCCATCGCTCGGCCAGGGGATAACTCCACGGCCTGGACTCAAAGGAAGACTCTGGGGGCCTCACAAAGAAGTACTTCGTCCTCCATGCCTTGATCGACGAAGCTGTTCCAGCAGGGCGGTACCACGCATCTTTATACTGGAAGTGGGGGATCCCAGCCCCAGTGAGCGAGCTTTGATACATCCTTAAAAAATGCCGCAGAATGCCGATCGATGGGGGACACCCGAAATGATGACATAGCAGGGCGAGATAGTTCATGAACCTCCAACTATTCGGGGGGGTCTGGCTCGGCATTAGTTTGTATGCGCAGCATACTTCATCGATTATCGGGGCATACGGAAGCCTCATATCACCGATCGAGAAAAAGTTATCTGAAACAGCAAAATAGCCTCCCAAATTGCTATGGATCCACTCATTCTTCCATGCCAATCTAGGTCCCTAGGACGAAGAGATATTATTTTTGATGATCGATCGGTTCAATTCCCTTTCGGTCATCGTCGATTGGTCGACCGGCGGCTTTTTAACGACTCGCCCATCTATCCGATCAGTCGCCGCTATCTCCTCATCTTTCTCCGCGTTCGACGCTTCATTTCCCCTACCTCCGGCGTTTCCGTCGCTTCCGCCGCTATCTCAAACGGCCCAGCAATCAATAAAGCACTTTCAGCGGCCAGTTTCCGGTCGAAAGAGGAGGAGGAGGTAGTTTCATCCCTAAGTCTAGACTCACTCCTAGGGCTAGTCGACGACATAGTGACTAAAAAGGAAATGTATAGGATGAGGAAAGGAGAGAGGACGTACCTAGTTCGGTGATTGAGATTGAGAGTTTGGGTAGCGGTGAAAAGGAAGTTCCGATGACTGAAAGCAAAAAGATGAAGAGCAGAGAGAGCAGAAGTTGGAGAATCAAGTGCGCAGAAATGGTAGTGAAGGAAATATGTCGATTTCAAGCGGTTATCACAAAAACCAACTGAACGAGCGAACTAATTGAAATTGGACGCGTGGCAAAATCTGGGTCGTACGAATTAGGGTTGTCAGATATCCGGAGCGGCGCAGCAGTTGAAACGATACGCATGACCATAAAAGTAACACGAAAGGATGCTCCCTTTCAGATTTTGAAAATCTGTTAGAGGACACGTGTCATAAGTAATCATAAAACCCAGCGCTCTGACTAGACGTCGAAGTCCGATCGGTCGGGCCTATCACGAGCTGCACGAACCCTATGTACTCCATCGATCCTTCTCCCTGCTCGGACGCGAGGAGTAGGGGGCTTATGATTGGGTCGGTCGTGCTAGGCCCAGGTCCAACTCTAGGATGGCGTGTGGGCCGATCGACCCATTCCCATGATGTTGAGTTAAACACGACAGAGAGGTCGAATTAAACACGTCAGGTATTTACTATATAAGTTCATTATCTCCTCACGATGCAGGTACTACTCTATTAACTTTGATAACCTTCGTTATTAGCCACAAAACCTACGGCAGAAAACTGACTTAAGCATCGGAGGGGCAAGCCGGCGATCAACCCCCGATGTGTCTTTATTGTCTTTGCAGGTATCTCCTAGTCCAAGTTAATCGAGATCATGGATCCAAACAATGGCGCCCAGTCTCAGCAAAATCAGACTGAACCAATATCCATCCAATATGCTTTTAAAATACCTCAAATTATGCCTATCAAGAGGTGAGGAAACATTTTAGAACAAAGGTATTTTGGTGTCGTAAATGATTTTTCAGAAAACAATATAGCCTAGGACATGAGTATGTCAAAACCCATATTTATGTGTAAACAAAGGCATTGAGTTACACGACAATGTTCCTGATGAGTTGCCTTATTTGGAAACGTATTGTTGGTATATTTCAAACTCTAAAAGGATACGAGGACTTATTATATTCATTTTTGAATTAGGTTGGCTTGGTAAGGGGAAAATTGCAGAGAACTGTACCATTTTGAGTTTATAGATCAATATACTTATTATAAACCTTGTTATATAAGAAAGGAAATATGTAATCCTTAATTTTAGATTTAATTGAATAGTGAAAAAGATAGCTACTCTTGACTTCTGAAAACGTAGGCTCACCAAATTGGCTAAACCTCATAAAATAAATTATTATATTCTTATTTATTTATTCATATTACTCTATTCTTGTTATACATTCAATCTCAAGAAAACATTTGCTCAGGAAGTTAACGTTAAACACCATATAATTAATATTGCAAATATTCTTGATAGGAACATCACCATAGGTCAAATTTAAACAAATTTCATCCCTTTTTAATGGTAGAGACTCAAAAGTGTCAAACTATATTGCATTGCAGAATTCATATTGTATATTTGAAAAAGGCTGACCTCTTTGCTGAGTTAAAGAATTTAGAGTTCTATACCAACTAATCAACTAATCACTGCTAGCATTAAAGTTGTCATAGGACCACTTAACTCCCCCTCCCTTCTAAGGTCAATATTTAATTGCTAATTTTGATGACTTCGTATACTAACAATGAACCTATTATGAATGACAAAAGGGCATAAGCCCAAAATAGTCCAAAATCATTAGACTTAGCTAGATTGACTAAGATTTGTGCTAGGCTGGATCTCAGGCTCAGGCTCAAGGGCTAATTGGTTGAATGAAATGTTTTCGGCTAAAAGTTAAATCACACCCTAATGTTTTCCAAAAGGTCTAAGTAAGTTCGTTTCATTATCTATGGTATTATATTGCACCTTAACATTTTCAATATACTAGTTCCACCCTAAATTATATCAAAGTTAAGTTTTTTTTTTCATTTCTTAGTATTTGGACTGTTAATTTAGCCTATGTGTTGTCATATTTAGACCATTTAGGCCTATAAGATATTTATGTGATCTAAAAAATAAGTTTTAAGGCATTGGCTAAAGGTATAATTTTTATCTCAAAATTTCATAAAAGGTTTATTCTTTACTATTATCTAGGATATCACTTTTGCACCAAACATTAAATACCGTTTTAGTAATATTACGGTATAAAGTGATACTAGAAATAACAGTATCTAGTTTCTTCGACCTTTTATGAAATATTAAAGTATAAATTATCAAACAATATCGTTTTAACAACCAACTATTGAATGTTTCTTTAAAATTAAAATATGAATAAATTACTGTTAAGTTAAAATTTGATGTTGATTAAATATAGTGAGCTTCAGACCGTGTGTTCTTTTTGTCACTTTTTCAATAATATTTCTGGTTCCTTTTAAGAATCAATCTTGACTTCAAAGCACTATCGAAACCTCAACAAGAAACTTACCCACAAGAAAGACGAAAAGACAGAAAAAGAGTTCCATAAAATTAGACATGCGATCTACTACTTGATGCTTATCTTACTTTATCTTTTTGTAGTTACATCAAAATATAAGCAAGTTTTCTTTTGAATCCTGTCTACATATTGCTGCACTGTACACGCAATCACCAAGTAGGCAACAATTAAAGAAAGAAGAGAGAAGGGTGGATACTCTTAAACGAGGAATAGAACTTAGCAGGTGACAGTAAAGAATGCCGTATATATTTTTCACAATAACATTTATACAAAAATACCAATTAATCGAGTTTAATCTATTGCAATAGAATAATTTTTTGGTAAATGAGGAAGTATTTTAAAATCATAATAAATTATATTAAAATAGATTAATGATTACGCGGATTGCATCTTTACAATACGAATGTAAATGAAATACTAATCTACAACATAGAGAAAGGAAAATAGGAGGAACTAAGCTGATGCCACAAATCACAACTGATATCAATAAATGTCGGTGGGCTGAGAGACACGGCGGGCACAGCACGTTAATGGTATGAAAGTATAATTGATTGAGACTTAAGGTGGAGGTTTTATCTGACAGTTGGATCCAGCCAGCTATAACCATCGCTGGTTGCCCAACTCTCATGGTGGCCCCTGTCTCCATTATTAAGTTATTAAACATGGGACGACCTCTTAGGCTTCGGATCACACCTAGGTTGTATTTTTTGGTCCATTTAACAAAAAAAAAAAAAAATTGTCACCGTTATTGAGAAGTGAAGTGTTTTGGTTTTGTTTGTGATTCCAACTGGTGTTTTATATATATTTATTTATAATTTAATTTTTCATTTATTTCTTGATCTTTAAATATTTGTTAGTATTTGTATATAGAAAGGTCATTCTGAAAGGAGTATGTCAATGCTAGTAGGGGAAACTTTGCTTATAGCCCATATTTCCAATCTTACAACCTAGGTTGGAGTGATCACTTAAATTTAAGTTATTGTGGGAATAGGCAGCTAAACTACTTCTTAGATAGGCTACAAGGTACATAACAATTCCCATATAGACCAAAAGTCTCTTATTCCAATTCAGGTACATCTTTGAAAGACTTATTTAAGTCTGTTGTCACTAATTATCTACATTTCTAACATGATGTAAGGCAATTTCTGCATGATACAAGGTCGAACGTCAAAAATTTGGAGAGCCAAATGGGTCAAATGTTGGTGGTAGCTATCAACCACTTAGAATTACAAAGTGACGGAAAGTCGTCATCCCAGCACGAGGTAAATCTAACGAATATTAGCACGTTGATCTTGAATAGTGGTAAGAAGCTTAAGAATGCTAAAAAGACTATTTAAAGGATTGCTAGTGAAAAAGAATTTGAGAAGGAACTTGAAGGAGAAAGCAATATATCACCTAGCTCAAAGGTAAATTATGAGTCTTGAATTAATATTAATACTAACCCTCCTCCTTTTTCTAGCATGTTGGATAAATTAAACAAGAAGGAAAATGGTGAAAAGATATTAGAGACTTTTCAAGAGTGCAGGGATTCAATAGAGATTGAGAGTTTGAAGATAGGAAAAATAATGAATATGAGTGGTTATCAACTCAGGCCCTATCTTGAAGAACCTCATATGGAAAAAAAAAAACAAAGGTTATGACACCTTACGAACATAATTTTGTCTTGTGATGAGGAAAACATGTTGTCAAGCCAGCGATACTAAACAAAGTTGCTACTTAGTAGCCAACCTAAGGGAAGTTTGTTCTTTTTCATTTACATTTTTGCATTGTTGCTTCTGTTGAATGCTTCCTTACATTAAATGTTACATTAGGGACAACGTAAGTTTTAAGTGTAGGGGTGGGGATCTTAGTTATCTTGTGTCTTCTGAGTTTGTTTTCAGGTGTGTTTTTAAGTTTATTTGTTTCTTACATGTTTTAAGTAAGAGAGAGAGAAAGAGAGAATTAAACAAACAAACAAACAAACAATTTCTCTTTTTCTATCCTTCTAGAACTATATAGTCATAATTGGAGAATATAATTGAGTAGAAAAATTCATGGCAACTTAGGCATGTAAATTTCCTCTCGTGATTGGTCAATGTACATTATCTTTAGAAAAGTAGTGACTAGTGGGTAAACACAAGCCAGTGAGATTTTGAGCCTTTATAGACTGACACATCTACATCCTGATGTGACTTTCATGACATATACATCCTGATTTTGCTTTGATTTGCTATTTGATACCACATTTTTATCGTATGCATTAACATGAAAATGATATAGGCATTATTTGTTTCACAAGTTACATTGGCTAAATAGCCTATACCTATCGATATGATTTTTTCCTTTTGATAAGCCCTCTTGAGCTTTATTTACCTTTTCTTTTTGTGCTAAACACATTACATTCCTTTAACCTAATCAAATGTCTTACCCAAGCCTTAAATCTAATAGAGCATTTATGATTATTGATGATTGTGGATGCAAAAAAGTATAGGAGTAGGGGTGTGCATCTATGGAGGTTGGTTATAATTTATGGAAAGCCATTGTATAACTTATTAATGAATTCCATTTTTTATGTAGTTTCTTTCAATTTTTGTTGAAAAAGGAAAAGAAAAAGAAAAGAAAAAATTAAAAAGAGAAGAAGAAATTAAAATAAAATTACTAAGGATGAAATACATTTGTTTGGAAAAGTAATCTATGTTAGCTTCTCCTCCTAAAGTTGTATAGAATAAGTGATTTGATTATGATGCAAGTGAGGGAGATGTTACTTTGAAGGATCACTCCTTATGGTTATAATGTGTTGTTTACCATTAATTTTTGTGAGTGATTCCTTGAAATTTCATATGCTTCATTTGGTTTGTGTATGACGTTTTGAATCTAGGTTGTGAAATATAGTTTTTGCATTCACTATAGCTGACGGTACCTAGTTTTAAGTAAATGTTAGTTTTTACATTTGATGTTACATTGAGTGTTTTCTTACTTCACTAGCTTTGATGGATTTTGCACTACACTATAAATATATTTCTCGCCTTAACCTTTTCCCAAATTACAACCTTAAAAAGTCCTTTAGTTTCTAATTATGCATGTGAATCTTAATGGTGGAGTATTGAAATTATATGCAAAGTAGTGGAATGCCTTGATCATTAATGGCATTTTAGTGTATCTATAGATCTATCTTATTCTTAAACAAAATTTATCAAAGCTTACCCCTAGATTGCTCATTTTTTGAAGGGAATGATTGTTGATTGATCATGAGTAGAGGCATTTAACGTTGAGTTGTTGCTATGGGTTTGAAAGTTATTCATCTTTTCTTATGGCTATTTATTCTTGGGAAATATGGAAAATGAGTGAATACTTTAGATTGTGACTTTGATTTTGTTGCTTTGCCCAAGGACGGTCAAAAGCTAAGTATGATGGAACTTGATGTATACATTAATTGATTATACATTTACTTTTCTTAAGTGATTAATGATGTGAAATGCTTAAGATATTTATTTTGGTTTATATTTAGTTTTAGGTACAAGTTGGAAGCACAAGAGCTAAAATGAGTTAAAAGTACATTCCTTGATCCATCCTCTTAATGTTCAAACTCATTTATTTCTGTGGAATGAGAAGAAGATGGATTAGGGTGAACATGGGGTAAGAAAATGCAAGAAAATGAAGAATTCAACATGACAAACAAGATACACGATCGTGTATAATTTCAAACTTGTCATTTTTTCATGCATACAACTAGAAACCTAACTTTCCATACAAATAGACATGTGAGTGGCCAAAGAGGGAATGAATCATTTTTGGAACACAAAAGAAGGTAGAAAAACTACTTTTTTGGGGTCTATAGAGGGCTAATCTTCCTTCTTTCGATTCGTAGGCGATATTGAAGCTAAAGAACACATTTGGGCATCTCTCCATTATGTATTTTTTATTCTCTCTTTCTCTAGAAATTGTTTATATTATTCTTAGCTTAATGTTTTGGGTGTTCATTTATGAATGATTAATATTCTCATTCTCAATAGATTGTTTATATATGAATACATTGCTAGAATATGGAATACAAAATGTAATAGTTGGTTTTCAATTCATTTTTGGTAAACCAATGGTGATGAATCATTAGGGAAGACATGACATAAGTTAAATGGCCTGAGCTTGTTTAGTTGTTACCTAGATTAATCCATTTCCCTAGTACATAATGTAGCTATCAAAATCTAGAGAGCTTATTCTAGGTTGTTTGATAGCTAAATTTAGTTAAAGAGATTATTTTGATTAAATAAAACTTAAAGGAGAACAGGGGTTAACACAGCTTATTGTTAACATATGATTAATAGTTTTTAGAGAGGTGTGAAATCAACAAGACTATGAAGTATGTCTATTTTTGTTTAGGCTGAGATTGAACCATAAATCAAATTCCAAACTCATTCATCAATCTTCTCACTTTTATACTATTTATTTTTAATTATTTTCATTATTGCAATTTTAATTCATTTTGTTTGTTGATTTCAACCAAACCCTCGCCCTTATATCCTAAAGATCGATTCTTTTCATTGCAAAAGCTTCACGAACATTCCCTGTGGATACGATCCCTACTCACCATAACTATAAATTTAGTTGTGCAGAGTTAGGTTTTATTTTCTAGTGCATTCAAAACATATTTAAATGTTTATAAACTACCCTCTTGAGGAACCTAGTAAGTACCTCAATACTTAGAGTAAATAAGTATAGAGAAAGTAGATCTCCTTATCTTAAGCCCCTTGCACTCTTAAATATCCATGAGGGCTCACTATTCAATAACACATTATAAGAGACTATAGAAAGGAATTTTTCAATCTAATATATAAAAAAAAATGGGAAATCATAAGCATTAAGCGCTTATAATTAAGCAAAAATATAAGGAATTAAATGGTTCTTGGAAATCAATTTGAGGCATAATTCGAACTAACTTTCCTACCATTATAGTTTTGTAACGCTTTTAAGTATTCAAGATATTGTATCGAATATGTTTAGTGGCAATGAAACCTCCTTATAAAGGGCCTATAAGAGCACTAAGAATTTTTTTATTCCATCATTTAACAACTTAAAAAATGACTTGACTAATAGAGTTACTTGCAATGAAGTCTATTAGGAATAAGAGCATTAAAAGAGTTGAAGAAGAGCATAACATTCTCCACATCTTCTGTTATAAGTGGTTTTAGGAGTAGTTTAACTTCTTCAATAGTAAGCCAATCCTAAATGATATCCTTAATAAGATGGACTAAGGATCTTGTTGATTTTGGAGCAACTAAGGTATTTAAAAAGACATTAGCAACTTACCTTAGGAGATCCTCTTAAGAGGTTAACAGGACTATATCTTTCATTAGAGAATCAATTCTATTTTAGGCTCTTCTAGAAATAACTCATTTGTGAAAAAAAGAGAGGAGTTATTGTCTCCATATCTTAGCTAGAGAATCCTTGACCTTTGCATCATAAGAAAGTGATCAGCCTTAAGAGAAGGGAGATAATTTTATAAAGTTGTCTTCTTTTTTTCTTAGAATTATAAACTATTTGGATTTAGATAAAGAGCAATTTAAGACTTACTAAGCTCCTTCTTTACATTCCTTAATATCTAGTTTGTCTTTAGCAATTTATTTTATTTAGAGATTTGAGTTCCTCCTTTACATGGTGAGCTTTCTAACACAGACAAAGTTCTTATAACCTTTAACATTTACACTTAATCCCTTTAGAATGGCCTTTTTGAATCCCTCTAGTTTAGTCAATAAAATATTGAATTTGAAAGGGAACTTTAGGATGACATACGAGTTAGATAGATAAACAATGATAGAGGAATGATCAAAAAATAACAAACTAAGGAGCATTCGTGGCCATTCATACAAATGTTGAGTTTTAAACACATTATTTATCCTCTTATCAAAATACAAATTGGTAATGGAGAAGATTTTTGGCTATGGTTTGATAATTGGACTATTAAATTCCATTAATCAAGAGAGAAGAACTTTCCACTCTAATTGGCAAATTAACTATTAGAACCAAAGTCTCCTTTGTGATATATCAAAATGCTTAGATGGTTATAGGTAGAGAAGCTAATAGATTGCATAGCTTCCTCCCAAACTATTTTCCTAACTCCTTCACCAAGGACAAAACTATTTGTTCTATTAGCAATAATAAAGAGTACTCAAATGCTTTATGCCTTAAAGTTATAAGACCTTAAAACCCTAACATATCTTGCTTCAACATAGTGTGGAAAGGATCCTTAATGCCTAAAGCTTCCTTTATATCCTGGTTACCAATAAGAGGAACATTGAAAATCAAGGATAGATTAAGGGAAGTACATATTTGATTTCTATGTAACAATTTACCAAAAATTATAAATCATCTATTTTTCAAATGCATATTCTCATATATAGTATAGGCAAGAATGTAGCACTAAATGAACCAAGTTTATCCTGCTAATGACTAGGAAAATATCTTAATTTGGATAGAGAACTAGTATAAAAGAATTGGAGAGGATAAGAAGTGCCTGAGCCTCAATCTAATCTACTATGTCTACTCAATTTGGTACACAAGAAATTAAAGGATCTTCAAGGATATCATACTAAAAAAATGTTGCTAAATATAGAACTTATTGCTGTATCAAAAAGATTTTACTTGCTTATCAAGTCATGCTGATTTGAGCTACTCTATGAAATTTAATTAAGGCCTTAGGTAATTTACTTGCAGTTTAAATTAGTAGTTGTATTAAGGATAGATTGTATTACTATACATCTACATCTCTTTTTATCTATAGAGGCTTGTAATCTGCCTTTATAGGCTATTTCAATGAATTTCTTTATTTTCCATAAAAAGATAAGGATAGTGGCTTTGCCAAATGGAGAAACCTGAAAGTAGCGCAGGTTAACTAGGTCCCTATCAAGTTTTTTCTTAAAGAACCATCTCCCTTTTTTGTTGTTTCACCAATTAAAAAAGTTACCACTTATGTTTAAGTCCATTACTTACATATAACAATAACATTCTTCATTGTAGTTTCTAAGACAACAATTACCTTTAACTTTAGATAGATACATCATAATGTTAAAATCCCCTAGTATAATCTATAAAGAATTTATGAATAAGGATAAATCACCTAGTTTAAAACATAAAAAGTTTGAATGATGCATTCTATGCTTATAAAAATCTATCAATTTTAAACCAAAAATGCACGGCACAGCTGTAGCTAGCACAGGTAAGTATGGATTGATCCCATGAGGATTGTAAGTACTAGTATTAACCCTTTTCTTATTATCCAATCCTCGAATCAGATTGTGAATTTAATTAAAAATTAAATTAAACAACAAAACTAAGATTGAAATAATAATGAATTCAGACAAAGGAAAAATACTTGGAAAAGTCGATATCAAATAAGTAGTACCTAAATGATGAACCCTAAGAATTCTTAAATATTAAACTTTTATCATGCAATTTAATTACTGATTATTAGATAGTGGAAATTCTTATCTTATACTAATATCTTTCTCAAGACTATTAACAACTAATCCCTCAGTTGATTAACTGAAATCTCTTTCTAGTTAAAACCCTTGTAATTGCATTATTGATTTGTGAACTTCACTATTAGCTTTGACCTTAATCTAAAGAATTTTTGTTAACCTATATCTAGGTTTGCATGCAACTCCTTCTAATTATGATAAATCTATTCATACAAAAGGATTTCTCAATGTCAATCATATAAAATCAAATAATGAACTAATATTATGGTTATATTAGATCAAGAATGTAACATATAATTGATTCTCAATAAATCATACAATAAAAGTACATTTAATAAAATATTATATCATACTGTTATCACAACTTAGGGTTCATTATACCTAGGCACTAAACAAATTATTTCCTACTTATAAAAAACAAAACCAGTGACAAATATTTAGAAAAAATAGAAATAAAATAAATCATTCTAAATCTCCTTTTTTTCTCTAATTAATCTTCTTGCAATTTGGATTAGATGATGCTATCTATTGGATCTTGTGACATAATCTTCATATTTTCCTTGTCTCCTAATCAAAACTACCTCTTCTTTGTGTTTCTTATAACTAAAAAATGTTCTAAAACTAACCTCCTTTTGTTTTGCCTCCTATCACATCCTTTTATAAATTAAAATAAGGATATATATAGTCACTTACACAGTCATACAGGAGATCGTGTATCTCTAGAAAGCACCTAAATTCATGATTTTACATGGGCATAAAGACTTATGTAGACAATATACATGGTCGTGTATATCCATAGACACAGGTATGTAACTTCACACGAACAAAAATAATATTTTTCAAACCTCCATATGTTTACAAAGACTTACACATTCACTGTACATGATCGTCCAGGTCCCCACTTGCTTTAAATCTTCATTCCCTACTGTGATTTCATCCAAATTCTTCTTCCTTTAGTTCATGAAAGCAATTATTACCTAAAAATACACTTAAAGCAAAATAAGTACTAAAAGAACTATTAAACCATTAAATATCAAGCAAAACACACTAAATATGGGTATATAAATATAGTTAAATAATTGTTTATCAAAGTCATTTATGAAAGATAGATTGGAAGAGCTGAAAATCTCAATCTTTTTAATGTAATGTATCACTATAATTATGCCAATATAATGGTAGGATTGATTAGTAATCATCTTCCATTGATTACTTAAAAGATTTAAAAGACTTCAAATTTCCTTTTTCATAATAGATTCCAAAATTCCAAAGATGAGTGGCTTACTTTCTCAAATAATCTATTTAAAGGGGGAATTGATCCCTCTAGCATTCTATTCTATTATGGCCATATCACTAGAAAGAAGGAGGAAGCCTTTTCCTTCCTATTTGACCTTCTTTTTTCAACAATTTGAACTCTTCAATTTGGATAGAAGTTTGGATTTGTTTTTAAGGAAGGGAGTTGCTTTGTGTTTTTCTTTAATCAATTAACAATATATTGCTCCAATTTATTCGATATAAAGATTACCTACCTAGATATATTAGGGCTATTTGATGTATTCCTCTATAGAGGTTTTGTTCACTGAATTCAAAGTTTGAATGAGATTACCAACTGCTCCATTTACCTCTTTAAGATTAGGATCAGATATAGTTATGGTGGCAATATATTCAACTAGGGATATACAAGGAACTAAAGTGCTACCTTTATCACTTAAGGATGAGTTAGATTCCTGCATGAAATCCTAAATGTCCCCCCTCTTAAATATTCTTTATGTGGGCCTCCAATAATTCTCTGAGCTTGAATATTTGGTCTCTATACTTACATGACCTTTACTATGTACTCCACCATCTTAAAGCTATCATTCAATCTAAGCAATTGGATTTCTTCAAGAATTTCTATTAAAGCTTCAACCAATAAATATATTCTTGCAAAGTTTATACGTTCACTACTGGTAGTAGCTTCATTTGAGAAAAAGGTCTTTCTAATGTAACTAGTCATGTAGCTTAAGCCTTTTTTAGTCTAGAACTTAATATGAATTCCACAGATGCACATCCTGACAGGTATATGATTAAGTTTAATGTCCTTCATACAAATACGAAGGCGATAGTTTTGTAAGAGGACTTGTTTGTTATTAACGTGCCATGGTCTTTACTTTATGACCTTTCTAGCCTAAGAGGAGCCATCAAATTCGAAGAAGAAAATGCTCTCATCATTGACCAAAATCTCAAAAAGTACAAGGAGCTTCCAATAAAAGAAATCATATGTTTTCATCAATTAATAAGATGGTCTCTTGCCCATAAAAAAAACCAAAAAGTACTAAATCCCATCTTAATACACCTTTTTTCAATATTTCAAGAGGGGGAGCCACTATTTGATGCTCCTATGGCTTCTGAGGAGGGCTGAAGTGTGGTTTGGTATTAGGGCTTATGTTTCTTATAACTTAAAACCACATACACCTAGTAGAACAATTTGAATCATCTAGTTTTGTTACACCCTCTACAGGAAGTGAAGAGGAGGAAGAAGTGTAAGAAGGAGCTGGAGAAGAGTGGGATTAGTTAAGTTAATTAGGAGTGCTTAGGGGAAATTTGGGAAATTTCCAAGGAAATGGATATGATACCAAAAGTAGTATGAAGGAAAGTTGATAGTAGACAAAGGAAAGGTAGGAACTAAAAAAAAGGGAAGCATGAAGAAGGTTAATGTAAACAAAAGCTGTAAAAAAAAGGAAAACAAATAATTAGGATTGAGGAGGGACCTAAATTATAGCAGGGGAAGACCAAAAACACCACTGGCCATCCAAAAAGCACCATGTAGTAAGAAGAAGAGTGGAGAGAAGTTGAGAAGAAGAATTAGAGGACATTGAGAAAATTCTTAAAAACTTGACTAATAATAATGGTGAGAATAGAAAGAGGGATGCGTATTTGATCAATGACTCTAAGAAGAAATATCTATGTATATAATAAGATAAATATGAGAAAGGAAAGGTCGACAAAGACCATATCAGATTTAATATGTTGCCAAAAAGAGTAATCAATTATATTTCGGATAAAAATTTAGTAAAAAACAAAAAAGGACACCATGATAATAATTTATATTATCCTATCCAAATATTAGACATAAGGCTAATGATTGTAGAAATTTCAAAAGGGTGGCCAATAACTTGATCAAATAAGGGAGGATAAGTTATTTCCTAAAGAAAATAATAAGGATGATTACATAAAAAGAGAAACAAGATGGAGTCCTCTAAAAAAGTTAAGAACTAAAGAATCAAATAAGGAATTGTATCCTAATCAAAGATTGATTCATAAGGAACTGCATCATAATCAAAGGTTGATTCATATAATTATAAAGGTGGATCATAACGAAATAAGATCTCATATACAAAAAGGTATTATAAGGAGAAAGTATTGATCAACAACTCGTCTAATAAACTATTACCATTTAATAAAAGTTCTAAAAACATATATGTGCTTTATTTTTAACAAAATATGGCCTATTTTCAATTCAAAGAAATAAAATCTAAGAAAGAAAAATCATAGGCCTAAAATTGTTAAATCTAGGAGAAAATCTCCTCAACTCCCTAACATTAAAGCAAAATCTATAGACCTAAAAACCTTGAGTATAGAAGAAGCTCCCTTATCTCCCTAGCATTAAAGATAAACTTCTTCAAGATCATATCAATATTAAAGATCAACTACGTAAGTGCACATACCATTCTTATAATATAGTAAAATTAAAATGAGTATCATTCCTACAATAACTATAGGTACTAGTAATAACAAGTCTTCGCGTAAGATATCCAGCATCTGATGTTCGTACAACAATATCCACAACTCCTTAATGTTTGGATTCCATATTATGCAAGGAGACATTGCTTTTGCTAATGCGAATTGAAGGGTGTGATTTTATTAATTTTATTGTAATTAAATACAATATAAAATTAAGTAATTACAACTAAATTATGAAACAATTAAAGTAATAAAGAGATATCAAAAAGGGGCTTTTCCCAACTTTACGTGTTATGTAATGTAACAATTTAATTACTTTTTTTTAATTGGGATAGATGGCTGAGTGGACTAAAGCATCAGATTGCTAATCTATTGTGCGAGTTATTCGTACCGAGGGTTCGAATCCCTCTCTTTCTGATTCCGTTGATGACTTGGTTTTTTTAAAATTTATCAAACCTTTTTGCTTTTGTTTTATTTAATATATTTATTTATTTATTTAATATATAAAGATGTAGAATAAAAGAATAATTAATTGAATTAAAACTACTGATCTAAAATAATAAACTAAATTAATAAATAAGAATTAAGCAATTAATAGATAAATGAGATCTAGTTGTAGAATCTTCCTTTAACCGTTTTATGCTTATATTTATCTTGATTAATTATTAATGCTAGCTTTTTAGACCCATAGGAATTTCAAATTTACAACTATATTCTTTATCATGAAATACAACTTTTGCTCTTATATTGACAAATTGACATCTTTTTCTAAATAAAACTCATAAAGATGGATGAACTTCTTTTATAAATTCCTTTGGTAAATTTGACTCTGACCTACAAGATTTATATAATCCTATATCTAGGATTTCATACAACTCTTATTATTCATGCCATGATCTATTAAAATATATGGCTTCTCAAATCCTATATATGAAATATGAAATTGAATCAAAGTGCTACTGAATTATAATTCAAAAAAAAGATGTTATCATGAATCACAAGATAACTCGATTCTTTAATAAAATTAAAAAATTAATCCAAATAAATAGTTATGGTATTCATTCCATCTAGACCTATCCTAATTCTGTTCACACTAAGCTAAAGAAAACCAATAATAACTAATAATAATCTTTTTATATCAGAAAACCTAAAAATTTTCATTAAAAAATTACAATATAAGTCCAACTATACAACCTAACTTTTTTTAAAACTTTACAAAATTACCACTAACAAAGATCTATTTTAGACTAATATTTCTTAAACAAAACACGGACTTGACATGAATCCAATAATTCAAATGCTTTCTTTAAAATCATGCCAAAACTTGTTAACTTAACTTAAATTTGTGTAAGGCCTTAAAAAGCCAAATTGAGTACCAAATTGTATAAAAAACCATCAAAACTTAAGCAAAATGTTGTTAAAATCATACTACAAAAATAGTTTAAATAGCATTTACCAAGTATCCCCATACCTAAGAATTTATTTATCCTCAAGCAAATCAATTTCATCACTCTTAACTTAAATAGGTGGCAACTCCAAGAAAGAATTTAACAATCAACTGGAGCAATCAAATAAAGTTGATCAATTTTCAAGTGTTTACAAACATGTATTAAGTCATAAATCAATTCAATCTAACTCTACAATCCTTTAAACTTTAACTTAATCCATAAAATTCAACCTAGTTCATGACGTGAGCATACATGAAAAAATGTTTTAACTTTGGATATTTTTATAACCCTTATAGATAAAAAAAGCAAATCATTGACTTTAAATTAACACATGAGCATTTAGAAATTTATTCAAAAAGTGACAAGACCTTTTGATATGAAAGTAAAAACCCTATCATGAATACTCTCAGTTACTCAATTTGGTTATTATTTCAAATGAATGCTAATACTGATATTTAACTTTAACCTTTTTTTCTTAATTTGAAACCAATACATTGAATTTATTTTATGCTCATTTATTCACACTTTTTTTTCTCTTTTTCACATAAAAAACGATGATGTATACTAGTGTATACTATATTATGTTTTCTGTAGGTTTAAGTGCATTTTTAAGTGTTTTCTTATATGATAATCATGTGTTTAGGATTCAGAATTGTGTTATTATTAGTGTTTTTATGTGTTTTAATTATTTTATTATTTTAAAGGAAGGACTTAGATCTTAGTATTATGTTTTAAGGGTTGCTTGATATGTTTGTTAGTGAGTGGAAATAAGAAAAATGAAGAAAAGATGAAGGACTTAAAGAATAAGAGCATGCACGATCATGCATGATTTTTCTTATTAGTCGCATGGGGATAAGCCTCTTTCGTGATCACGCTATGAACAATAGTGAAAAAGAGTCTAGATAGGATGCACAAACGTGTATAACCTTTTGAACTAGCGAGTTTTGTTGTACTTTTGATGATTTGGGGCTATTTTTGGAACCAAAATAAGTAGGAAACTTGTAACATCCTGTTTCCATAATAAGAGGTAGAACCCTAGACTTCTATAATTGAGAAAATAGGAATGAGATATTAGAAAATTGCATTTCATGTTCATGCATAATGTAGCATATACATGCACGTGAATATTGATTTTTGCACACTAAAATGATTGTACATGCATTTATTGACATTTTCGAGTATAATTGATCTATAAATGTGATTATATTTGAAATTGTGAATTATATGTGTTAAAAATTGATTTGGAGAGTTTAATTATTGACTTAGAATTTTTGGTGAAAATATGATAATTTTCTAGAATTTTAGGGTATTTTTGGACTAGGAAAAATGTCAAGTGGTAAAATGATTAATGAATAATAGTCGAAATAAGAGTGAAATGGCAATGGAAATTTTTATAAATGACTTTCGAATTTAATGGCATATGTCATTGAAAATTGGGAGAAAATTGGAGTAGAAATTGCAGACAAATGGACTAGTTAAATAAAATACCAAGAAGAGACCATGTCACTTGCTACACCTCACGCCATAACCCACGAAATTATTCAAAGTGAAAGACCATCTCATTTTTAATTGTCTTTCACTTTATTCAATTGCTCTCACCTCATGTAATTTTCTCTCCCATCTTCTTCATTCTTCTCATCCACGACATTCACTCTCACCCCATCAACGATGAAGCTTTCTCTCACCTCCATTTTTTACCATCATTTTTGCTATCTTCTTAATATTTTCCACTAAAGACCTATCCCTACTACCTTTGGAATGATGAAGATCATATGGAGCCATGGAAAACTAGGGTTTCATGGGGATTTAAAGACATTGAATCTAAATCAAGTAAGTAGCTTGTTAATCTTCATGGGTAATGTTAAATCAAACAGTTATGATGAGTAATTCGAGATTGAATGATCATGATCATGGAGTTACATACATGTTGTAACATGGGTGTAAAAATAAAGAGGTTTATGGTCTTTCTTTTTAGTGTATTAATGAAATTCTTGGATTGGATAAATGAAGGCATTTATAATGATCCTTATGAGATAGATTGAAAATGTAAATTGAGATGATTTTATGCTCAAACATGAATGAGGAATGTGGGTGAATTCATGTCTTGCTTTTACATAGATGATGATTAATGATTCATAAATTGATATAGAGATGATTTAAAGTTAGAATGAATCCTTAATCGAAGTAGAAAGAAGAGAAGAAAAATGGTTTTGTCAATGGATATTGTTATGTTCTATTTTTGATGGATAAAAATGTGGATCATTGGTTGTTTAAGACATGGATTCGATTAAGATTTGAAGTTAAAGAAAAGGCAAGTGTAGTGTCTTGAAAAGGGAAGAACTAGGATGAAAGTTTAGAGCTAAAATAATAATGGTGCTTAAAGTGTGTTGGAAAATTGTTAGCTGCAACACTTTCCACTGATTACACATCTGTAATTTTAGTAATAACTTGACCTATAGATATCCAAATGGAATTATTTTTGATTTATATTAAATTAGATTCATATGGCTACATTTTTCATGAAGACATCAAATTCAAATTTTTTCCTTAAGAGTTTCAAATTTTGAATAGAAGTTGAGTACTGGGTGTAGAAAGTCGATGATGAATGTATAAATATATATATGTGTTCTGTTTTTAGTGTTCATGATCAATCATGGATATAATTTGTTTATGGATGATATTGAGTTGAAATGGAGTTAGAATAATGGGGAAATGATGAGAAAATTAAACTAGAAATGATGGACCAAGAATAAGGTAGTGAATATAGTAAGTAAAGAATTTGAAATCTGGAAAATAAGGATGCAATTCTATATAAGTTGGGGAAAGTGGCATAACTTTTTTTGTAGAACTCTGATTAAGGTCATTTAAGTATTCATAGAAAGAAGATTTCGATTTCTACAACTTCTATGAAGACCACGAGTAGATATTTTGCTATTTACAGGGTCAAAATGTAACATTTATATAAGAGACCCGTGAAGGTCCGCTCAGCGGACATGGATGTTCGCCTAACAAACATTCATTGGTCAATTGGTCTTAATTAAGGCTTAAATGAGGCTTGAATTGAACCTATAATGATGCTTGGATTAAGTGAATAATGTGTGATATGTTTAAAATGATAATTGGGGTTATAACTTAGTGAATGAACGGATGATATCAAAATTCCAAGGGCATGAGTATAATGGGAATGAAGATGTTCATATGATTATAGTTATGATTCAAAGAAGTTTAGTATTTTGTATGCAATGTTTAAATGTGAATAAGAATTGGGTATTATGAGAACATATAATGTTAGAAAAGAAATGAAAAGAAAATGAGTTATGATATAAGATTAACGTAGATACAAAGAAAGGATAAGGATTGAATAGTGAACTTAGAATGATCATATGCAAATGAAGTGTAAATCTAAGTTCAATTAGACATTTATGAATTATGAAAAGAGAATGATCTTAAGATATGAATTTAGATAATATACTCAGGATTGTCATTGAGCATGCATTTTACACAACACATATACATATGTATGTGATTAAGTATTCATAACATTGGGCAATTATTAATATGTGTGCAATGTGTGTATTGCATAATATTGATGTGCAAGATAAACATCTACATCTAGATGTTTTCAAATCATGGAAGCTAATGCTAATCTAGAGCATACTGTGAGTCGACCTAGATGATCTCATTTCATTGTTTGTTATTTTTAAATTTCTACATTGAATTACTACTAATATAATTGATGTGAATGTGATTGTACTAATTTTGGACATTGAATGTCCAAGGAATTTGATGCATGAATATCATATTGGAAGTGCTCATTAAATGTGAATTGGATTGACTATGTGCATACTCAACTTGACTATTGAATGTCGAACCAAGTTCAAAAGAAAAATGTGAATGTGCACATGAATGAAATAAGTGATTATTAACTTAAATGTTGAATGTCGGACCGAGGTCCGATGAAATGTGTAAAGTGAAATATAGTGACTGATTGATCATATGTGATTGATGCATTCCATTACATGAATGCATGATAATATAAAGGCTATTATAATCAAAGTAGCCACCAAAAAAGAGCTTAAAGCTTAGAAAGTGTAAAAGAGATAAAAGCTCATAATGTGATTAAGAGCCAAAGGCTCACCATGTATAATGAGCCCAATATCCCCAACAGATATAGAACAATTATTAATGAGCCCATTATCCACAATAGATATGGGACAGTTATAGGCACTCGGTCACAACAATAATAATTGAAAGCAATTCTTATGAGCACTACATATGTATATGATATGTATGACTTATATAGTTTGACTGATTTTTAAATGTGATATATGTTTAAGTGAATATGAAATTTATGTGACTAATCATAATGAATTGATGAAGTGATGTGAATTATGTGATTATATGGATTAATGTGTTATATGCTTGAGTGAGCCATCAAGGATGGTCTACCCAGTGAGTTCACAAAACTCACCAAAATTGCAACGTGGCATTTCAGGTTCAGAGGAGATATCCAGTTAGGTTAGTTGAAGTATAGCCACTGAAACCAAATACGGGCTAAGGGTCAGGATCAGTTTGCACCTGTATATGTCTTCAATGATTTTAGTTTTTGAATTATATTTCCAAAAAAATTGCGCAATGTATGTGTGTAAATTGTAAAATGTAATAACAATTATGGCGAGGGATGTTTGTAAATGAAATGGGCCCAAGCGACTACTGGAATTTTGATGATATGTATAATGATTGTAACTCTTGTAATTGAAAATGCTTATGAATAAAGTGGGCCTGATTTTTTTTATTGATTTTCTGCATATGCGTGTATTGTTTTGAAAAAATAATTGTAATGAGTTTAATTGAATGAATGTTCTAGCATGCCACCTTCGCGAGGTACGTACTTGGATATCACTTAGGATGTCGAGCATGTATCTTGCAATAGTGAGGTGCTACAAAACCCCTAAAAAGAACCCTAGAATTATTAAAAACTATTTAAGGCAAAGAAAAACACAAAAAAGGGGGTTAAAAAATAGAAACAAAGGGATCAAAGTGGAGATATCAAGACAACTCCAATTTTCTAGAATTTCTAGATCAAGACATAAAACTAGCTTGTTTCTTTTCTCTTCTTGTATTTCATTATCTTGGATGTTAATTTGGATTAGTTGGATGTTGACATGATTATGGATTTCTAAATACATATTAAGGATTATTCTTAAATTGTTTTGTAAAATTTTATTCTTGTTGAATTCAATATATATATATATATATAATGGTATTTCTTATATATACTTGATAATAAATCGAGAGATTGAGTCGAGGTTTTATGTGTTAAGGTGTATAACAAGAGTTAATAACTAAATAGACCTCTAAATATTAAATCAATAAATAATTCAAGAGAAATATTAATTGTTAGTTAATTATCCTTAGGATTACTTCAAATCTAATTGAATAGTTAGGAGTAGTTTTGCAAATCAAGAGGTTGCAATTCCATTGTTAACTAATTCAACTAGGATTACTTGATTAGATCTCGAGATAGGGTAATCAAAACCTTAGGATATCTAGGATCAAGAATAATTGAATTAACAAGATAAAAGAAAGACACGATAGAAAGGTTTAAAACTAAAAAAAGTAGTAAAGCATTTGAAATGTAAAATAGGTAAATTTTCACTATAAGAACCTGTAATCCATATTACACATCTAAATACTCAACAATCTCTTCATTCAATTCATCATCTCATTAAGAACATGGACTACTACTATCATGTCACTTAAATCTTTTCTTTATTTTCTTTTTTCTATATATGAAAATTCTAAATGTAAATATACAAGCCTAATGTCTAAACACAATCTCTAATTTACCTTTAAAAAAGGCACCACCTTACTCACTATGCACACCACCACACTCATCTTCTTCCTTTTTTTATAAAATACTTTAATATAAACGATTCAAATTTCCTTCTATCCCTAAAGGTTAGGTAAAGATATTCAAGTTTAAGACTAAGCTTTAATGAAAGAAAAGGATGTATAAGGCTTAACGGGTTAACTAGAGATATTAAGTTCAGATGGTTATTTAGGCTGAAGAGTTAAATCAAAGATATGCTTTACCATTTGCATACATTCATACATCAATATAGTCTCAAAATAGTTCAAAATAAGTTCTAGAGATATTTCTTCATAAGATTATCACACATTAAGAAAAACACAAATGGACCTAGATATCTTAATCTCAAGTGATTCACAAGCTCAACAAGTTAAGTAATTTATTGAAAAATTTTATAATTCCATTTTAACTTAATTGCCAATGTTGATTAAAGTTTATGCCTCAACTTATTTTACACCTCAACTTAATTTAACCATTCAATACATGCTACTTTTATACTCAATTTTTTAACTTAATAGCATGTATGATAATGTAATCCATTAGAACAAATCCAATGTAAACATTCTAGCTAGATAGGTCTTAGAAAAATTCCTACGCTACATTTACACATGCATTGTCTTTAATGTAAAACTAAACATCACAATTACTCTAAAATATATATATATAATTAAAATAAAATGGAAATAAATACCTTATTTAATAGTTAATAATCTGGGGCATCATGAGTTAGATAGCTTAAATGTTAGGTTGCATCCTAAGCAACGCCTTTGTTTATTATTATTAGGTTAACTCAATGCCTCCTTTGATGGGTATATAACATGGGAGGGTTCAATACTCTTTATAATTGATGGGTGCATAGGGGTTTCATATTAGAAATAAGTGTCTACAAAAATAAAAGGTAATAATTTTTAGTAAGAATTAATCAAATTTATAATGAAATATCATATTTTCCTAAAATTAGTTTCAAATAATGTAAAGTTGACACAATATCCATTAGTTCTTCACCAATTTCTATTTCTCCTTTTTCTTCCAAATCAAAATGTTTGGTAACAGGAACCTCCAGTTCATCCTTACCATCTATATTAAACACCTTATGCACTATAAAATCAATATAATCAACAATATTATTATAAAATATAGAATGAACATTATCAAGGTGTTTATGGCTTTAAGATATTAAAAGGAATTACTTCACCATCAAAACCTACTTATATGGTCTATTTAATGAGACTTTTAGAAGTTGATTGGTAGGCTATCTTTAATCATGACTCACATTATAATGGACGGATCATTTGCTTTCTTGAAGCTAATAAAATAACAATCCATATAGTTGCAAAAATGGAGGAACTTATTCATATAAATTGCAAGTTAATTGGGGCCTCCACAGAATTTGTTGTTTCCTTAATATGTTCTTCCAATTTTCGATTTCAAAGAGCCAATATATGTCAAACCTTGCATTCTATGGTAGCTACAATCAATATTCCTTAGTTTTTAGTCAGTGAATACAATTACATGCTAACTAATAATGAAGTTGAAGGAGGTCAGAGATCTCACACTGCAACAGGATGTGAGTTAGCATAGTTGCTCTACAAACGAAATTTACAAATATGAGATTCCATGGGAAGCTATTCACTTGGTCTAACAAACAACAAGGTCAAATGCTTATTTAGAAAAATCTTGATCATGCCTTAGTAAACCAATGTTGGTTGGCTCAATTTCCTCATTCTTATGCCATGTCTGGAGAAATTACATTCTTAGGCCACTCCTTTATTAGCATTCTTAACATCTATACTATTTAATCACCCTTGAGCTTCGCTTAGATTCTTTAATGACCTTACTTAGTAGGATGGGATTATGGATTTGCTAAAATTTTGTTAGAAGTACAATGTTGAAGGTTATAAGTCCTTCCAATTTATGCAGAAGCTTCGAAGGGTTAAACATTCACTAAAATCTTTCTTGAAAGATAATCCTAGGCTGACTAAAGTCACAAAACAACTCATCTATAAGGCTTAAAAGGCTTGCTATCAATCTTCCCATAATAATATTCTAAATCAGACTGAAAGTGCTAGGTTAAAGGTTCATCAGGATGCCTTAAATTTGTATAATTCAATTTTAAAATAAAAAGCTTGAATAAATTGGCTAAGGGATGTTGACTCTAACACTGAATTCTTCCATGCATCTCTACTTATAAGGATGAAAAAAAATAAGATTGTGGCAATTAAAGATCCCTCAAGTAACTCAGTCTTTGAACAAACCTCTTTATCTAGACTTATAAAAACCTTCTTTCTTCAACTTATAGGAACTACTACAAGTTAATATGATATTCACTTTGATTGAAATCTTTTTAATAGTCCCCTTTTGTAGGATCTCAAGGAATCTATATATGCTCCTTTTACTAGCTTGAAAGTTAACAGATCTTCTTCAAATTACATCCCTTTAAAGCTCTAGGGCCTGATGGGTTCACTACTAGATTTTTTGAAACAACTTGGGATATTATTGGTAGTCTGTTTACCAAAGCAGTCACAGAGTGCTTGTCCTCTTATAAAATGTTGAAGGAGATAAACCACACTTACATATGTCTAGTTCCTAAGAAGATAAATTTGGATACTTTGGCTGACTTTAGACCTGTATCTCGTTGTAATATAATTTACAAAGTAATTGTCAAACTCCTTGCTTATAGATTGAGGTCTACAAAGTAATTGTCAAACTTCTTGCTTATAGATTGAGGTTTACAAAGTAATTGTCAAACTCCTTGCTTATAGATTGAGGTTTGCTTTATCTTTAATTATTAATCCTACCTAGAGTGCATTTATTCAAGATAGATCATAGATCAATAGGGGAAAATATAATGCTTATGCCAGAAATATTTAAGGAGTATAATTTTGGAATAAATATTAAATTTGATGTTGAAATTTTGATTTCTTTAAAGCTTTTAACACTATTAACTGAGATTTTATAAAAAATTTCTTGGAAGCTTTAGAGTTCCTTACTTCTTTCATTAAATGGATTATGATGTGCTTAACAATTGCTTCAATCAGTATTCTTATGAATGGGTTTCCTACTAAGCCTCCATCTTGTGCTAGAGTTATTAAATAAGGGGACCCACTCTCTCCTTATCTATTTACTATATTTATGGAAGGCTTCTCTCAACTTATTAACAAGGTAATTGGTTCCAATAATAGGTTTCTCTATCACAATAAAAGTAAGGCTTCCAATCTCAACCACTTGATGTTTGCAGATGATTTGATCCTTCTTTTAGGAGTAAACATACAGTCACTGTAGCTACTGAAGGAACTTCTTATGCAGTTCTCTAAATGGTTGAGCTTGTAAGTGAATGTCAAAAAATGTAGTTTATATTGCTCAAAAGAAGTGAGGAATACTAAGGAACTCTCTGGAATTACTGAACTTCAGATTTATGACCTCACTCTTAAATACTTGGGTGTTCTTATTTCATATACAAAGCCTAAATATTTTGATTGCATTTTACTCATAGAAAGGCTCAACGCTAGAATTAATGTTTGGTAGAATTTATTTCTATCACTTGTTGCAAGGGTTACTCTGACAATTTCTGTTCTTGGTAGTCTTTCTACTTATTGGATATCCCATCTTATTCTATCCAAGAAGCTCAGCAAGATTGATCGCATTCTGAAAGCTTTCTTATGGTCTGGAAATTCTGAGAACTCTAAGAAAGCTAAAGTCAAATGGAGCAAGGTGACTATTCACAAAAACAAAAGCAATTGGGGATTATCCCCATTTCTCTTATACAAAGAGTGCTTATGTGCAAAAGGATTTGGACTTTATTTGAGGATAAACAGTCTATCTAGGTAAAATGGATACATGCAACATATCTCAATAATGAAAGCTTTTGGAAACTATCTGCCACTAGGGAGTACCCTTGGTACTTTTTGTAAATGTTGAAATTGAGACTAAAGGCTTTTCGTTTGATTAAGCATGGGTTGGGAAATGGTGAGAATATTTGGGTTTCATTAGATAACTAGATAGATCATAGTTTTTTGATACAAAAGACTGAACTATCTAGTCTTACAAATAGGCTTCTACTCAATTCTAAAGTATCTTCTTTAATGAATCATTCTTAATAGTCAGGCAACTTCAGAGGATTCAATTTAATGGTACCTTATCTTCCCTATATCATTAATAGCCACAGGCAAGATGCGTAACTTGGGTCCCAGATGCCTTAGGAATTTTTATAATAAATCTTGTTATAAAGCTTTTTAGGAAGGAGGTGAGAACGTTCCTAGGTTTAACCTCCTTTAGAAACATTCCCTCAATCCAAAATCCTTGATTTTCATATGGTTCGTAATTAAGAACATGATCCATACAAAAACATATGGTTTAGTAGCTATAACCCAATTTGTGTGTTTTGTAAAGAGATTGAAGAGGATCGAGATCATCTATTCTTCCAGTGTAGATACTTCAAAAATAGTCTCATTCACTAAGTATGCTCAATTTTTGCCTGTTCGTCTTGATTATTCTTTGGATAGGCTAGTAGATATATATGTGAATGAGATAGTGAGGTTGCATGGGGTGCCACTATCTACTATTTCATATCGTGATCCCCAATTTACTTCAAGATTCTGGAAAAGTCTGTAAAAGGCTTTATGTACTCAAGTCGAGTTCAATAATAGTTTCCATCCCCAGACAGATGGATAATCTGAACAGGTTATCTAGATACTAGAAGATATGCTTCGGGGTTTGCTTACAGCAATAGTTATTAAACTAGCATTGGCATGGTGCCATATGAAGCTCTATATGGTAGGAAGTGTAAAACTTTGGTGTGTTGGACATAATTAAGTGAAAAATAAGAAAATCGGGCTTGGTATTGTGAAAGATATTAAAGAGAAAGTTCATCTAACAATGTTGGGTTAGAAAAATAAGCATGCTATGTTTGGATTAAACGGTGGATTTCAAAACTTTTTATAAATCAAAAATTGCAATGGAAGCAATATAACCAAATCAACATGCCAATCCATACAAGATACAGTATAAAGATACTATTTAACATAAAAACAAGATGGTAGAAATATGCCAAGTCCTTCGCTACATCTTTAACTCCTTGCTATGCTGTCCTATCCTCGGCAATGTATCTTCCCCTAAGTTATGTATCCTCTTCTAGTTATTGTATCCTCTTCTCGATATTGTATCCTCGACCAATCCGATTTACCACTTATTCTTCTTGGATAATTTGGTTAACAAAATCCTTTGGTGGGAAAGGAGAAGAAAACTTGAAGAAATTTTGCCTTAGAATAATAAAGCCAATGATGAGACACCTTTCATGCAATTTTTGGCTATACCATGCAAGATAGGGAAGAGAGAGTCAAAATGCAAGAACACCTTCTCACTTCTTCTCGGTTAACATCAAAAGAAAGAAGAGATTACATCAAATGCATCACTTCAATCATTAATCAATCATAAAGAAGCTAATAAATGAGACTCTTTTCATTTGTCTTTAAGATGGCTATATGAAAAGACTATTAACCTAAATGAGACATATCATTTTCCGTTTTGTGATGAAAGAAGGAAGATAGTCCATCAAACGTTCCTCTTTCTTCTTTAATCCAATAAATGCTAAAAGGTTACATGCTATCATTAAAAGACAATCATTAAACCATTTAATGATAACATCATTACTCCATTTAATGATGATAAAGCATGTTAAAACCATCTTTAATATAACAAATCAATGCTAAATGTGTAGCTGCAAATTTAGCCCATTAAAAATGAAATTCCTCCTCCATTTATCTTTAGTAACTTTGTTTTAATTTAATTAATCTAATAAATCAAATCAAACCAAAGTCTAGCCCATTTTTAAATGTTCATTTGGGCTTCTAATTAATAATTAATTAGTCTAAGCCCAACATTCAATCATAGGCTTTAAAACCTCTATTTATATTTCTTACTTTGCTTGATAACCTTCCTAGAAGCTAAATAGGGAATCTAATTGGACTTTTATAATTCCAGCTCTAATAAGTGCATGATTAATTTAATTTTATTAGAATTATTTCTAACTTATTAACTAAATGTTATTCCACTAAAGACAATTAGTTGAACTCTTGAATTACTAAATATTATGAGAACATATGTTTCAAATAGGATGTGTAATTGTAAACTCTAGTATGAACCATATTATAGTCATCCACACAATAAAGGATAAAATTACCATTTTACCCTAATGTTGGTTTTTCATTCTTGATATCCCGTTTTACTCTATATCCCATTTTTCCTTCTTGGTGTTAAGATTTGACGGATGGCTAGTCCATCAAACTATTGGCACCAATTTAATCACCAATCTCCGTAAAACATCTAGAAGTGATGATATCATTATAAACTCTTTATTTGAGTGAATGTTCTCTGATACATGTTTCAATTAATAATTCCAGCATGCAGAAACTAGATCAATACTTTTTAAAAATCCATTCTGATCATATCAAAAATTATAATGAAACACATATGAGTTCACAACTCATCAAGATTGTAGTCCATAATAAACGAATGCTTAAGTGTACGTTTTAAGATTAAAGTAACGACCCACTTTATTCTTTAAAACATACTTGATTCTTGATTCATTTGATAGTGTCATTATTGATAGTCAACTACTATCATGATATGAAAAACATCATTCCCTTGAAGTAAACTCCTTTACTTGTATAGAGATAAATTGCAACACTACATTCTAAACCATAATCAAGCGACCAACTTGATTATTCAATTTTGAATCAATTATTTTTATATTCTAATAATATACATGTTTCCCATACATCTCTATGTATATGTTTATTACTTACAAAAGAATCTAGGTACCTTATAACTATATATATAATGCTCATACAAATAAAACCAAACTCTTTTGTCTTATTAATAATAAATATTTTCATTACAAAAGTAACTGGAAGAAAATTAAGTTATAAGTAAATGCACTTGCTTTCCAGGGCACTATATTTACATAACTCCAACAAACAAAGGATGAAAGCTACCACTGATAGGCAGAAGTCCTATGCTGACTTAAAAAGGAAAGATATTGAGTATTAGGCTGGTGATGAGGTGTTTTTAAAAGTGTCACCATGGAAGAACATACTTCGGTTTGGAAAGAAAGGTAAGCTCAGCCCACGATTCATCGGTTCTTATGAGATTCTTAAGAGAATTGGACCAACAGCTTATCAATTAACTCTTCCTAAAGAATTGGCCAAGTTATATGATGTGTTTCATGTTTCCATATTGAGAAGATATCGATCGGATGATACAAATATGATTTTCGTGCAAGAAATTCAAGTATAACCAAATTATACTTATGAAGAAGGACCTATATCTATCTTAGCCAAAGAAGTCTAACAACTCCAAAACAAGCAAATACCCTGGGTAAATGTACTCTAGCAACACTATAGGCTTGAGGAAGCAACATGGGAACTAGAAGAGACCATAAGAGTTTAGTATCCTCAACTGTTCTCATCAGGTATGAATTTCAAGGACAAAAGTCTTTTAAGGGGGAGACAATTGTAAGGCCCCAAATTATACCCTAATTAAAATGTTACATGTTCACGAAGGTAATTATGATAGGTGTTAAAATTGTGACATGATTGTAAGTTATATATGTTTGAATTTTGGTTTAATAGATCGTACATAGTGATTTAGAATTAACTGATATCATTAGAGAATTGAGGTATTAAAATGTACATTTGGGCTAAGAAAATGTCAAGTGGCAAGACAAGTTGGTATATGAAAAATTAGATGATTAAGCCTATGAATTAGTGACATTTGGCATGGGAAATTAAGTGACAAATGACATAGTTAATAAATTGATAAGTGGCAACAATAAGTGAGTGACAAGTGACCTAATTAAGTTGTGGCATTTTGCAGCATGATAAGAAGACAACTAGCTCACTCATATGTTTGCCATGTAGGTCACACCATGGAAGGACATGTGTCCCTTTAAAGTTAGGAAGCCTTGCAAAATAAAAACTGAATCACTCCAACTCATTTGGTGTTTCTGCTACTTTCTCACTACTCTCTCCACCAAAACCTCTCACTCCCTCTCAACTTTTGAACTTTTTGTTTGATTTTGGATCATCATCATTTAGAATATTTACTAAAAATTTCATCAATGAAGTAGATTATGTTATCTTTTTATGTTGTCTTCTTGAAGTTAAAATTTGCACCTTGATTTTGGACTTGTGTTGGTTACATGAAGGTTGATTGGCTTGTTCTTTAAAGTAGGAATTTTAAGTTAAGAAGGTAAGGGAAAGTTAAAATTCATTGCATGATATAATATGAATTATTTGATGCTTGAATTGGATAGACTATGTATTGAATTGATGATGAAATGAGGTCTGGAACATGATACTTGTTTGATAACTCTTGCTTCGGATGTTGATACCTGAAAGAACATGGATTATGAAATGCATAATGAATGATTTTTTAATTGGTTTGTACATGAATCTGATGATGTACTGAAGCATGAATAAGGTAGAATTGAAGTGAAATTGATGGACTTTGGTGAAGGTTTATCAAATGGAAGTGAAGAAGTTAAATTTTAGAAACAAACTAAAGGTTTTGGGTGAGTGAACCTTTGGTTCACTCATCCCACGATTATGCGATTTTTAAGGTACATTCCTATGATCGTGGGAAATGGTTAGGAAGGTGAAAAACTTGGTTTTGTACAACTGTTGAACTATATAAGGTTAGGTTTTTTTATTTGGTACATTGGAACTTAATTAGACTTATTTAAGGTATGAAATGAACTTAAATTAAGGTTCGATTAATTAAGTAAAAGTTAATTTAGTTATGGACTGTTAATTGAGGTAATTACTTAAGAAATGTGTGGTTAGTAAATAATGTGTCTAATGTTTAAATGTATGTCGTGCTCAAAGATGAATGTGTCCTTATAAACACAAATGTGTTTCAAAGGGTTTATGTGATGTGAATTGAATTTGATTGTTAGTGAATTAGGAATTTATGTGATTATATGTAATGTGTAAATACATAATGCATTTATTGGTACATTATTGCAAATGTTTATGTTCATAAGGTATGTTAAGTTGTTGGATATGAAAGATTATGTTCAATTTGAGAAAAATGGAATAAATATATGATATGCAATACATCTTTTGCTTGTGATTATGAAATCTAAAATGGATTGTTTTCAAACTGCCAAAGTCTGCAGCTGCTCTTGTAACCACACACTAAGGTGTCTTCTGTAACTAGACACTAAGGTGTCTTCTATGCCAAACACTCCAGTGTCTTCTGATTTTAGACACTTCTGTGTCTTTTGTTTCAGAGACTTAAGTCTCTTCTATTTTAGATACCAAAAATGGATATCTTCTGTTCTAGTCCTGTTACCCACTTTTATAAAAAGGATTAGCAGGCTAATTTGTTTTGTATTTTGTTACATACTCAGCTCTGATATAATCAAGCTCTATTTTAAAATAACTAAGCTATGTTCTGATATAATCAGATACTATTTTGATACAGACAAGTTCTATTTCGATACGTTAAAGTTTTGTTTTGATATTATGGTATTCTTTTTTTATACTTGTAAGCTTTGCTCTAAAGCCAATATATCCTATTTTGATATGTTATATTTTGCTCTAAGATACATATTGTTTAAACTGCGTTTTAATATGAACGATTAAAGATTGCTTGAGATGTGATCTGTTTCTGTAAATATGAATAATCAACGATTGTTAGAAACAATCGCCAAATTATGTCTTATTTAATTATTTCCCCACTAAGCTTTATGCGTAGCACAGTGGTTTTGCCTCCGTGTAGGTTATGATAAGAAAGTTTAAAGACTGAGACAAAGACAACTGTAATGGCCAAGGAGATTGTGTTTTGGTTTGGAAATGTTAAGTGTGTTTTTTAGTTATATTTAATGTAATGAGATATATTGGAATTTGTATTTTATTTGACGGTTGTGATAACCTTAATACATATTGGATTTAGATTTAAGGCTAGTATGCAATAAGTACTATATGTATGTTATGTTCTGAATATGACCCAACATATGAAATGAAATGTTTGTTACTTGAGTTTTTAGAAGTGCTTTAGTATATTTTGGATTGTTTCAGTATTGTTTTATGTGGCATCTGCATATCCTCTAAGGGGGTATGTGGGTGTTACATAAACACCAATTTTGAGTATTCTTTGTGTCGAGTGTTGTCTCATAATTAAGGAACTCTAGAACTTGCTTACAAATACGAGTTGAGATCACATAACCTTATGCAAATATTGAAATGATGAAGGTAAATAGGATTTACCTGTTAGCTTAAACAGCCACCAAAATGTCACCCTTAGTGAGCCCCCTTGAGCTTAACTGAAACCTTTTCTTTTCTTTAAACCTAAAATATGAGTCTTGACCTTAATTGTTTATCCGCTTCATTACACCTACCATAAAGGCAAGTTGAGCATTTGAAAAGGTATAATCTGGTTTAGGGAATAAGTGTGGGGGAATCATAGCTCATAGTTGGCTTTTAAGTTAGGGATGAGTACGGTTGTGGTAATTTTCTCTCCTTTATATTTTTCTTCTCTTAATTTCCTTACTTTAAATGAATAAATAAATCAAAAAATAAAATAAAGAAAAAAAGAGGAAAAAAAATAAAAAAATGAATTGAAAAGAAACAAAGGAAAGAGAAGGCAATCAGAAAATGAAAGAAAATGAGAGACGTAAAAAAGGGGAGTACTAATTTTATTACGTCAGAGAAAAGAATTGAGTGTTTTATTTGTCATTTTTCTTAATTACTTTGAAGGCTCAATTAGCTCTGTGGTTTTAAACTACAAATTTTCTTTTTCCTACCCTTAATTCGGCCCCATTACAACCAAAATAAAGACCTTTGGATTGAATTTTGTGTTTGATATGAGCGGTGGAGATTGTATTAGTAAGTAAGCCTATGGTAGATATCTTACATGAAATGAACGATAAGTAAATATTTACTACCTTTGAATATCTAAAAGGATGGCGAGTGGGGTGAGTGTCTATCACACTTGTTGATGGTTCTTTGAATTGAAGTGCTTGTTGATTTTGGATAAATATGCTAAAAATTGCTTGTTCATGGAGTATTATGAGTTTCAAGTTCTTAGATTGTGTTTATTGCAATGATCAATGATCATTGATCATTGCTTCTTTTCTTAATTTCCTTACTTTAAATGAATAAATAAATCAAAAAATAAAATAAAGAAAAAAAGAGAAAAAAAAATAAAAAAATGAATTGAAAAGAAACAAAGGAAAGAGAAGGCAATCAGAAAATGAAAGAAAATGAGAGACGTAAAAAAGGGGAGTACTAATTTTATTACGTCAGAGAAAAGAATTGAGTGTTTTATTTGTCATTTTTCTTAATTACTTTGAAGGCTCAATTAGCTCTGTGGTTTTAAACTACAAATTTTCTTTTTCCTACCCTTAATTCGGCCCCATTACAACCAAAATAAAGACCTTTGGATTGAATTTTGTGTTTGATATGAGCGGTGGAGATTGTATTAGTAAGTAAGCCTATGGTAGATATCTTACATGAAATGAACGATAAGTAAATATTTACTACCTTTGAATATCTAAAAGGATGGCGAGTGGGGTGAGTGTCTATCACACTTGTTGATGGTTCTTTGAATTGAAGTGCTTGTTGATTTTGGATAAATATGCTAAAAATTGCTTGTTCATGGAGTATTATGAGTTTCAAGTTCTTAGATTGTGTTTATTGCAATGATCATTGATATCTTTGACTATTAATTACAAAAATTGTTGTTTCCATTGTTGGTTCTTTTATAGTGGAGTGTTCTTTATTATGCTTGAGGACAAGCATAGTTTAATGTTGGTTTATGCCCTACAGCCAATCAATTTGGTTATAGTTTAGTGACAAATTATTTAAAGGCATTCTTTATCTTGTACATGTTTAGATGTATATGATAAAGTC
>JANVCQ010000009.1:10865621-10880991 GCA_025531925.1 Erythroxylum plowmanianum | reverse complement strand
ATTATTATTATAAAATTTATTATTATTATTATTATTATTATTATTATTATTATTATTATTATTATTATTATTTCGAGATAGAAACTAGGGTTATGTTAGTTTTTTGTCGAAGAAAACATGTTGTCAAAATTCAGAGAAACGATATTTTTTAGTTTCTGTAAAATTGTTGTGGTTTTTTTATTTTCAAAAATAAAAAATCGCAACAGAGTAAGGCAAACACGTTTTACTTACCTGTTTTTCTTTTTACAAAAACGACAACAAAAAATGAAGAAAAAAAAAAGAAACAAACAGCCCCTAAGATTTATCTGAGACAAATTATAAAATTTTTAATTTTTACTTAACTTTATAATATTAGTCTAATTTTCCAAAAATAATAATAAATACTCAAAATTTAAATTGTTTACAAAACAATATGACATTAACTCTACATTTATTGGAGAGAAGATATCGTACTTCTTGGAATCTATGCTTGTGAATGCTTATTTGATATCTTATGAATTGTATAAGATGACTATAGTATTGCTCTTTAGAGAGACATTTATCTTGGAAAATGCAATTGTTTCTCTCATCCTAAGTGGTTCTGACTAGGCAAGACAAGGATATGTAAAAGCACCATCTTATCATTATGATTAGATGGTTAATTGTTGAGCAACATATCTTGATGTTGTTCAAATAATTTGGTATGTCAGTAATCAAGCATTTGATCAATAGCGCTTTCCAAATTTCAATAGTAAAATTGCATTTAAAGAAAAAGTTGTCTATGCTTTTTTAGCACTTCTACAAAGTATACACTAGTTGGTGAGATTCTAAAACCTAACAAGTTTATGTACAGTTGGCAACTTATTCTTCATAGAATACATTGAGTGGTGGAGGCTCATGGATGAAGATGACTGAACCACACCACTTTAGTCCAAAATACAGATACCAAATCACAGCAAATAACCTTTTTACATGATTGGTTGGTAAATATGTTATTAGAAGTGTGTTTTCAAATGAATATTTTTTCCATATGACAATAGGAACTTGTTTGATGATCTTCTTATTCATTAGAGTTGTTGCTACTATTGCTTTCTTATGAATCACAATCCTGAGAAGTGAGACATCAACCAATTCATCCAAAGGACCCATAATAACCAATTATCTTGCCAAAAATGATGGATTCTCTATTTCCTATTAGTGAAATGAAGTCAGGTTTGAATCTTTTTCTCATCTTGAAGATTGCTTTCAAATTAAAAGAGGGATAGTACTTTACATCCAAAATTTACACACACTTGTTTTTTATGAAATAATTGTATCCATTTGCACCAAAGGGACTACTTATCATAAATGAGTATCCACAGTCTTTTAGTGAGCATAATAGTGTTCATGGTTTTAAGAGAGCATATACTGAGGCCTCCTTGATATTTGGGGATGCACATTTCATGCCATTTCATTTTGACCTTATTAGGACTTCGATTACTTCCAAACCATAAAAACCTATTAAAGATCTTATCAATAGATTTAATGATGCTAATTGGTAAAGCTATATGAGCATGCCAATAAACATTGATGGAGTTTAGAAATGGAGACAATGAGTTAAGCCTGTGGAAAGATGTCTAAAGCTCTATACAGAAATTTTTGTATTGATTTTATTAAATAAACTACTAAAATTTTTATTATTTAACGTGGAAGTAGTGATTGGAATGTCAAAGTACCTCATAAGAAGAGACTGTTGTTTGAAACATTTTATAATAGTAAAAATTGAACTCTAATTTGTAGCACTCTTGGAGAGAAAATAACCACTCTTAGAGCAGTTCACTTGTAGACCAAACATTGTGTTGAAGATCTTAAGAACTTTAATAAGAGCTTAAACAAATGTAGTGTCTGTTTTGGAGAGTAAGATAAGGTCATCAGTAAAATAAGAGATTGGTAATTTGTAGTTTTCTATATTTAGAGTGATATTTGAACTCTTAGTTCTTTTTACAACTCTCTTAATTTTCTTATTGAAAACTTCCATAATAAGTGCAAAGAGCTAAATGGGATCACCTTAGTGAATTACTTTGCAATATGAAGGAGACACAATGCACTGCTTAATCAATTAGATAATGGTTAGGATTTCCATTGCAATGAGAATGTTGATTATAAACTCCTAGTCTACATTATCATAGACTTTTTAAGGTCAATTTTGATATAACAATTGGAATTACCCCTCCTCTTTGAATAAGTTTTAATCAACTCCTAAACAATCAAAATATTGTTATCAATTACCTTTCCAGGAATATGTACACCTTGAGTAGGTCCAATGTGGTTTGGAAGTATCCCTCTCAATCTATGGTCAAGAATTTTATAAATTTTCTTATAGATAGAGTTGCGATAGGCAATGGGGAGAAAACCTCATAACTGATTTAAGTTCACCACTTTTAGGAATAAGAGTAATAAAGGTGTTGTTGATCTTTGTATGTAAGGAACATTTATTGAAATACTTTAAAACAAATTTAGTTGAATCCATCAAGGCTAGAGTTTTATAGAGATGAAGAGATTTCAAAGTTTCTTTGATTTCTTGAAGAGTGATAGGCTTTCATAGTAGATTAGTTTCCTACGATGAGATACATCCCAGGATTTCTTTGAGTAAGGCTTTTGTGGAGTATGCTCCATTGGGATTGTTCATTAGGTCAATGAAGTAATCAAAAGCTCGTTATAGTATCTGAGACTGTGAGTCTAACTTGAGATTGATATACTCAAGTGAAATGATTACGGTCTTAACTTTTCTAGAAATAATGACCTTAAGGAGGTATTCCCATCTCAACTCCTCATCCAATATAGCTTTGATCTCTATTTCATAAGAAATAATGAAATAGAATACCTTCGGAATAATTATGCAGTGCAGCTCTTTACAATCCTTACAAATGAGAGGATAGAGAATTAAGATAGACTTCATGTTGAATTCCTTCAAGGTCCTTTCTAGCTGCGTTGATAAGGTGGTGAGTCTTACCAACATTTTCCTCATATAGGAACTTCATTTCTTACTTGATGATATTTAGCTTCCTTGCATAAATAAATTGTATTGTACCTCTAATTTTGGTTCTCAAGGCATTCCAAACTCCATCCTCAAAACCTACAAGGTCCACCAAGAAATTATTGAACCTATGGAGATTTGGGGCTTATTGCTTCAATATAGGTGAGTACAGGAGAATGATTAGAAAGGTTATTGCAGGAGAAGATAGAGAAGTAGTTTGGGAAAACTATCATTTATTGTAGATTTCCCAAAATCCTATCTAGCTTTTTTCTTATAAGACTTGTTATAGATTGTCTGTTGCTCTATGTAAATAAATTTCCACCAAATGGGATGTCCTTAGTTGTTCTTAATCAATGCAATTTTCAAAATATGGATAAGGATTACTAACAGATCTAGAGCCTTTTTCTTCTTCAATTTTCAATATGGAGTTAAAAATCCATAGAAAGGATCCATGGCTTGTTAATACACACAAAAACATCTTTAATTTGATTCGAAAGAAAAGTCGTTTAACATGAGCTATTTTGAGCATAGATGAAGGAAATGAAGACTAGTTATGTTAAGACCCTTCTGGAGACTTGTAGATGAATGATTTGATGTGACATCATTCTTATACATACTATTAGAATATTAGAGTCATAAAGAACAAATTTTTAGCCATTAGAATGGTTACTGTGATTAATGATTACTTGCTAATAAACTAGAAAATAATTCAGTAAGTTGCAATGTTCCTATCTAATTTTGGTTTCCAAAATGCCAACTATAACCACTCTATTTTGCAAAATCATGTTTCTAATCATCAGCTTTTTTCTAGGAGCATTTTCTCCTCTAAAATTCCAAGATAATATATTCATGTGGCATTCTCCTAAGTGGGGACTTTTTTTCCTATTAGATCTCCTTTTAGTGACAGTTTCAATTTCTTGGCTTATATTTTCTTACTGTTGCCTCTGCTTAATAGGAAAATCAATTGTACTATCCTCTGCAAATGCAGTTCTTTCCACTATGGGAGTTGAGATTGAGGTACCAAAATTTCTCTTTTCTTAACTCCTTAAATGAGTAGTTAAGGGTACATTGTTCATAACTTCTTTATTTTCCCCTTTAACATCCTTAAATAGATGGTTTATCTCAACAGAGATAGGATGATCATCATTGATATCTATCAACTCTTGATGACTTCTTATTTTAAGACTATTTTAGTTGGTCTCCAGGTTTGTTTCTTTTCAAGCTGAGGTTTCCATGCATAAGTAACCTTCAATTAATCCTCCACAAGTTCCATATCTTCATGGACCTAATGAATGGGATCACATCTGGTAAGTCAAATATGGAATCAACTAAGATGCATATTCTTGCAAAGTTGATTTGCCTGATCTCAATAATAGATTAATCTTGGAAATTCGCTTGCCAATATAGCTAGCAAGGTGACTAAGGCCACTAGTAGTCTAATAATCAAGAGGGATATCATGAATGTAGATCCATATAGGTTTCTTTTCCTGCTTAAGCTCTTCCAATTTTAGCCCAAGTCTCCATAATTGCAATAGAAGTGACTGATTATGAACATGTCAAGGTCTAACTTGAACCACTGTTTTGGCTTGCTCACAACTTGCAGGTTTGAATAAAAATTTATCCTTATTATTCACAAGAACATCCAACAAACCACGCATCATCCAATTATTCATAGCCCATTGTTTTATGACTGGAAATGCTATCCTTTTGTCTAGGAAAAGGTCAAGTATAGTGGAATTCCATCTTTCTACCCTAGATTTCAAAGGTTCCATAAAGGGGACACAATCCTCTACTCAGAAATTTCAATAGAAGGAGAGTAAGCTAGCTTTAAGTTAGGTCTAGCATCTCCAACTATTGGAGTCTCTAATTTTCTAATAGGTGTTGAGTTTGTATATGGAGAATGAGAATTGGAAGTTGAGGAACCAGGATATTCCTTAGTGTTAGGAAGCTCATAAAGCGAATTAGGACAATTTGAGATTAGAGGCAGAAAAGTAGTAATTTCCATAGGATCAAGCTAAGAACTGTTAGGTAAAAGCAAAGTAATCAAGGTAAAGTGTTCATAGAAGGGTGGAGTATAATGTAGATCACAGTAGAGTAGAAAATACCACTAAAAGTTTAATATGATGGAGATGTTTAAAAGGTGTAGGTAGATGAAATATGAGGTGAGATCAATGGAAGGACAAGCAAAAAAAAAAGAGAAGATAGGGACATAAAGGTGTCTAGAGAGCTAAGTTTGACAATAAAGGAGGGTGGAAGCTAAGAGGATTGAAAGTATTCAGACGAGAGGAAACCATGGAAGCAGTAGGAAGAACATTAATAGTGGCCTTCGAGGGAGAACTCCATTTAAGTAAGGAGACTAGTTTTCATTTTTTATCTTAAGGGATTTGCAGTTGCTTGTTAATGGTATGCAATTGATATTAGGTTAGTATAATTCTCTCGTGTTTATGAGTTATTCTCTTTATGTACTTAGTAATTTGGCAGACAAATTTTTAAAATTTTAAATATCTACCCTAAATTTGATTAATAAGTCATGTGGGTCTACTGACATATAGCAATCACCTCTCTTTTAAATCTTAGATGTTGGACCCCAATTTTTTAGTTTTATTAATTTATTTATTCTTATATTTATTTTAGAGTTTAGTCTATTAATTTGGCAAGCATAAATAAAACTTAGAATTTAGAATATAAATGTTAGAATTAAGTTAGAGTATAGTATGGTAGTTAATAGACTAAACGAGTTAATAGGTATTACATTAAATGAAGAGGGGCAAAATTGGAAAGATAAGAATAAAATGTTGTCTTGAATAAGAAAGAAGAGAGGAGAAGAGAAGAGTGCGTGAGTTTAGGAGAAAAATCGTGGAGGAAGAAGAAGGAAGAAGATTTAGCTAAGTTTAGGAAAGCTTCATCCTTCTTCATGTTTGGGTAGAAAAAGAAGTAGAGAAATGAGTTTTGTGATTGAAATGAAGGGAGAAAGAAGAGGATTCAAGAAATCCATTTGATTTATCATGGATTTCTAAACTAAGTCTTAGTTTTTCTAGCCTAGATACAATATGGGTAGGTTAAGTCTAAGCTCAATCTATTATTTATATTTTTGATTTTTTGAAGCTTTATGGATTTTTACTTGAACATTGGTTTGAATGGAAGTCTAGTTTATTTGAAGGAAGCCAAGAAAATTCCATGCTAGAGCAAGAGGAAAGGCACAATTGAACTTCAAATTTCAAGCAATTTAGGTGGGTAATATGTTTATAGTTATTGTTGAGATGGGAAAGCTTTTTACTTGTACATGTGTATGCTTAACTGCTTGAATTTGAATTGTTGTGTTGGAAAATGCATTATGATGTGTTATCATGTCATGCTTTGAAAGATGCTATGACATTTTGTATAAACAAAAGACGAAATAGCATAAAAAGCATGAAAATATGAATATGTGATGGAATGAATTGAGCATAAAAATTTTCTTATGTTTGGGCAAGAGAAACTATTTCTTTCGTCACGTGCACTTTGACTTAAAGCCTTCTTTCGGCTGCCCACTTGTGACACATGAGCTCCTAAGAAACGGACTCATTTAGTTCATAGTGTAAACTTCAATTTCTCCATTTTGATCCATGGGACTCTCAAGTCATTGGTTTGTGCATTTCATTTGATTTATCAAGTATGATACATTTGAGTATTATGTTCAATGGTTAAATATACATGATGTGTTTTATGTGATGATATTCCTTAATCATGGGGTTTAAGTTAGAATTGTGGATGATTGGATTGCTAGATAAAAATGAGATATAGATGTATATATATATTGCTTGATTGTGTAGTTCGTCACCAATTGCTATAAATGTATTAGCCACTAAGCTTTATAACTCATCCCATTATTTTCTCTTTAGGTGCAGAACAAGAAGATAGTTGATCCTTGCAAAGGCTTTTAACAAACTCCAAGATAACTCACTTTTGTAATTAAGTTAGTTCGACTATTTTTGGGTAGCTTTGTAAGCATATCAAACATGAGCATCCATTTGTATTTTGTATTAAGTTATTGATGTGATTGTTGATATGTAACTAAAGCTATGTTCAAACTTCATTTTGTTATAGTAAAGAGATTATGAATGGAAGAAGTTCCTTTGCATATATTCATGTTATCTTTTGTTGAGTTGTAAATGGCTGTGGGAACTTTTATGTGCAAATTAGTGTTAGATTTCTGGGTTCTAGGTTGTGGATTCGAAACTTTCGTCACGGTCAAGCCAAGACTTTTTTCGTGGTGAACCTTTCTCAAAAGGTATTTTTGGCACGATCTCGTAGCATCGCCGCAGTGAAGACAGACTTTCACTGCGGCGTATTTTTCCCGAAGGGTGCATTCGTTCAACCTTGAGACTTCGCTGCAGCGATGCCAGATGTTGGCCGTGGCGAATTTCTCCCGAAAGGTCCTTAGAAATATTTCCATAGTTTAACCGTGGCGAACCTGCCACTACTGACGGTGAAATTCTTGTTACAAATTGAAAGTTTCATCTTTCTCCTCGCATGACCTTCACCTGGCCACCCCAAATTGTCACCTTGAGATAAGTAAAGAGACCCAGGCCTAACATCTTTTGGTATTAGAGCGTAGGATTTTTAAGGATTCCTAGGCTTAGAATACGTAGTAGTATAAATTATTATGATGTGTGATTAATTGTTTGTGTAACATCCCATTACCCATGTTAAGGCTAGAATAGCAAGTTATGAGAAATCACTAAGAAATTAGGAAAATTTAAGTCATGCATAAGTTAAGTGTGACATGCACATTTTTACACATTCATATGACTGCACATGCATTTATTGACATTTTCTGGGTATAATTGGATTGATTTATGTATTTTTTTAGAATTATGAATGTTTTTCCATTGGAAATTTTATAGGTTAGTGAAATTGTAATTTTTTTTAATTTTGGTGATTTTAGGATTTATTTTTAGAAATTATAAAGAATTATGGAAATTTATGAAAAATAGGAATAGGAATTAATGATGATTGCAGATAGTTATATTGTGAAGATGAGATTAATGGAGTTAGTTTCAAAAGCAATTTAGTTAGAGTTAAGCCTTAGGGAAGTGACAAGTGTCACTTAATAAGTGGCTTAAGAAACTATGTTAAAAGTAAGTAGTGTTATGAGAGTGAAGTTATCTGAGAGCTATAAAGTTAAGTGTTTAGTTTAAGTTTCCTTCTCTTTCGTTGTAACCTCCTTCAGATTCTCTTCAACACACAGAGCTTTCCATCAAATTCCTTATGAGGAATTACTTTGCTTTTCCTTCCTCTACTATACTGCTATTTGTTCTTCTACCTAAGAAAAACCAAAAATGGGTCAGTTTTTACAAAAGAGAACGTGATTTTGCATGGAGATTAGGGCTTGAAGATAATTGAAGATTTTGGAGTTTTCAATAAGTAGTAAATAAATCCTTTAAAGTTGTGGATTTATGAAATGAATTTGATGAATTCACTGTCATCTACATGAACATGGGGTTTACGTATATGTATTTATGAACACTGTGTTAATGGGATAAAAATATGGATATAGTGTTAGTTTAGTATTTGATGGTTTTTAGTGATCAGATGTTGTAGAAATGAGTTTTAAAGTTTAAAATAGAAATGAAATGGTGTTTAGGATGAGTGTAGAAAATCAAAGAATGAAAAAGTGACATGCTTTGTTTTCTGTTTCTTCACTGTGCATGTATATATATGTATATGTGTGTGTGTGTGTGTGTGTGTGTTTACATGGGTAAGTGAAAGCTTTAAGGATGATCAAGAAAATGGTATTTCAGTTGAAGAGTAGTTGTAAAATGATGGTTTGAGATGAGAATGAGTGTAAAAATGAAGGTTGAGAGGAAACATGGAGATGAAGAATGAAAGTTGGAAACGCAGAAAGTTGACAGAACATGAATAGGTTGAATATAAATTTTTGGTTTTTGATGGTTTGTGACTAAATTTGCATTTTTAGAGGTAGTGTGAATTTGTGATGAATGAGTTTAATGAAATGGAGTGGAAATCACTATAATAAAAATAGAAGTGTTGGTTTTAAAAAAAATGAAAGTCTAGAAATTTTCCAGGAATGAATAGTAACAATGTTGAGTTTTGATCTAAAATTCCATGAATTTACTGTACTGATTCTAGGAAGATTTTGATAAAATGGTCTTCATGAAAGTTGTAGATCTTTCTTTTAACTTTTCATTGATATAAAGTTTGTAAATTTTCGTGACTTTCAACAGCTGGTGGAAGCAGCGTTAAAGGTTAAGAATGTGGAAAGTATAAAGAGCGCAATAAACAGAAAGAAAAAAGTGTTAGAACAGTTTAGAAGGGGAGGTGGTGTTATAGGTTAGAGAGGAGTGCCAAGATAGGAGCAGTGGCACAAGCAGGTCTAGATAGATGAGGACTGTTTCTCATCAAGCTTTAACAATGGGAGGTAGTAGAAGGGTAGAGGCAGATAAGCCACCCATTCTCAAGTGTGATCATTGCAGTAAATTCCATAAGGAGTGCTACAGATTGACTAGAGTTTGTTTTAACTGTGAAAAAATGGCACATGGCTAGAGAGTACCCATAGTATGCAAGCTTCGAAAAGAGCTGAGACTGTAGGACACAAGACTGCAACTTAGAATTTATAATAGAAATGTTAGAATTAAGTTAGAGTATAGTATGGTAGGTAATAGATTAAAGGAGTTAATAGGTATTACATTAAATGAAGAGGGGCAAAATTGGAAAGACAAGAATAAAATGTTGTCTTGAATAAGAAAGAAGAGAGGAGAAGAGAAGAGTGCGTGAGTTTTAGAGAAAAACATAGGAAAGAAAAAGAAGAAGAAGAAAATCATGGAAGCTAGGGAAAGAAGAGAGAAAATCGTGGAGGAAGAAGAAGGAAGAAGATTTGGCTAAGGTTAAGGTAAGCTTCATCTTTCTTATTGTTTGGGTAGAAAAAAAAAGTAGAGAAATATGTTTTGTGATTGAAATGAAGAGAGAAAGAAGAGGATTCAAGAAACTCATTTGATTTATCATGGATTTCTAAACTAGGTCTTGGTTTTTCTAGCCTAGATACACTATGGGTACGTTAATTCTAAGGTCAATTTGTTATTTATATTTTTGATTCATTAAAGCTTTATGGATTTTTAATTGAACATTGTTTTGAATGGAAGTTTGGTTTATTTGAAGGAAACCAAGAAAATTCCATGCAATAGTAAGAGGAAAGGCACAATTGAACTTAGAATTTTAAGCAATTTGGGTGGGTAATATGTTTGTAGTTAGTGTTGAGATGGGTAAATTTCTTACTTGTACATGTGTATGCTTAATTGCTTGAATTTGAATTATTGTGAATGTTGAAAAAATGCATTATGATGTATTATTATGTCATGCCTTGAAAGATGCTATGGCATTTTGTATAATCAAAAGAGGAAATAACATAAGAAGCATAGAAATATGAATATGTGATGGAATGAACTGAGCATAAAAATTTGCTTGTATTTGGGCAAGAGAGAAACTATTTTGTTTGTCACATGCTCATCGACTTCAAGCCTTCTTTTGGTCACCTGCTTGTGACATATAGCTCCTAAGAAAACGGACTCATTTAGTTTATAATGTAAACTTCGGTTTCTCCAATTCGATCCATGGGACTCTCAAGCTATTAGTTTGTGTATTTCATTTGATTTGTCAAGTATGATAAATTTGAGTATTATGTTTGGTGGTTAAATATAAATGATGTGTTTTATGTGATGATATTCCTTAATCATGCGTTTTAAGTTAGAATCATGGATGATTGGATTGCTAGATAAAAATGAGATATAGCTTGATCATGTGGTTCGCCATCAATGGCTATAGATGTATTAGCCACGGAGCTTTGTAACTCAACCCATTATTTTCTCCTCAAGTGTAGAACAAAAAGATAGTTGATCTTTGCAAAGACTTTTGGCAAACTCCAAGGTAACTCACTTTTGTAATTAAGTTAGTTCGACTATTTTTGGGTTGCTTTATAACCATATCAAACATGAACATCCATTTGTATTTTATATTAAGTTATTAATGTGATTGTTGATATGTAACTAAAGCTATATTCAAACTTTATTTTGTTCTAGTAATGAGATTATGAATGAAAGAAGTTCTTTTGCATGTATTCATGTTGTCTTTTGTTGAGTTGTAAATGGTTGTGTTGGATTGTTGGGTTCTGGGTTACGGATTCGAAGGTTTCACCATGGCGAACCTTCGAAAGGTGTTTTTGGCATGATCTTATAGCTTCGCCACAGCGAAGCCACATTTTCACTGAGGCGTATTTTCCCCAAGGGTGCATTCACTCGAACTTAAGATGTTGGCCACAGCGAACTTCTCCCGAAAAGTCTTTGGAAATATTCCATAGTTTCGTCGTGACGAAACATTTAGTTTACTACAGTAAACCCACCACTACTGACGACGAAATTCTCGTTACAAATTGGAAATTTCATCTTTCTCTTCACATAACCTTCACCTGACCATCCCAAATTGTCGTTATTTCAGTTTAGTTGTTACTCTAGATTTAAAAAAACTTTATTATTTTAAAAAGGTAATTTTCTGTTGTTTATTTTCTATTACAATGATCATCCCTATTTGTATCCAAATAACTTTACTTTACTGTGTGATCTTCATTCTAAGTTTAATGACCACATGAATAAAATTATGTAAGAAAGTAAGATAAATTGTTAAGGGATATTCTTTTACTAATAATTCTGATATATGTTGTCGGCACATGACAATAAGGAGCTTATGTACAAGGGGATTATATATATCGCTATTCATTATTTAATAAAACCTATTAGAATGGAGGTGTTGAAGAACATATGGAAACATGTAATCAAGAAAAAGAAATTTAACCCAAAAGACCCAACCTTCGACTCAAGAAAAGGCTTGTGATTTTTTTTTATGAAAGGTAAAAATGTGAATTCATCAAAGAAGGTATGTACAGCTACAGAGGGGCATACCCCAGTCAAGATTACAAAAACGACTAGTCTAAAAATGTAATAGTTCCGAAGAAAGGCCCAAAACCAAAGAGAAACACAAAATACCCAAAGGCCTAACAGTCGGGATGACGTTAAGAAACTCCTAAAGGATAGAAGCCTAGAAAATCAAGGGAAATACGTGCATAGTTCTTGCACCACCTACCACAGCACCTACTCCATACAACAAAATACACTCCTATAACTAACATAGGAGCGAAAAAAAAACACCATCTGGAATGAGGGGAAGAGTAGGATGTAACAAAACTTAGAAAGTAATGAGTTCAGCTGCGTAGAGTCGATACAAAATTATATAGATGGCCAACTTGATTGTAGAGATAACATCCAGGCTTGAAAAAGACGCACCCTCAAGTTGGACAGCATTACGAACTCATCAAAGAGTGTAAACTGTACTGAGAAGTGCCAGGCGGATGACTTTGCATCTCAGGAGAGCACCCTTTGCTTCTAATCGGATCCATTTGATAGCCCGTAATAAAGATCCCATTTCACGGTGGATACCTAACCAATGTCAAATTTCTTGCCACACCACTCTAGTGAAATTACATGTGAAGAACAGGTGACTGACAGATTCAACTTCAGAGCCACACAAAACACATAGAGCATTCAAGTCAAGAAAGGAGAGGTTATCTTTGGTAGAAAGGCGATTCCGCAAGCTCAACCAAGTTATAAGGTTGGAGAAGGTGAATAAGGACTATCAAATAGTAGTTCTGATCAAAATGGTAAAGTGAATAGGAAAAGCAAGGACAAAAAAGAAGATGATAAGGAAATGATGAGAATGGTCATGAAAATGAGGAATTTGGGACTCAGAAGAAGCCTCTTGTTGTTTAGTCTATTGACCTACACAAGAAGTTTGCAACTATTATCAATCAGTTAGGTTATGAATGTAAGTTTTTTTTTTTGGCCAAAGGGTGATGTTTTACCTAAAAAGAATCAGCATCTATGCCATCCTAACAAGGCATAGTTGCAACATCTGTAGATAAAGATTTCTCTTATGTTTGCATGAGTGCACTAGATGGATTCGAAGATTTTTTAGCTTAAGTGGATGCAGAAGATTTCAACTTGCATCTTTATCATCTTATATATCAGGAGGTATGCTTAGGAGGTTAAATTATATAACTGCTTTAATGATGTAAGGAATAGTTTCTTCTTGGTTGTTCCAACTCGTTAATTCTCAAAGCTCAAGTAGTTATTTTAGAGTCCAGATCTTCTGTTCAATTTTATGATGTTTTATTATATCCCATGAATCTTAGTCATTCATTTGTGTGGATCCCGCGTGAGTCCTGCATTAATAAACACGGGACCCACATAAATGAATGACTGAGATTTATAAGACAGAATAAGACACCATAAAACTATACAGAGGATCCTGTCCCGTTATTTTTAATCCAATTACAAAGCTTCACGCAGCTTTTCTTTTAGGAAACTAAAATGCTAATTTATTTACAGGGATCACACCTTCGATGGAGATTAACCAGCAGAAAGAAAGCACGGAAAGAGATAAAATTCACATTTTTATCCGATGTTTAAAGAAATTATTTTAAGATCACATTAATATTTGACAAGTTTAAATTGTCTAATTGTGACATCACATACGCTAAATTCATGACATATATACTTGAAATCGACGAAACAAGAGTAATTTAAATAAAGAATATATCGTTAATTTAATTAACTAAATTTATGTGTTTTATTTTCCTGCAGCGTTACTTACGAGTGAAAAAATGTGACTGCTATCAATTCGTACTATTTCTTATGGATCAAAGGGATTTCTTTTTCTTTTATCAATGACTATTCATGTACATTAACAATATAAATAAACAAATAAATAAGTTTTGGGCAAAATTAATATTTGGTGTAATGATATCTCTTTAAAGTAAGATGAAACTAACACAATTGTAATGGTGAGTGATGTAACTAGTCTAGATTTTCTGTGTAATATTACTCTGTCTAATTGAAATATATCGTCGTTTCTGCTTAAAATTTTAAACCGTCAGTTACTTATAACTACCACGAACGTGATTTAAGTGTCACGCCTGTGACAAAAATAAAAAATTTACATCTTTTTTTATCATTTTTATTTTAATTATATTAGTATTAGTTTAATAAAAATAAATTATATTTTAATTTTAATTTTAATTTCACAAATTAATTTTAATTTTAATTATTTTATTTTTAAAATAAAATTTCTAAGATAAAAAATTTAAATTTTAAAAATTGATTAATTAATTTATAAATTATAGAAAAATATTAAATTAAACATCTTTAATAAGCAGCTGATGTTATATGTCAGTTAAATCAGTTACTAGCGGTTAGTCGATAGAATCAGTTATGAGCTAATGCAATCAACTAGCTGCTAAATAGGGCATAAATATTGCTTGTTTGACAATCATCTTATTGCATTAGTTCATAGCTGATTATATCAACTTATTTGACCAGTGAATAATATCAATTATACATTAAAGATATTTGGTAAATTAGCTACTTATTAAAAATGTTCGGTAAAATTATTTTTTAGTATTGATATATAAAATTCTATAATTAATAAATTAATTAAACAATTTAGTTAATTAATCCATTAAAATAAGTTGTTAAAATTAAAATAAATTATTCCAAATATATAATATATTGTATAATTTATTTATATTTCACAAGCATTATTTGTAGAAAAAATTTATCATATAAGATGTTTAATATTGCATTAATATGCATATGAGCTAATATAATAATAATATTATTATTATTTATTAATTTTTAAATTTAATTTAATATTTTTCTATAATTTATTACTTAATTAAACAATTTTAATAAATTAATCAATTTTTAAAATTTAAAATTTAATCTTATAAATTTATTTAAAAAATTAAATTAAAATAATTAAAAAACAGAAAAAAAAATTTGTGTCACCGGCGTGACTCACGCCTGTGACACAAATTCATTATTACTATTTCGTTAAGTTTATAAAAAATTAAAATTTATTTTATTTTAATTTAATTTTTATTAAACTAATAATCATATAATTAAAATTAAAATGATAAAAAAGAAAAAAAAAATCAGCGTGCTTAAAACATCTGACTTGTGTGGGACGATCGTGATAGTTACAAGTGAGTAAAAGCTTGAAATCGATGTTTTTAGAATTAGTAAAAGTAAAGTTAGACAAGATACGTGTTGGAGAATATATAAAACTAATTGAGTTAACATCACACAATAGCTTAAGTTATTAATATGAAACGGTTGCTTAATATGATATCAGAGCGGGTTGCTTTTGAATTACTCGTCATTACTTCGTCACGATAAACTGTGGCACGTGTTGAGCCGTAAATTAGCCCACACGTGAGGGGGACGTGTTGAAATATAAGTGAGACTTTGTCCCACATCGAAAGAATATATG
>JANVCQ010000009.1:10819335-10851671 GCA_025531925.1 Erythroxylum plowmanianum | reverse complement strand
TCATGTTCGTTCTTGCTAATTAGTAATTGATTTATAATTGAAATTTGAAAACTCCTTTTCAAATATCAATTCACTGTAGATAGAGAATTTCATAAATCATTACTAATCAAGAACAACATAATATTCTCTCTAATTACTTTAGAGTGACGAATCCAATATTGACTTACTCAACTATCTGCATATGGTTCATATTGTATCCAATGACTACCAACTGAACTACCCTAGGACGATTTATAAGTAGCATCAAAACACAATAATTCTTACACTAGATACCTTGGTAATCTCAAGTCTGAGGATTAATTATACAACCATCATTATGAGAAAATCTATAGACACATAAGTAATATTCCATTTGGAATTCTCATAATCGGGTCAGTTCATTGACTTATTCTCTAATAATCACCCATACGTTAGTTTAAGTATCTCTATACTTTAATTTATGAGATCAATTACTTTCTTCATAAGAAAGAAACATAAGGTTTGTTAGTTTTATCGTTTCAACAATATCCAGTCTTGATGAAACTACAACTAGCAACATTTAGGAATAACACGTAAGTGTAAATCTAATCTCATAATTATGATCCCATCATAATTTCAATTACACAATAATTATTCCAAGGATTTTATCTTTAGTATTAAAATATAAAATATTAATTAGATTAATACACAAAGATAAATAATGTCTTTTCATTAATTAAAATATAATGTTATACATTAATCTACATCCAATTAATTGGCTATAAGGGTATAAACTAACACCTTAGACCTACGTATGTTCCTTTTAAAAACAAAAGACGTCCCTCTCTTATTTTCTGAATTAGTCCACTGCATTGTTCACTCTCTTAAAACCTATGCACATTCATCTCAACCAACAACTGTGTTTTGTTGTTGCATTGCTTGTTCATCTGCTGCTGCGTGGTTTTCTCTTCTTCTCCTACTATTGCGTTGTCATTTTCTCTCCTTTTATTTCTGTTGGCTTTGCTATGTCGTTCTCCTTACTACTATGTTTCTTTATTGTGGACTGCTATTGTGGTCTCTTTTAATTGCTGCACATTTAACTCCTGGCTGTGCTACTATCGTTTTATATATGGAGTCTTTTAACTGCTACCAGTGTTGTATATTTTCTACTCTTATTTAGCTAATTTTTTTCTTCTTTTTCCAAAGCAACTCCATATTTCCTAACCTCCAAAAACATTTTAAAAACACCCTAATCATAACAATATTCATCAATATGCCCCAAAATTCCCCAAAATTAATATGTAAACTATTAATCTATCAAAAAGGAACATGCCTATGTTAGACATTGTTTACTACTCCTTATCTTCCCTAAAGAAAAATATAAGCATTAATATGTTTATGTTTTACGGTATGGTAAGCAATAAAAGAGTTAATATGTTTATATTTTAGGGTATGATAAGCAATAAAAGACTATATAAAACCATATACGTTGATCTATTAAAAACCTTTAATTAATTATGGTACTTGTAAGTGGATAGAATAATCTTTATATAAAATTATTAACATAAATTAATAAAAGATATTATGAATAAATAATGAATAACATATTGCATACAATCTTTGGTAGTATAATTCATAATTCCAATAACAATTTGAGTGATATAAATTTAGTTGTCATAAATTTTCTTTCATTTAAACCTTTAGTTATACTTTTCATAACTCGCCTATCAAAATATGAAATCAACCATCATAAACTTGGTAGTTAAGTATACCAGCCACTTATAAGATTGTCTATAGACATCAGTATCTCAATATAAATCGTAGAAATTGAGCCTATAACATGTTTAACTTTTAGAAACAAAATTTCTATTAGAAACAGATATATTAGTACTTCTATACGTTGTCTATTCCAAACATTTATAACAATCTTCTCATACATATTACCAAATCAAACAATGTATTTGTTTCTATTGATTAAATGGAAAGAATTACAGTTTTTATATCCAACCCTTATTGTTGAATGTACCAAACTTTCCCTCCTCATCCTTAGCCACACCTAACTAACAACATTCAAACAAGAAAATATTATAGATAATTAATCATTTAGTAATACCATAAAAATTAAAAACACATTCAATATGTGAAGTTATCACTATCAATATATATCTTTAATAAGTAACCTCCTTCCTTTTATGTTTTTTCTTCTGGAACTCCTTCGTTAGATAATTTAAACTCCTTATTCTTGGCCTACCACATGGTATAGAGATAAATGGGTCTTTCAACCTAACATCTCCATGAAAGGATTTAGTAGATCTACAACTTTCACTAACATCGTTTGAATCAATTGTAGTTGAACTTTTAAATTTTTCATTCGCTTATTCTAGCATATTATACAAGCAATTAAATTTTGATTTTATTTTTTCTATGTAATCAAAAGCCATATAGAAACTTTATTCCATTTTCCTTGTCTTACTAACACTAATATCATCATCATCCCAAATATTTCTAACCTTTATTTTTCGTATGCTACTCCATGGCATCCTGACGCCACCTTTTAATAAATAGATAATTTAGAATATACTTTATATTAACCCTTGATATGTATTTAAATTTTGATTCATTTAATATACAACACTTAGTGATTAATGACTAATCGTGTTGTTCAAGCTTTAAAATCTATAAGCCCTTAAATACCACAAGCGCATGGGTGGCGATTGTAGTATAAGAGGTGTCGATCCTACGAGGAGGGGAATTAATCTAATCCTAAAAGTCTAAGGTTGAAAAGATATGAAACTAAAAATAAACAATGCAAAGGGAAGTAAATACAAGAATTGAATTCAACCAATTAAATCAGACGTTAAACATGAAGGAATTAACAATTAAGCAGTAAGCATGCACAATGGAAATTAACCAAAGAATTTACAAATTTATAAGAAAGGGGATTTTACCTCTCATCATTTCTAGACGATCCTAGGGCTAATTAATCTCTCTTGAGTTATAACCATTAAACCCTAATTTATAAGCCCTAATTAGATTATGAAATCTGTAATCTCTTAATTCACGAATTATCCAACCCTAATTAGATCTGAAGCACTCTAATAAACTATCAGAATATCACATGGGATCTCTCTCCATATAATTACTAACATGATTCATCATGGTTTCTATTAAATCACCCTCTCAATTTATTACCGAAATATACAAGAATGCAATTAAATTGCAACATTTATCCAATAAACATAATCGACTAAATTATCATTAAATCAAATTAAAATCCCAAAGAAGAGATAGAACATCATAAACATTATACCATCTATCATCATATAATCCATCCCAATTTTATATATGAATAAAATTGAAATAAAAAGGAAATAGAAACTTAAAATGGATAAACTGGGAAGGTAGCAACGTCGAGAAACCTCTTGATCTAGGAAGCACATCAAGACCACTTTTTCTTCCCCTTTCTTCCTCTTCCTCCTCTCTATCTCTCCCTCTTTCTCTCTTAGGGTTTCCAAAAGTGGATGCATGAAAAATCTCCCTCTTCTCTTTACTTGTTGTTCTATAATAGTCTTTTATATTTTAGGTAACCCTAGGGTTTTTTCAGAGTCCAAAAAGTTCCTTGAAACGTGAAGTTTGTAAGCGTCTATGAGTCTGCCCGATGTAGGCCACAATCGTGGCTCACATCTAAGTCTTCTGTCATGATCGTGGCATGCAGGCCATGGTCATGGGCCAAACCTGGAGCTTCTGTCATGATTGTAGCAGGCATTATGGCCCAGGTTCCCTCCAAAACTCCTCCATTCTTCGATATTGACCCTGAAACACTAGCAAATACATCATTGTACCTCAAAAACATAATATTTATGCTAAAAAACTTGTACTAACCCATAAAACACTTAAAACACAAATAATTAACAAACTAACACACTTCTAAGCTAAACATATACTAAATGATTGAATTAACAACTAAACACATATTAAATTGTGCCCTAAAATCTGATGCAGTTTACACTTATCAATGCCTTTGAAATGCTTAGAATACTTACTTTGACTTATATTTGATTTTAGGTATAGTTTGGAAGTGAAGGAGTTAAACTGACCCGAAAGCATATGAATTAAGTCATCTTCTCGATGTTGACACTCACTTGTCCTCATGTAATAAGAAGGAGAAGAATTAGAGAAAAAAAGCAAAGACTTGGAGAAGGTTAGAGCAAGAGCCCAGTGTTATAATCATGGCTTAATTAGCCACAATTGTGATAGAAGAATGATGGAGTGCCACGATTGTAGTATAATTGGCCACGATCGTGACAGAAGCTTATCACATAGGTTATAATCATGTCCTGGCCTGCACAATGATAGCTTGGGAACTAGTTCTGAACTCAATTTATCGAGGGTTATTTTGAACATTTTGGGTTGGGTAAAACCTAGTTTTTACCCTAACTGGAACGAACTATAAAAAGAAAAGAATGAAACCCTGAAAAGGGGCCTACATTCTTGCTACATTTGGGAGAAAATCCAAGGAGAGAATATAAGCAAGAGGTCTTCAACAGGGACATTCTTTGGGGGATAAGGCATTATTTTTGGGATCAAGCTCTCAACCTTAAAAGACCTATGGAAGGGTAACTTCTTGATGCTAGTTCAGAGGCAACATCGACGTCGGTGACCTAGTTAAGTGCATTTCTCCTTGTATTTGTTGTTTTTTTTTCTTTGGAAATTGCTTATGTTATCCTATGTTTAATGTTTGGATGCTATGTGAGAATCATTGAATGTTATATTTGACTATTTTTATGTAAGAACCCATTGTTAGAATTCAATACAATATGTAATCGTCGTTTTTTCCATTCATTTGTAGTCACTGATAGTTTGTAATCATTAGGGATAACAAAACTGAGATTAAATAATCCGAGCTTGTGCTATTATTGCTTGGATTGGTCTATTTTTCTCACTCGTAAGGTGATTGTTCGATTAAACTTAGCGAGCATCTCCCAGGTTATCTGATAGCTAGGGTTAATTAACGAGCTCTTCTTAATTAATTAGGACCTAAGGAAAAACTAGGATTAACAAAGCTTGTTGTTAATCTACATCCAATTGTTCAAGGAGAGGTAAAAGAAAAAAAAACAATGAAATATTTCTAATTAAGGTTTAGGTCGATATTGAACCAAAGAATCGAGTCGTTATAGAATTCCCCTCTTTTATCATTTTTAATGTTTTCTTTTATTTTTTTTCACTAGGTTAGTGTTACTTTATTTTGATATTAAAACAAAACCCCCTAAACCTAAGCACCAATTAATTTCATTTTAAAAGCTAACTGAACAATCTCCATGGGATCGACCTAGACTTGCCACTGCTACAGTAGTAAGTCTAGTTTATTTTGTGTAGTGTTATGACACACTATAAATTTTGGTTATGATGTTGGGGAGTTTTGTGTTTTTGTTTTTGATTTTGATTTTGATTGGTTTTTGTACATATTTGTTTGTAATTAGTTTCTTTTCAACTATTTCTTGATCTTTTCACTTTTTGTTTCATGTTTGTGATAAAAAAATTGACATTGATGGAAGTCATTTCCTTTATAACTCATATTCTCAATCCTATAACCATGTTTGGACTGGTCAACCTAACTTTATTTATGGATGGGTTAATTAATAGAATTACTTTCATAATAGTTTGTAGGATGCACAACAATTCCCGTATAGACCAAAAGCTTCTTATCAAGACTTAGGTATATCTCTGGAAGATTTGCTTAATATTATGACTGCTAACAATATTCAACTTCAACAGAGTGTATAAGAGTTCCAGTAAGAAGTAAGGCAATTTTTGTGCGTCCAATATTTGGAAAAACGAACAAAACTCATTTACTTCTCAGGAAGAATTATTTAATGTTTATGATGCTAATACTTTGCGATTACAGCACAAAGAGATGCAATTACAACAAAAAAAAAGTCCTAGGATCCAAATGATCCGAGCCTTATTTTGTACCCTTATAGGTCAAATCAAAGATATAATCCAAGGATTGCAATATAGGATGTAACCTCGAGTAATCTCACTTGATCAAAACCCAAATGAATGGACCTAAGCTAACCTATATGTTATGAAATGCAAGCTAAATTGATAAGGAGGGGGGTTTTTGATCTTTGGAAACTTTAACTGAATTAGAAGGAATTGTAAGAAAAATGCGTTAAATGTATTTTTGGATTTTTGGGAATGGAAAAACAAAAGGATAAAGACAATGATTAAATGGTGATAATTTCCTCTTAAAAATGAGCTTAGGCTATCATAGTTTGAAATCAATTTTCGATGGGAGAGGGAATCACTAAGTTTCAAATGGGTAAACCTTAAACAATTCTTTAAGGCTAAGGTCTTAATCAATGAACTCCATTTCTTAAGACCTAAATAAATGCCCTTAGTGTGTGTAGTGGGTAAATCAATGCAACAAGTCATCTTGGGATCTTAAATCAACTCATTATCAAACACAACTATGTAAGATAAAAGAGATTTAACAAGATTGCAAATAGACATATATGAGGCTTCATATATTTAAGCTCAAAGTTCTACATCAGTAAATCCCAACCGCACGTTGAATATCCAACACTTAATTAAACTCTAATTAAGGATGTTCAACTACAAATTACAAATCCTAAACCTAGGAGTTCATAAATCATAGCTAAACATGGATTAAGCTACTCCCCTTTTAAGCCCATTGAACTCAAGCCATTGCTACATCTTCAAAATGATATAGAAGTCTAGCCATGCATAGCTCCAAGAGACGTCACATCCGAGAACCCACTGGAGATACCCATGGTAGCAAATGACAATGGAAAAGCGAAAGAAAATGGTATGAAGAGAGAAGACGATGGCGTCCTCGATGGAGATGAATGAGATGATGGTATATGTGTATAAAGTGTGTCAGCTCTCTTCCCCCCGTTGTTACTTAGCCTAAAATAGGTATTTTTCATAAAATGGGTTACTGGATTGGGTTGCATAGTTGGTTAGTTTGCCAAAAATGGTCCGGGTCTACACCAATTTGAAGGTTTCACTGCGGCGAGAGGATGAGTTTGTTGCATCGAACTTATCCCGAAAGATTTATTAAGCCAATTTCAGCTTTCTCCGCAGCGCAAATATTATCTTTGCCACGGCAAACTTTTCCCGAAAGGTCTCTTTAGTAAGTCTTTAGACTTCGCCACGGTGAAATATCAACGTCGTTGTTATGAACTTGCTTGTTGCCCTCGTTGACTTGTTGACTTGTCATTCAATCCTTGGCTCCACTTCTTGAATCTCCTACAATGAAAAACAGTAGTTTACAATATCAATTGTTCTAAAAAATCAATTTAGTGCAATTACTAATTATTTGTGACAATTTTATCCTCGAACTACATAAATTCAAGACAAGCACTCAAGAGTTAAATTAAGCACATAATTTGAAAACAAGAGCTAAAAAGAATAATAAAAACCAGGAAATTGTCACCAATTGATATAAGAAACTTAGGTTCAATCAAATTCCCCCACATTTAGACTTTTGTACTCCTAGACAAAGTTTATAAAAGTCAAAGACACAAGTGTAAAAAAAAATTCCCATCATGCTTAAAAATGAGAGTAGAAAATCAATTAAGTCACTTCCTCATAAATCAATCGAAGCAGACTGAAAGACCGCTGAGAAAATAATCACTATAAGCATTTAATCCAAGAGATTGGGAAAAAGAGATTTCTCTCAAGGTAATGTGTTTAATCTCTCCACTTACTTGTCTAGGAATAATTTCACTCTACAATCTGCTTAGTCCATTCTCTTCCATAAGCTTGTGATAATTCTACCTTTCTCCACAAGAACTTTAATTTCGAAAATCAAGAGAACTTTTCAAGATTGTAATGTACGGAAGGCTAAATGAAATGGATTGAATAAAAGAAGGAAAAATGAGTACATACACCAGAATTATTTGTCTCATGAAACAAACTCCAACTATAAGAAAATATTTACACAAACAACAAACATAATTTAACACATTTTTATTACATTTCTCTTTTGAGAAAACTTTTTGTTTTTTTCACATTTTTGGAACTTTTGGAACTCTTTTTCTTTCTTTTCTTTTGTATAGAAACCTTTTTTTATCAGCTTTAACTAGATATGAGATACTCATATTAATTGTGAAATATGCATGCACTTAAAAGAAGGCTCAAAGGGGCTTGCAAAGCTTAAGTGTTTGGGGTTTGTGTTTGGGTAAGTAGAGCTTGGAAAGAAATGCCTCTATCATATTAACAAAATTTTAGTTCATCAAGCTTTGATCAAGAATTAAAACAAGTTCTAAAGAGATATGAAATTAAGCAGATACACACAAAAATGAAAGAGTTTAAGCCCAAATATCCTTCCAACAAAGTTAGCATCTCAATTAAGCAATCTCAAGGTTTAAAAACACATAATGTTACTCTCTTAGCATACCCTCACTTGCTTCTCGTGAAAACATTAAAAATGAAATTCACTGAAATCAAATATCATTTAAAAACATAGATGGCATTTTCAAAAACACAAGGACAACTTTGAAATTTATAAAATCTTCAAGACACAGGAGTGAAAAGAATCTAATTTGGAAGAATTATTGAAATGAGGGAATTTTCAAACAGTTTCTTCTATGACGGATAGCGTCGCCACGGCACAACCTCACAGTACTTGAAACATGCGATTTTTCTCAATTACAAAGTTTAAAAATTTACATATGACACACAAATGACTTGCACAAGTGATTAAATGGTCAAAAATGATGCATAAACAAGAATTGCCAAAATGTAACAACCTCACCCACACTTAAACATCATATTGTCGTCAATGTGAAGAACAATTAGAACACATTATGCATTGAAAAGGAAGTGGAAGGCTATTGAATAACAACACATCAGAAAAAGCACAAAGAGAATTATATAAATAACTAGCCATTAATTTTGTACATGACAAAAAAAAACTGAGCATCCAACAAATTGAAAACTAAAATAGAACTAGGTAAACACAAAGAACAAGTGACTCGAGCTACTCCATAGGATGATCATCCCAAGAGCCAGAGGGACCTGCTCCCAATGTGCCAGCGTCGCTCAAGGGGGTCATCTTTATCAGATGGCAACTAGAAGTGAAAGTGTTCGGCGAGCAATGCATTCATGCACTGGCGATACTGCCTATCTCAGTCATATAATGCCTCTCGCTCCTTCTGCCTGGCTATCTCCTGAAGGAGAGTGGCTCAGAAATGAGCGAGATCTACACAAAGTCCGGTGACTCTACCAGTGAGCGTCTGTAATGTGACGATCTCAGGAGCATCCTGAGCTAGAGGATTGAGGCATATGCGATAACTCTTGCTGGTGTCTCCTCCCGTTGACCTAACATAGCTCCTACAGCACAATTAGAAGCATCACATGAAAGCTCAAAAGGCAAGTTCCAATTAGGAGTAACCAAAATGGGAGGAGAAGTGAGTTTTGATTTCAATTTATCAAAGGCATTTCTGCAAGAATTATCAAACTCAAATTTTGCATCTTTTTGTAAAAGCTTGGAAAGAGGTAATGCAATTTTACTGAAATCTTTTATGAACCACCTATAAAATCCTACATAACCTAAAAATGATCTGATATCTCTAACATAGGTAGGATAAGGCAAGGGAGATATAACCTCAGTCTTAGCTTTATCAACTTCAACCCCTTTACTAGAAATCAAATGACCTAGCACTATACCTTCATTGACCATGAAATGGCATTTTGCAAAATTCAAAATCAAATTCTTTTCAATGCTCCTCTTTAAAACTTTTGCAAGACTAGATAGGCAAGTATCAAAAGCATCACCATAAACTATAAAATCGTCCATAAAAACTGCCATGCATTCTTCTAAAAATTCACAGAATATAGCCATCACACAACGCTGGAAAGTTCCTAGGGCATTACATAAACCAAAAGGCATCCTTCGATATGCAAAGGTAGCAAAAGGACATTTAAAGGTGGTTTTATCTTGGTCCTCTAGTGCAATAAGTAGTGGAAATACCCAGGGAACCCATCTAGAAAGCAATAATGTGATTTGCCTACAAGTCTTTCAAGCATCTGGTCAATGAAGCATGGAGGGAAATGATCTTTTCATGTGATGTCATTTAATCATCTATAATCTATGCACACGCGCCACAAATTCCTCACCCTAGTGGGAATAAGCTCATCTCTATCATTTTTTATCATAGTTATCCCACTCTTTTTCGACACTACATGTATTGGACTGACCTACTCACTATCAGAGATGGGATATGTGATTGCTTTCTTAACCACGTCTAAGATAAGTGGGTTTAGTCTCCTTTGAGGCTGCCTCACAGACTTGAAACCCTCACTCAATAAGATCCTATGTGTGTAAATAGCTGGGCAAATTCCAGGTATATCTGCTAAAGTCTACCCCATAGCCCTTTTTATGTTCTTTCAAAACAGAAAGGAGTCTCTCTTCCTTATTATGAGGTAGGGTATTGGCAATTATAACAGGTAATCACTCATTAGACTCAAGAAAGGCGTACTTTAAAGTAAGGGGTAGGGGTTTCAACTCAATCAAAGGAGGTTGCACAATAGAAAGAATCAATTTATGTAGTTCAAGAGAGAAAAGATTACTCCCTTTTCCTTCAACCAATGATAGCTCAAGCTCCATGCGGTTGGCTCTATAATCTCCCTTTACTTCAGACATTAAACCCATCTCATGTTGTTCTATGGTGGCAGCTACCTGGGCCAACTCCTTCTACATCCCTTCAATCAGACACTTTTGTTAAGGTACATTACCTTCAGCTATTTCCTCATCGATGTCAGTCTTTGTGATGTCGAAAAATCAATAGAAAACCTTTCCCAAAGTGGATTATCACTTACAATAGGGGACTTTAAAATCACATATGATCTAGAAAAATCAAGTGAATGCAACTCATAATCAAAGGAATCCTCTTTGAATTCAAAATCAGAGCAAGTAGCAACAACAACAGCATCGACCATATTAATTCCCAAAAGCAAATAATCCTCATTGGGATGTTTCATTACCTCGTACATGTTAAAGCACACTTTTTGGTCTCCTACCACCATAATGATGGTACCTTCTTTCATGCTAATCATAGTACTAACAGTCCTTAAGAAGGGTCTACCAAGAATCAAGATAGTGTCCTACACAACTTCAGAAGACATGTTAAGTACATAGAAATCAGCTGGAAAGACCAAACCCTTTACCTGGACCAAAATGTCCTCTATGATGCCCACTGGATACCTAAGAGACCTATCAACCAATTATAACACTATAGATGTAGGCTTTAGACTTTTGACTCCTAATGATGTATAGACAGACTTAGGCATCACATTAATGGCCACCCCTAGATCTAACAAGGATCCTCCTATGGTAACTTTTCCTATGGTGCACGGAATGGTGAAAGATCCAAGGTCTTTGCATTTTATTGTTATTTAGGGTTTGAACAGTGCGGACACATTTGAGCTAACTTGTATTCTTTCATTTGTTCTGAATTTTCTTTTGTTGGTGCACAAGATATTTAGCATATGCAGGAACCCTTTTCACTAGATCAAGCAAAGGGATGTTGACTTATACTTTTCCAAACAAATCAATGACATCTTTCTCATGTTTAAAATTAGTCATCCTTTTGATAAGCAAATATGAATTGGGAAAAGGAAGGTCTTTCAGGATTACTTCCTTGTCGTTTGCTTTATGGGCTCCTTTCTTGCTTGATTCCTGGTTGGTTTTAGAATTTGCTTCCTTGCTTTTTAATTGTTTTGACTCCTTTTCAGTCAAAAGTGCTCTCTCTTTGGAACTTTTAGACTTCTTGACTCTCTCAATTGTTGAAGGCAATTCTCTGCTCTCAATCTCCTTTTCATCTTCTCCCTCATCTTGATTTCTGAACCTCACTTCCATTTCGGAGGGTTATGGCATTCAAGCTTTTAAGGTTTATAACAGTATTGGAAGGAATAGTTCCACTACGTCTCGCTTGATTCTCATTCATGTTGTTGGATAATTAAGTGACGTAGGAGTTGATATTCTCAGCTTTCATCTCCCATTGCTCCATTCTCTTTTTTAGAGCATTAAACCGAGCAGCATTTTTAGAAGAATCCTCTTGAATGAGAGAGGCTATTGCATGAACTGGTTATTGTTCGAAGTCCTTTCCTCCTTAATTAGCACCTTCATATTATGTAGAAGTTGGTTAGTGTCCTCCTTTGGTGGGAAAGTCAGAGCTTGCTATTGGTTGTGGATCTGGTTTATGGAAGTACCAGCTTCTCCACCTTGTTGAAATTTGTTTGGACCTCTTCCTTCCTCATTCCTCCAACTGAGCCTGGGATTTGCTTTCCATCCCTCGTTATAGGTGTTGGAATAAGTGTCCCATTTCTGATTGGGCCGACCTTGATATATAGCAGACATCTCTTTATAACGATTGGGGCAGACACTAGATATGTGCATTACTGACCCATAAGTATCAGAACTGGGTGCAGTAAGATCTATAGAAGGTGTTGGGATGCACACTCGTGTTTTTCAGTTCTGCAGTGATGAAGGACAACTGTGATGTCACTTTACTCTCTAAAGAGTCAAATTTAGACTCCAGACTCTCCATTCTTCTAGGTTGGGCTGTCGAAGCTCCCAACTCATGTACATTTCTGGTATCTCTAACATTATATTGTTGATGATTTGAAGCCATCTTCTTGATCAATTACCATGCCTCCAAAGCCATAAGGTCAATCAAAGAACCTCTCGATGCCACATCCAGCATACTTTTATCTTGACTTTTCAGCCTATCATAAAAATACTGCACTAGCTGCTCATCAGGTATCTGATGGTGGGGGCATCTAGATAACAAGCCTTGGAAGCAGTTCCAATAGTCATAGAGTCACTCGTCATAATCTTGACGTGCTAAATAGATCTCCTTCCTCATTGATGAAGTTCTAGAGGCCGAAAAATACTTCTCCAAGAATGTATTTCGCATATTAGCCCAACTATGGTAGGCATTCGCCACATGTCTTGGGATGCTCATATACCACTCCCTTGCTTTTCCCTCCAAGGATAAGTGAAAAACCTTCCATAATACTTGATCAAGTGAAGCTCCCATAGGTTTCATACTCTGACAAATCATAGACAAAGATTGCTAATGGGTGTAGGGATCTTCTCCTGTCAAGCCATGAAATTTAGGAAGAGAGTTAATGAGCAATCCTTTAACTTAAAAATTCACCTCAAAATTAGGACAAGCAGCAGTAAATGGGTCATAATTCACATCAGAGGTAGTTGCTTCCCTAATGATACTTGTTCTTTGATTTCCATTATTCTCACTAACTCGCTCCTACTCCCCATTATCACCATTCCTAGGTTGATTAGCATTAAGGTTAGGGTTTTGCAAAAAAGTTGGGTTCTCAACCATTATCAATCCTTTTATCGACTCACTCTCACTAGGTTGACTAGACTCCTCTTTAACAACTACCTGGCTTCTCTCTTTTTCTCTCTTCTCCTTTTTAATCTTTCTCAAATGTCTCTCAATTTTAGGGTAGAAAGGCAGAAGTTTTACTTTCTAGGCCATGCACAGGAACAATTCAAGTAAAAATAAAATGTAACAAAATTTACTTGCAAGCACACAAAGTCAAACAAAAAGGTGAGATGTGAAGGATGCAAGTGTATAGATGTATGAAAGTATGTAGGCAAGTAAAGTATGTATGTATCGAAAAGCAATCAAAGAAATGTTCAAAACTTTGTAGGTGTAAAAAGTATAAAAAGTGCAAAAAGTTCAGTATCCGGTTTGTTTGTGTTTTCCAAATTTTATGCTAAAAAATGAAATCCTATACTATTGACAAGTATGAAACTAAACTATCTAGAATGCAATCTAAATAAAGGTTCTTAACTTCACTTAGCAGCAAAAATGACAAAAGCTAACCTAAAGAACCAATTGCTGGCAATGGCACCATTTTGAGCCTTAGTTCGTACCCTTAGAGGTCAAATCAAAAATATAATCCAAGGATTGCAATATAGGATGCAACCTTGGGTCGTCTCACTTAATCAGAACCTAAATGAATGGACCTAAGCTAATCTATATATCATGAAATGCAAGCTAAATTGGTAAGGAGGGGGATTTTGATCTTTGGAAACTTTAACTGAATTAGAAGGAATTGTAAGAAAAATGTGTAAAATGTATTTTTGGATTTTTAGGAATGAAAAAACAGAAGGATAAAGACAATGATCAAATGGTGATAATTTCCTCTTGAAAATGAGCTTTGGCTATCATAGTTCGAAATCAATTTTCGATGGGAGAGGGAATCACTAAGTTTCAAATGGGTAAACCTTAAAGAATTCTTTAAGTCTAAGGTCTTAATCAATGAACTTCATTTCTTAAGACCTTGTTAAATGCCCTTAGTGTGTGTAGTGGCCTAGTGGGTAAATCAATGCAGTAAGTCATCTTGGGATCTTAAATCAACTCAATATCAAACACAATTATAGAAGATAAAAGAGATTCAACAAGATCGCAAATAAACATATATGAGACTTTATATATTTAAGCTCAAAGTTCTACATCAACAAATCCCAACAACACATTGAATATCCAACACTTGATTAAACTCTAATCAAGAATGTTCAATTACAAATTACAAATCCTAAACCTAGGAGTTCATAAATCATAGTTAAACATGGATTAAGCTACTCCCCTTTTAAACCCGTTGAACTCAAGCTATTGCTACATCTTCAAAAGGATAGAGATGCCCAAGAGATTTCACAATCAAGAACCCACTGGAGATACATGGTAGCAACCGAAAATGGAAAAGTGGAATAAAATGGTATGAAGAGAGAAGACGATGGTGTCATTGATGGAGATGAATGAGATGATGGCATATAAGTATGAAGTGTGTCGGCTTTCTTCCCCCCATTGTTACTTAATCTAAAATAGGTCTTTTTCATAATATGAGTTGATGGATCTGATTGTACAGTCAGTTAGTTTGTTGAAAATGGTATGGCTTTACGCTAATTCGAAGGTTTTGCCGCTGTGAAAGGATGAGTTCATCGTGGCAAACTTTTCCCAAAAGATTTATTAAGTCAACTTTAGCTTTCATCACTACGCAAACATTATCTTCACCGCGGTAAACTTTTCCCGAAAGGTATCTTCAATAAGTCTTCAGAATTCACCTTGGCGAACTTGTCTGTTGCCCTTTTTGACTTGTTGACTTGTCATCTTGGCATTCACTCCTTAGCTCTACTTCTTGAATCTCCTACAATGAAAAATAGTAGTTTGTAGCATCAATTGTTCTAAAAAATCAGTTTAGTGCAATTACTAGTTATTTGTGACAATTTTATCCTCAAACTACATAAATTCAAGGCAAGCACTCAAGAGTTAAATTAAACACAAAATCTGAAAATAAGAGCCAAGAAGTATAATAAAAAAAACCATGAAATTGTCACCAATTGATATAAGAAACTTAAGTTCAATCACCAGAACTTGGCAAGCCAGATGGGTCAGTTAACGGAAGCGCTTAATTGCCTAGCATCACTAGGCAAGGAAATGTAACTATGTCAACTTGAAGTGTACCTAAGGGATGATAGTGCAGAGGCCTTATAGAGTGAAAAGGAGCTTGAGAATCTTGAGTGTACTACTCAAGGAATTGTTTGTGTCAAAGAAGTAGAAAAGAAGCTTATAGTAGAAAAGCTATATCTTTTAGCTTTAAGGTAAATACTAAGTTTTTTTTTTTAAAGAATGACTCTTTTCTTTTACCTAGCAGGTTAGAGAAATTTAACAAAGAAAAAAAAGTGAAGAGAAATTCAAGGTCTCTCCAAAGTGCATGGACTTAATAAAGATCAAGAGTTGGTGGATAGGGAAGATACTGGAAATGAAGGATTATCAACCAAGGCCCTATCCTGAAAAACCTCACGTGGAAGTGGCTCAAACTATAATACCCAAAGATTATAATTTTGTCACGTGAGGAGAAGAAGTAGTCAAGCCAGTGACATTAAATAAAGGCACTTCTTGGAAAGCAACCCAAGGGAAGTAAATTTCTTTTCTTTGAATTTTCGCATTTCTTTTTATATGCATATATTTTTTAATTTTTTGTTTGTTACTTGTTTTTAAGTTTTAAATCAAAACGAGAGAAAGAATAAAACAAACAAAAGAAACATTTTCTCTTTTATATTACTTGTAAGTACTATAGAGATATGATTAGATAATAAATTGAACTAGAGAATTTCATAACAACTTGAGCATGTACTTTTGCTCTTGTGATTGGTCAATGTGCATTATCTTTAGAAGAGTAATGACTAGTAGTAGACAAAACTAGTGAGATTTTGAGCCTTATTAGACTGAAACATCTATATCAATCTTATTGTCTTTTGATAATATGTGACCTTTATGACATTACATCCTGATTTTACTTTGATTTTTTATTTAAGACCACAATTTTATCACATGCATTAATATGACAATGATTAGGCATTCTTTGTTTTTTAAAGCTACATTAGCCAAATAGCCTACCCATTATATGTTTTTTCTTTTGATAATCCCCTTAAGCTTTATTTGCCTTTTTTTTGTGTATTAACCACATTACATGCTTTAACCCTAACCAAATGTTCTCCCAAGCCTTTTCATTCCTATTAACTTAAAGATGAGGAGTAAGCATGATTTAAAACAATTCAAAAGGTGTTTTATTGCCATAATTTACTACATTTAGAAGGAAAGGAACAATAAACTACATAAAGCTTCACTCGATGATAAGGAGTTCATTTATCAAAGAATTATCATTCATGTCAGATTATCCACTCTTTCTAATAACTTACAGGCTTCATTAAGCAATGGAATGAGAGAAAGATGGAGAGTTTTTATTTTCTTAACTGATCTTTCAGTTCTAGATTGTTCACATTAGTTGGTCTTATATGGAAAGCTTGACTTAGCTTGTACTTGGAACCATTTGTTCCTCTTAATCCTCATGCAATATTGTTCACTTTATCATTAATTAATTACTTACTTTTTAAAATATTTAAAATTGTATAACAATAAAATATTTTTACTAATTATTGACTTTTCAAAAAAAAAACTTGGAGCTCTAGAGTTATCGAATAATGAATAATTTGACAATCCAAGATAATTCCATTCCTTTAAACCACAACTATACACTAAAATGGTATTGATTTGCCCTTCCTCCACCACATCCAATAAAGGTGGAGACATCATATTCATTGGTCCTCAAACAGTCTCCTTAACCAGGAAACATAAACATCCCATGTTAAGAATGTTTCTTTTTAACAAAACTACAATGAATACACTAAAAATTAAGGATTCATAAGCTAAAAAAGGCTACATAATTATCATTAATCCTCAACTAAATATGCAAAATTGTATTTTTTTGGGCTACTTTTTAAACTACTAAGTTAACCAGTTATCTAGAACTCTATCTATAAACAAGAAACTCCAAAAAGATGAGAAATATAAGAAAAGTATTTTTTCATGTTGATTTTTCCTTATACATTTTCATAAAAATGAAAAAATTGTCCCTATTACAAAGAAAAGACTAATAAAAAACAAATTTCAAAAAAGTAAAAAAAAAGGCAAGATAAAAAATCATGAAAAGAAAAGGAAATTTTTTTATAAACCTAAAAAAGAAAAAGAAACACACTCACAAACTCATATTTAACTATCAAGATCTCACAACAAAAGAACTCAACTTTCTCAAGAACCCAAAAAAGGAAAAAGAAAATAGAAGATACAATGATTCTAATTTTATACTACTAAACAAAAACTAAGATAGATATTTAAAAACAAGAACATAGCTAAAAGATCCCAATAAACTCTTATTAAAGTAAGATGAGACATTGATCAACGCTCTAAAAGAAAACTGCAGGAGAAAATGTAGAAAACAAAGTCAAACAAAAGCACATAATTGAACAGAAAGAGAGAGCGATCAAGAAGAAGAGTTAAAGGGTTATGCATAAAAAGCAAAAAGATACAGGGAATAAGGAACATGGAACCTTGGTCGACCAAATTGGAATCTAAAATGTTTTATACATTTTAAAAAATGGGTCGCACTATGTTACGTGACAGTAAAGCTTACTTTTTGGTTAAAATATAAAAACTAATTTCCCAACAATATTCACATGGCATTTAAATAATGGAGAGTCAACCCTGTCAAATTTCATATCTACTTAGGGTTTGTTTTAAAAGTTTTGAAAATGCTAGGGTTCAATTTGAGTGCTTCTAAACGTTAGAGTTGAAGTTGCATTCTATTAAAAATTATTGAGGTTTAGATACACTTTTGGCCTTCAATTATATTCCCTAAAACCTTTTAATACTTTTTATGTTATATTCCATATATATATAGTTAAGATTTAACAATTATGTTACAATTTTAAAATAATTTCAATAATTAACAATTTTAAAACTTTATTTGTAAATAAATTTAATCAAGTAAAAAATTGATCATAAATAGCATAATAAATTTTAAAACTTGTTATTGCAAATAAAAGTTAAAACCTTTCCTCATTCTTGTCTTTATGCTCACTAAACCTGTCAATTTTCCTTATATTATATTCACCTTAAATATAATTAAGATTTTAAATTTTATAAGATTACTTGTATATAGATTTAATAAATATTATTAACAACTATATTTATGATAAGTTATTATCAATATAAAAGTTAGATCTATAATTTTAATGAAATGACAAAAAATAAGTAAAGCAAGTGACCTGTCACAGTAAACGGAACTTGATTAGATATGAACGGAACTGTTTATACGTTTTCAGGTATTGGCCTATTTGCAGCTTTTTTCCCGAGTGACTTATTTGTCTAATTAATTAATTGTTGCAATCACTGTAATGAGTAATGACACTAAACAGATCTTGCCTAGACATAAATAAACTTGTTCTAATTAATTAATTGATGTCGACTAATAAGTATTATATTGCGTAGAGTCAGCCAACCAGCGAATCCTAAATAAAAGAACAGATTGACGAATCGTGTAACCATTTTGGCACGATATTATTATAAGACCGTTATTTACAATGTAAAGCGGGAATTTTGTCAATACTTGTAATAAACATCATGAATTCGTATGGACACAGCTGTTGGAAAATTGAGGCTGAATTCATCGTGAGCGTTTCAAAATAACAATAAAATATTTTTGTTTTTTTTTAATCAAATTATTTTAAATTATATAACATAATTAGTTTATAAACATAGATAAGTATAAATGTAAATTATATTTTATTATATAATTTGATCCATTTTTTCATTTTCGAACTAATTTTTAAAATTAGTTCATCGCAATTATTATAGTCATATAGAATGATTTGATCAAACTTTATAAATAGTGCAGAGAGAATGTGACAAAAAGTGCTAACTCTGTTAAAGTCTTAGTCTATTTATAATATAATTTTTACCTATTAGTAATTTAGTTGAAATAAATTATAATTTCAGTTAAATTTTAATTATAATTACAATTAAAAATTAATTAGACTTAAATATTATATATTATCTCATAGATACTTTATTTGGAAACTAAAGAATATCATTACTAGGCCAAGCTATAAAAAATTATAAAGAGTATAAAAGGTACAAGCCATATGGAATTGTTTATTGTACAAGCCTAAAGGCTAACTGCAAAAACTAATTTAACAATTTGAGCAAATAATGTTAGAAAACTCGAGCTTAGACATTTCCATCGTTCTTTCATGCCCTGAGAAAACATAAAACATGTTCCCCTAACTAAAGTTGTAGGTTTTTTCCAGTTTGTCTCAAAATTTCAAGGGAGCATCACTAATTCTTAAAAAGTTGATGATTCCTCTCTCGCCAAATGGTGTACACGGTGCATCCAAGTACTATATAAACTAGCATAAGATCATGCATAATTAAACAAGTTAAGCTGAAAATCCATTGCTGTATCATTCTCCAATTAGAATACTAACACATTTAGCTAAGGTGTCACTCCATAGACGACAGGAATAAGGGCAATAAAATAAAATATGGACTATGGATTCAACTACATTAGAACAAAGGCCACAGGTGAAAATGGCTGGATGGGAAGAGCTACATTTAAAATTGTCCATTGTTGATAACCTTTGTTTGACCGCAAGCCATAGCACGAAAGAGACTTTAGGGGTTCTTAGTTTATTCCAAACAATAGTATACTACTTGACTCTAGAAGGATTTGAAAATATCCATACATGACTTGTTGAAGAATTTACCAATGGAGTTTCCTAGCTAGAGAATTCTATCCTCCTACTGAAGGAATTCAACGCATTTATTGTTGTAGCTCTAATTCCTTCCTTGGACCAAAAAACTTACCCTTACATTAGCATCATAGAATAATCTAACACTAGGGACATTTAGTAGAAGGTTTAGAGGTCGAAGGGTACTCCAATTGTCTATCCATAACTAAGTGCTCCTGTTTCTTATCTTGTAGCAAATTAAAGGTTTCGAGATGAGACCCATGCTCCATGAAGTATCCCTCCTATGAATCAGCCTGCTGGATAGTTATGATTCCAAGTCCACCTTCTAACTTAGGCAGACAAATATCTTTTGAACTAACTTTGGCATATGGTTTAGTACTCATGCAGAGTCGGCAGGGCACCTGCCCAGGACCCACCAATATAAAGGGGCCAGAGTCTTAAGTATTTAATGGGCATTTAATGGAGAAAATCGTTAGTGTGCCTTCGGTGACTTGTGATTGTGAGTAATAAAGGGTCTTAAACAAGAGAAAAAGTTGGTATCTTGGTCAGATAAAGGCTTACAACGTTCTTAGTATTTAATAAGTTAACTTTGAAAGTTAACGTTTGATAATTATAAATAGTTTTTTAAACAGGAGAAAATGTTGGTGTCTAGGTTAGATAAAGGCTTAAGTTAACGTTAACTTTTTTAATTAGAAATAGTCTTGAAGTTAACTTTTTTAATTAGAAATAGTTTTGAAGTATTTAAGTTATATTCTTACTTCGAATTTTTTTATTTTTTAAGGTACTTCAACTAAAAATTTAGCAGCAAAAAATTTCACGATTCTGTCTGAGTATAATTTAAAGGTAAAGTTTGTAATTTTTACTATATTTTTAACTTATTAAATATTTGAATATGATATAATTAATTTGTAATTTGTCATTAACGTGGACATTATATTAGCATTTTAAATCATAACATTTATATTAAATAATATTGTATTTATTTTTGTATCTTCTTTTTTATTTTTAGATTACTTATTATTTATAATAATTTAATATTAATAAATAATTTAATTTTTGTAATTGTAATTTTCATTATATTTTGCCACAAGTAATGTAATAATTGTTAGATATGTGTTCTTGTAGAGTTCACTTAAGTTTAGAGATAATATAATTAAATCAAATAATTTAAATTACTCAATTCAAAGACTACATAAATTGTTTTCCTTTATTATAAAAATACATATGATTCTATTAAAATGTCGTAATAATAAAATTATAATAATAATAATATTCAATCATTTTCACGGCTTATAGAATAGGACAATATTTGACTTGGGAAACTTAGAATATTATTTACTATATTTTTCCTAAGTATGTTAGTTTCTTGTATTTTTAGAAATTAGTCTGTCTCTATCATTAAAATTTGCTCTTTGTTTTTTTTATTTTTAATATTATATATTAAATTTTGCTATTTATTTTTTTCCTCTATCACGGATATAATACCATTTATATATTTTTATGATATATTGTGAAGCTATTAAAGTTTGGTTGTGCCTGCATACTTCTTCCAGTTCTATACAGATACTTTTGTTCTTTTTCTAGTCCACTGTGATATAATTAGTTTATATTATGTTGCCTAAAAAGTATTTGTCTAAAAGTGAAAAAGGAAAAAAAAAGAAAAAGAAAATAAGTAGCACAGTTGATAGAGTCCCAAAAAGGAGCAATTAATAAATTTATTAAAAGAGTAGGTTCCTCCAGTGAGAGTCCTGAGGAATTAGGTGAAGGTAATTTTGAACAACATAAAGGGTATTGAAAACCTACTTGAAGTCATCAATGTCACAAAAAAGGTTAAATGGTTTAACTATATTATGTATTGAGAAGAATATGTTGGACAATATTGATCTTGATAATATTATTAATAATTTTGCAACTAGAAATACACGAAATTGTTTTTCATAAATCATGATCATTTGTGTATTTGTTAGTGTAATTTTTTTAGTGTTTTGCAATCCAATATTGTTATTTGTTTCCTGTTATTGCTATTTTGTTGTTACTATTATTATTTTTAATTATTTTATTGTTAATAATATTTGTAAGATATTATTAACTGATGTTATGATCATTTAATATTTGGTTGATAATATACACTTATAAATTGAGTCATTTATGTTTCACACAAATATGTAAATTTAAGTATATTGTCAATTCATTAGGGCATTTTTTGTCATTTCGCCCAGCGCCTATAAAAAGATAGGAACGGCCTTGTACTCATGTCACTAATCCAAAGAAAATTTCTTAAAAAGATATCTCATATTAGTACTTATTTATTAAATATCTCATATTTAATTTTTAAATTTTCTTAAGCTTTATAATCAAATCTAACTTGGATAAATTACCCTTTTCTCTCTTCAATTGTCCTTTGTGTATAATTCATTAAGTTCTTAAATATATTGGCAATAGATGTAAACTATAATCATGTCATATTTAAGATTATATAAATTAAACTCATTTATTTTATCTTTAATTATCTAATTAAATGATTTATATCTATTGATTAGTGGCATCTAACAATGTATTATGATCACCCAAATATTAGGAATCGATGTGATTTTGACCAAAAAAATTTTATCCATGATTTTTGATATAATTCAATATTTTCATTATATAGTATTCTGATTGGAAATAGATCATAGAATTACTATCTACTTTATTTATGTCTAATCATGTTAATTCTCCACCATTATTAATAATATTTAAAAACTAATTTTAAATTGTCATTACAACTAGTCCAAGAATTTTCTAAATCAATTCTGATCGAGAACAGTAGAATATTATCCCTAATTACTTTACTATGATAAATCTTATATTGATTACTCAAATACTTCTATATAGTTTGTGTTATATCCAATAATTATCGATTGAGCCACCTTTGACTATAGTAGGTCAATGTTGGTATTAAAACTTAGCAATCCCTTTATAAGATACTTTGAATATATCAAATCAAATAATCACTTAGACAATCACTACAATGAGAATTTCTATAAATATATAAGCAATATTCTAAATAAAATTCTCAAATTAGGTCAGTTCAGTGAAATTATTTTCTAATAAGCACCTACAAGTTTGTTTAAGTATTTCTATATTTAAGTATATGAAATTAACTACTTTCTTCATAAAGAAAAAATAATGTGTAATAATCTTTTTACGTTTTATTAATGTCTAATTTTAATAGAATAATGACTAGAAATAATTTATGTATAAAATATATAATTCAATAGTAATCTCATAATTACGATCTATTCATAATTTCATTTGTGGGTATACAATTTAGTGATAACCGTGCGGATTATGAGTCAGTTTTTCGTTATTTCAAATAAAAATTGATTGATAATCAATCTTTTAATGAAAAAAGATTCTTTTTTCTTTTCATTATTAAATTTATTTAAGAAAATGCTTTTCCTAAATATAAAATAGTCTAATAAATTAATTTTAACCTAAAATGAAATATAATTAATTTTAATTTTAGAAAATAATTTTCTAAAATTTAATCAAAAATTAATTTAATTATTAATCTTAATCAAACTAAAAATAATCAATTTAATTTTGAAATTGATTTTAAATGGTTTCCAAATTGAATCTAAAACTTGTTTTTAAATCAAATTGAATTTCTATTTTGAATAGTAATTTAATTCATTTCGGAATCAAAATGCTCAACCTAATTTAATTATTCAAAGAGTTGAAAAAGTTATTTTAGATAATAAAGATCAATAAATATAATCAACCAAGAATTAGAAGTTTCATACGTATAATTTGATTATTTTTGTATAAGAAATTATAGGATTTTATTTTATATGTTTAATATAGTATACATTTATGTCATGTTTATATGTTTACATTTCACATGCATTTTTGTATTTGATGAGATTTAAAAAAATTGAATTCCTTGTTAAAATACTAAGTATATATTAAGAATGTAATTGTTTTTTGAGAAAGTAAAATTTGTAAATATATTTGAACAACGATAGTAAGTTATAAAAGATCACATTTTGGAAAGTACATCTCCAAGCTCTCTACCTTTACTCACACATTTTACACTTTATATTACTGAAATACTATGATAATGAAATTACGTTGAGCCTGAAAAAACAAAAAGTTTCTAAATTCTCCATGAAGACACCAGTGTGTTGTTGCATTTTCTTGCAAAGTGGGTGATGATAAATTGCTCCCTTAGCTTGCTAATGTTGAGGCAATCATTGTGCTTATGTTCTTTTCCTTCACTATTAATATTCTTAAGTTTCTTTCTTTCCATATCTCATGAAAATATGCAGCCATTGCCACTAAATAGGCATTCTTATCCTCATTGGGTATTGAATTCACCTGTATCCATTGAATAATGTTAGCTAAGCTAGAAGAGTTGATATCCCAGTGGCATAGTTTAGTGATCTTCAAAAAAAGTTTGGTGATTCTAGATTGGAGGAATTGATGGTCTCTAGTTTCATTCTCTAGCTCGCATAAAGCATAGGTTTTAGATTTGAGATTGTGACTATTGCCTTCATTATTTAAGTATAAAATACTAGTTTTGTTTATTATAAAACTTGTTGAGTGATTCGAGTTTCTTTTAATCTAAATATATTTTATCTTAAGTTAATGAGTCCTACTTAACCAAATTTGTATGATTTAGATGAGTGACTCATCATCGTATGAATTTAGAGATAGGGCTAGGAATAACAAATAAGATAGATTTTCATAGGAGTTTCTAGCTAGCATATCTAGGGGTTACATAATGTGATTAATAATGATGTTTTATACCTAATTTAAATTTAGTTAATTTATCGAGTAACTTAAGATCAACTAAATTTAAATGAGATCCTAACTCTCTAGAGAGATTAGAATAATCTTTCCAAAATAGCAGTGAGGGTTATTATTTTGAATAAAATTATCGAAGTAACTAAATATATGATTAAATTTTTAATCTTATTTGCTTGTCATGGAATATAATCAATTACTTACTTTTCTTACATTTATGTTTTTATGAGTAGAAATTACCTTTATTTGGTATAATTGATAGTAATTGTTAGTGAATAAAATTCCTTGAACATAGGTTAAGCTTGAAAAGAGTTCCCAAAGTTAGATAGAAAATATATATATCCATTATGTAATACTACTATTAATCCTTGTTAAAGAATTTGGTGACAAGCAAGAGTTCTCAAAGTTAGCAAATTTATATATCCATTATCTAATACCACTATTAATCCTTGTTAAGGATTTTTGTGACAAACTATTAGAGATATGACAATATCATATAGATGAAAATAATAATAATAACATTTTGAATTGTATAATGTCTTATTAAAATAAATGGTAACATGTAAGATGGATGTCAATAGCATGAGAGCACAATACAAGAGGCTACGTAGAATGGATCTGAGATGTATAATGCTTGGATGAAATCGTTCCACTCAACTTAGCATACCAAAAGCGTAAATAAGAACTATAATTAAAGACATTTGCTATAGTATGATAATAGTTTTCAATAGAAGATGATAATTGTTTGAATATTTATGTCAATACATGAATATTTGGATTCAACATTATTAGATTGTTCAAGGTATAATAAGAAATAAATTTTAGAATATAAGTTGTTAATCTAAGTTTATACAAGCAGTTTGTATGTATTGAATCAAGGGAGATTTATGTGAATACAAAGTTAGATAATTGAGACTATTCTTTTATACCATGTTGGTTAAATCAATATAATAAAAATCATAAAATTACATATAAGGACATTGTTAATTGACTTATGTAAGTGTGAGATTGTTACTTGATTGACTTAATTAACAAGTGTGAGATTGTTAATTGATACCGTAATGCTAACCAGTTAGTTGTAATTTAATAACAATTATGTAAAGACATTGTTAATCTAAACAATGCTTTCACATAATTATGCCGATAAAATGCAACTAGCCAATTATCTATATGACATAAACTAACAAGTACAAATGACAGAGTAATAAACATCATGTCTTAGAAAAGCATCGGCAAAAATTTTTTTTCATTCAACTAATATGGACACGCTGCAGTTTGTACCCTTTGTTTAATTATTTAAATTATGCACAACTATACCATTTTACTTATCATCTTATATTGCTAAATCTTCATATAAATGTTTAACATGAACTGCAACATTATGTATTTTGACAAAATTTTTTTGACATTGTATCTTCCATTACCGATAGCCACCAATTAATTTTATCAAACCGTGTCATTATCATAGAATAAGTATTCAATTCATCACCTAACAATTATTAGCTATCCACCAACAATTAGTCACGTAATAAACTCCCTGGAGCTAGAATTGGATGCAAAAGTTCAGGGCGTTAGAATGAAAGCAGTGCCTCTTGACAATTCGTGCAATTGTAAGTAGTGCCAAACTCTCAGAAACCTGAATTGCAGAGGGAATCACAGAGCCAGCAATGCCCTGACTTGCATTTTCATTTGAGGCATGCATTGCAACAATCCCACATTTACAATTAACCTCCAACCGTAACCTGGAAATACAGACTCTCGAGGGAATCTCCCCTTGCGAAGAAAGAAAATGGGTAGAAATTTAGAAGGGGCAACCAGCCCCCTTTCCAGGATGCTCATATGTAATTAACATTTGGATCAAGGTTGATACAACAGTTGCTACTTGTCATCCATTTTGACCGAGTTTAGTCTTCTCAATCTCTGATCAAGCTCTGCCATTACAGCAGGTTCTTGCTTTTTCCTTTGTTTGGATATAGTATTTGTAGTCATTGATCCTATCTTATCGAATGCAACCTGCATTATTTGGATAGGGAAGAACATAATATCAAAATTAAGCATAAATCAAGTGAAGCCACCTTTTACTGTTTATCAATCAAACTTAGCAAAAGGATCCACCAGATAATAACAATTACAATCACATGTTCCTTTCACCTTCAAAAAAGGGACACGGTGAGGAAATTCTGTGTGATAAGAAATGCAATACAAGTACCAAAGGAAATTGTCTTACCGTCAATAATTCATCAGGATCAAAAAGGTGATGTGTAGTTTTCTGTAGCACGTAAATTACATCACCAACATGGTGGGTTAGAAGCAACTCCTCTTCCTTCATCTGTAATCAATGATTACAATTAAAAGTTAATGCTCTGCTAGTTTTCGATATTTCAGAACACGTTCCAATTAAGAAAATCCAGATAATACTAAGAAAGCATGAGATGTAACTTTGTACTATTATATAGCTCAAGCACCTTGAATATAGCCAAAGCTACATGAAACAGAACCTTTGCACCCTCATAGAAAAGGACATCCCACACCCGCAGGGTTGTCTGCCAAAAAGATATTCAAGAAGGTATAGGTTTCGGTCTTCAAAGAACTTGTGAAGTACATATGTTCCGTCCTTGTGGACAGAAAAACAATTCAAATTTTCCTAACCTCTGAGGGCAAGCTTTTAGAGAAGAGGCAGAGGAACCACTCAGTGGCAACCAGGGACACATCAAACTCCAATTCCTCCAAATGAGCAGCTATCCTGCGGTTCATTTGTACTTTTTAATACACAAAATAATCGATTTACGAACCAAATAAGTGATCAATGTAGAATTACCTTGGACACTGTTTTGCAAGCAAATCCTTGAAAACTCTTTGTTCAACATGACACCCTGATAAGTTATTGGTATAGCAGTCATTGACTAAGACATTCTCCAGGAGAACAGCCAGCATCCAGAAAGCATCCTCCTCTGTTTTCATCACTAGCAACAGCAACGCTGCAACATAATTTAGGCCCTGCACCAACTCTAAGTTTCAATAAAGAAATAAATAAATTTAAGTGGGCGAACATAGCAGCCTACAAAAACAAGACACCGTCCATTCACAAATGAAGCTGGTGGTTGCAAGATACCTATATATGGAAAAGGTTTAACAACCCATCCCTCTTGCACATATCAGATTCGAACACTGGTAGGAATCGGAAACTTTTCTTTGGTTCCTCTAAGCTAGTTACATCTAATTCAAGAGAGAAACTAAAGAAGACATACATCAATAATACTAATAACATTCAAACAAATTCTGTATTATGACACATGGAACTATTCAAAAGATAGTGATAAAATGATATACATTTGTCAGTTGTCACAGCTATGACAAAAAAGACGTAGATTGGCATGAGAAACGTACTGAACAAAAAAAGGTATATTATCGTAAAAATGTGTGAACAATACAGTTGTCATTTTTATTTTAGAAACAGGCAGTTTCTAGGAAAAAGTAGCAGTTACTGGGAAATATAAGAACAAATACAAATCTATGAGTTTTAAGAAAATTCAGAGGATAGAAATGTCAAAGGAACTTGATAAACAACTACAGCAAGGGCATCTAAAAGTCTTATAGACTCTAAAAATATTAAGCGATGGAACAAAATGTCTTATTGAAATTTCAATATGATTGGGATACACGAGGGCGAATGATAACATAATTATCAATGTGCTAAAAGTATTCTAAAGATTTAACTTGCTCAGGAATAAATGCAGTAGATCATGACAAAATTTAGGTGGTCCCTTATAAAAAGAATGGAAACAAGAATTCAACCTATTCTATTATTTTTTTCTAAGGTTTTAATGTAGTCTATCATTCTGTAATTACCATAGTTAATCACGAGGAACCAACCTGACAGTAGCCAACATCAGAATCACGGAAAGAATAGCCAACAAGAACACGTCGAAGTGCAGCATGGCCCGCTGGAGTGTCCAACCATGGATGACCAGGAAATGTTCGTGGCAGGTCCTGTACATGAACAAGGAAAGACCTATTTAGCAAACAAAAAAAAATTGTGAAGGGGCATTTTGGCAAGATGGAAACATCTTACTGACATGGATGCATTAATGAAGCTCTTACCAACTGTTACTTGTCAGCTATTTCACAAGTGCATAAAATTTAAACATAATAATTTTTGGAAATCACATATGAAAAATTGAAAAATACAACTATTTTGCTAACACATATTCAATCACACCAAGCAACTGATTTTTCTTTGTTTTTGTTCCCTGAGCTTGAAAGACAGCATAAACTGCCGCCTTGGACATATTCCTTATCGTGTAAACAAATCTGAGCGACCTCCATAGCTAAATTGTTGTTGGAGGCCATGTTGAAAAATGACAATATATAAGATCTTGGAATATTCCACAACCTCAAACAAATCCCTCCTCCCAAAAAAATGCCAAAGAAAAGTTAAATCAATCCATCATACTTGCTGGATACTGAAGAGTATTCATATTTGTGAGGAAGTATTTGTGAGGAAGTAAGTATCATACTTCATGACGTTAGTTCCTTTAACATGCCTCTACCTTCAACATATTTTACAAATTAAGCTATAACTTGTTTCCATTCCAACAGCATATACATAACAGGATGGGTAAGCTGCAATAACTATTCTAGAAATATCAATTTGCAGATGTCATAAGTGTCATTACATCTAATTTCCTCCAAAATGGCATAATTCTTATTGTCCTCGATTCTAAATTCAAAAGTGAATCTTAGTACATTTATAACCATTGATTCATCACCATACATTTAATGAAGTAAATGATAAATTTAAATGGTCTGAAATTTCAAGATCAACCTATCAAATGAATGTAACATGGGGTAATTAGATAGCTATCTCAATTGCAGAAAAAGAGACTGCAAATTCCAATTCAGTAACAAAAAACAAAACCACTAAATCCTTCCACACCAAATACATAAATAAGAACAAAATTAACTTCATCAAATATCTGGAAGCCAACAATCAAAAACGGGGATCTGATAACAGATTAGCACTTCAGTGACGAGTACAAAGGAGAAAAAACACTGATACATAAAGTTAGACAAGAAATTCACATTGATCAATCAAGCTTGTATAAGCATCAAATATTATTTCCTCAATTTTCAGTTGAAAACAAATCATGGCACAATCGTAACAGAGAATGTGAACAACAATACATTGACAGCAAATGTCAAAACATAGAGCATAAGTCAGAAGATAGCACAACAAAACATTCCAAGAATTACAAAACATGCTTCACTGCAATAGAAATAACCCAATTTCAAACTCACGTGATCGATCTGTCACATAAAGTTAGACAAGACAATCACATTGATTAATCAAGCTCGTATAAGTATCAAGTATTATTTCCTCGATTTTCAATCGAAAACAAATCATGGCACAATCGTAACAGAGAATGTGAACAACAATACATTGACAGCAAATGTCAAAACATTTAGCACAAATCAGAAGATAGCGCACAAAACATTCCAAGAATTACAAAGCACGCTTCACTGCAATAGAAATAACCCAATTTCAAACTCACGTGATCGATCTGTCTTGTAGCTGGAGTAACCTTTCCCTCAACAGCCTTCGTCAGATCATTATAGTAGCTCTCAGGCACCGTGGACTTCTTCTTAGCAGCCCCGGAAAGGGAAAACCAAACTTTTGGCCTTAGTACAGGCGGTATTCCCTTCCTAATAAGCCTCCTCAAAGTGATCGTATTAGCTAAAGTAGACAATTTGAGGGAGGATTTCAAGGCAATCCCTTCAGTAATTGAAGAAACTTGTGGCTGCAAGTACCAATTTGCACCTTTGCTGGCCTCTAATGTCCACCAAACCCTGCCCTGTTGCCTCACCTTCTCTCTCACCTCATTCAACACATTAACATCGTCTACATTTCCTTCTACAGTAAACCCATAAAGGTCCTGGAATTTGACCGTTAAATTTGCTCTCCTTGAGTGGATACTAGGCCTCATAATCGGGATATGAGGCTGGAAATCAAAGGATATTTCCCTTTTGTTATGTGTACGGTACATATCTAGTTCTTTTTACCAGCAGACTTTCCGTGACAGATCAAGAGAGGTGGGGAAGGCGAAAGAAGGTAACAAAGAGAAAAAAACTTATTGTTTAATTATTAGAAAAGGCCAAAGGTTGAAAAACCTTGAAACGGTCAATTTCTGTAGCTTCAAAAGCTTGGAATAGAGATGGCTTCAAAAGGGTATTTAACTATTAAACATTAGAAGACACACATAGAACAAAATTCTCTAAGCACCTGAAAATAGCACATTCGGAAATGGCTATGGAAGACCCTTTTCTGCCATTTAGAAAAGACTGGAGCTCTAATCTCAGAAATGAAGATTAAAACATGAAAGAGACAAATAGAGAAACAAAATCATATCAAGCTTTTACCTCAAACTTTATCAGAAGAGAAGATAATGAGAGATACCTAGTCACCCAGAGAGGGAAAAGTTTTATTTACAGGTTCAAAGAGAAGAAAGGATGCAAGAAAAGCTGAACCTAGAAAACAGATCTTCTCAGTAATGCATTCACAGAAAGAGGAGGAGGAGAAAATGAGAAACAGAGAAAAGGACAGGTTCTTTGGGCTATCTCTATGAAAAACTTCTTCACTTGAAAGAGAAAAATGGTGACAGGAAAAGAGAAGCGATAATGAAGGCAAATTTGAAAGCACAAAAAAGAAGCTTTGTAGTTATGGAGGACACAACGAGAGAATAGGTGACCTGAGGTGGGCTTGTAGATAAAAATGGAGCTGATAAACTGGAATAAGCACCAGAAAGGACTAAACTGCAAATGAATTTTTGCGTAGGACTTTATCGCAAAATTTCCATTAAATCCGTTCCTCAAAAAACAATTATGTGTTTTGTCTCGAACGTTAGCGGACCCTCTTGTTTTGGTTTAATTTTGGCAACAAGAACGTTAGTGGACTTCCAAATACAGGTCTCGTGTATGTCAAAAGAAGGTAGGCAGAATGGCCTCCGTTGGCTAGTATGCGAATGACTAAAATACCCTTTTTCAGTTGTGACTTTGTGTTTTTAGTCGATAAACGACATGTAGAGGTTTGAAAAACAAACAGAAAGTAGCAAGTTGATGAGACGACACATTAACAGTCTTAAATTGTTTAGTGTTTGTAATTACACGTAAAATCTTCTGTAACAGGTCGATAAAATCTATTGTTATTTCATGAAAAGTAAATTAGAAAAACCAAATATTAAGGGGCTGTTTGTTTCTGTTTTTTTTTTCATATTTTTTATTTTCGTTTTTGTAAAAAGAAAAACAGGTAAGTAAAACGTGTTTGGTTTACTCTGTTGCGATTTTTTATTTTTAAAAATAAAAAAACCACAACAATTTTACAGAAACCAAAAAACATCGTTTCTCTGAATTTTGACAACATATTTTCTTCGACAGAAAACCAACA
>JANVCQ010000009.1:10808616-10819235 GCA_025531925.1 Erythroxylum plowmanianum | reverse complement strand
ATAATAATAATAATAATAATAATAATAATAATAATAATAATAATAATAATAATAATAATAATAATAATAGTAAGTAGGAAATTTAAGTTAATAATAATAAATTAATAATAATAAGAATAACTTATTAAAAATTAATAATAATAATAATAATAATAATAATAATCATCATCATCATCATCATCATAAGTTTATTAGAAATCTCAACCAAACAGATTTTTATTTTCAGTTTTCATATTACAAATCTCAACCAAATAGGTTTTCATTTTTTTTAGAAAAAAAAAAACAGAAATTAAAAACATGAAACAGAAACCAAAAACAACAACAGAAAAACAAAAGTGGAACCAAATGTCCCCTAAATGAATTAGTAACAGTGAATAAAAATAATAACAAAGTCCCTTTTAAAGGTATTTCAATCGATAGTGAAAAACTCTCCAAAGAAATTTTGTATTCTTAAAGTTAAGGATTTGAATCACAGATTGAATATATCTTTGGAGATTTTGTCTTAAGTGTTGTGTTTGTTAATGAAGAATAAAGAAATTAATAATGAAAAGGATCATTTTTCCTGTCTATATACTTGGCAATAGATTCATTGTGAGTTAAAAGGGTCCATCGAAAGAAGTGCATTGAATTCTTCCGTCATGACTTCTTGAGGTACAGGGTGCTTAAGGGCTTATTTAAATAAGGATGGTTCAATAATAAGAATTTCAACTGGTTGGCTTGGTTGTCTCGGATAAATGGACTGGAATGGAGAAGTAAAGAGGATCAAAAGGTCTTTAAGGCAGGTTTTGCTATGCTAGTACACTTTATATAAAGGATAAAAAAATACGAAAATATTTGGGAAAGTGAATCAATACAACAAATACATTTGGATGGAGTTCTAACTGAAGTTTAGAATGACAATTATGGCAATTCCTCATCACCAACTCATGTCTAACTGAACCAGGCAACAAATTAGAATATAATTAGTGCAACTCAAGTTTTTTTCGGATTAGTAGTTAGTTGATTTTGTACTTACTCCAATTGTTAGAGATGACTTTCACTTCTCTTTATAATTTATACCATTTTGGATGAGTATAGCACTTATCTTCCCAAAAAAAATCAGGCGTAGTAGTGACAAGAAGGTTAAGAATTTTCTCAAGTTTGGTAACATTATTGCATAAGTAGGTGTTCTAAGGAGGAATAGTGGTAAGAAGGTTAAGAATTTCATAGAATTGAGTGGAGTTTAGGTGTAAACTCTAATAAAAAAGGAGGATGACTACATACTTATGATGTTAAGCGAGCATCCTATGGTAAATTAACTGAATAGGAGTCTAGTGATGTATGGTTTTTAAGGTTTGCGAAGTAAGATGAAGAGGATGTTGTGGCAAACTGAGAGGTCTAAGAAAAGATATGCATAATGAGTAAGTGAGACATATGGTTCAAACTTAAATTTAAGTTTGTGTGATGCATAAGGGCAAAGCCATAGGTAGCAAAGAGAATCAAATATTTTTTCAAAAATTTTGAGTTTCAAGTCAAGTTCTAGGTCAAGCTTAATTACTTTAAAGCCTAAATGACTTATGTTGCAAAAAGCAGATTTTTTTTAAACATTTTTTGGAACATATCTATAATAGAAATTTACTAAAACATTTAGAGACTTGAAAAAAAAAAGTTTATTGCTTTTGTTTCTTCAGTGTCTTTATCATTTAGTAACTTCTCTTATTTGTCTGCGACAATTCTCATCTCTCTTTCTCAACTTACCTCATAATAACATAGATCTATCTTTTTAGGTTACTTTTAGATCTCTCCAATTGTAAATATTGATCAAAGATTTAATATTGTTATGTTATGTTTAGTTAATAACTACAACTCTTGAACCTTTTATTGCTACATTGACAATGATTGGTATTCGGCACTATAGATATCTTCTTCCTTTTTGCAACAAATATGCTCTTGTGGGTAATTTATACTCATTTCTTAAATACGCTAAGAAATCTATTGGGTAATTTATGGAAAAAGCTTATTTTCCATAGAGATATTTGGAAATGAGTAGGTGGTTTTGTGGGTAAATATTTATTTTTATTATTGGAGTCTTTTTGGTGATGGTTTGTTAGGTTAAAGTTCAAGCTTCCCAATAATACCAGAGTTTAAAGAACCATGTTTTTTCCTCTCTCATAAACTATTTTTTTCTTTTTCATTCTTTTTTTTTTGAAAAATGAATGAAATTATATTAACACTAGCAAAAGGTAATTTTACAATAAAAGGAGTTTCAGCTTACAACATGATTCATAGCACTAAACTAAGCTAAAAAGAAGTTACAAACAACTCATATTATAAGTTCCAACTATTTTTCATTCTAGGAGTGAGTATTTTTTGCTCTTTTTTTCTATCATAATAGCTCTAACATAATTGAATATGTTTTTAGCTAGTTGGTGCTTATCAACTTTAGCTCCCTTGTACAACCTATTATTTCTTTCTTTCAAAAAATAGTAAATTATAGTGGTGAAGCGAGTCTTGATTGGCATTCCATTTTGCTTTTAATTTTTGACAAACTTAATAAACTAGTATAAATTCCCCATCCATTCGTAAGTGTGACAAAATTCTACTAACATGTGTAAATTTCTATATTTAAAGTACTTACATAGAAAATATATATGGTTTCTATCTTCCTCAATTTTGCACAAGACATAGGTTGGATCATAGGTGTCAAACCATCTATTTTTAGTTCTATCTCTATTCTTTATCACAAGTTAAGTAATTAAGAGGCCTTCGGGTTTAAGGATTGCTTCCAACAGATTTTAGCCCAAGGAGCATCTCCAATACTATTATTGTACATACTGTGGCAAGATTTATTTGTGAAGATCCCTTTGGAATTGAGAATCCAGATAATACTATTTTATCTATTACAGTGAGGGTGTTGAGGTAAGTATCATGCTAGAAAGGAGAATCCCTTGAAGTTTCTAGACCAATCTCCATTATGAATAAGTGAGGATACTTTGGCATCAAAAGGAATTATGTTTCTTAGGATAATTTCGTTCCTTTATGAGAGAGGGCTAAATTTAAACCAATTGTCATACCAAAATCATGTACTAATCCTATTTAATAGCTTGTGTTTGATCCAAGGATAATCCATAATTCTTAAGTTCAATTATTGGGTGAAAGCCCAACAAATAACCCTGGTGTTTGACATCTTTCAATGTTTTTTTTTTAATTTTTGAGATGAATTTGATAAATCCATTTGATCTAGAGGGCTTTTATCTGTACATGATCCCCAAATTCTTTTGCTCAAAAGAAATTTATGCAGAAGTGGTATGGACATGATCCTTAGGGCTCTTTGATTCTTTGGGATGGTTTATTCACCCATTTTACTTTTTCTCGTTTGGATTCTCAGCTTTCCTAGACCACAGGAAGGCTTTTAGAATTTTATCAATTTCCTTGATAACTCTCTTTAGCACGACAATGTGAGTTGACCAATGAATGTGTAAGTTGATGAGCACTAAGTTGATGAGGGCTAGTCTACCACTAAAAGAAAGGAACCTATTTTGCCATGAATTTATCCTAAATTTTTACTTTTCAATGAGTGTAATTTAGTCAACAAATTTTGGATTAGCTAAAGTGATGGGGACTCTAAGGTATTTGAAGGGAGGGGAGAGTAAGGCTAGACTTGAACTCCTATATATTGCAACTTGATTCTTCTCATCTGATAAGATGAACAAGTTGCTTTTCTTCGTGTTTACCTTTAGACCTAACTTGTTTATGAAAAGTTTTAGTATGTCCAGCAAAATCTTAGTAGATTAGATATCTGAACCACTCAAGAGCATGAGATCATTAACATACAATAAGTGAGTTAGCTTGAGTTCCCTGCGTTTATAATGAAATCGAAATCTTCAATTGCAAGCTATGAATTTGTCAAGTAATTTGGATAGACCATCCATTAATAGGGTAAAAAGATAAAGAAAAAGGGGGTCCCCTTGTCCAATTCCATAAGCACTTTGGAAAGGTTATGTAGAAATACCATTCACAAGAACACTAAAAGAAGAAGTTTGAATGCAAACTATGATCCATTTTATAAAATGTCCTAGAAAATTAAGTGCTTATAGGCAAGATTGGATGAAACTCCATCTGATAGTGTTAAAGGATTTGTAAAATCCCATTTTTAGTAAGCAACTTTTGATAGCTCTATATGTGTTGCATTCCTTTAGTAATTCTTGTAAAAGAAGGATATTGTCCCCTATAATTCTCCCAGTAATATAGGCTCCCTGAGTTAAATTTATGACTTCTTTGAATGATTCCTTCAGTATGTTAGCAAAGATCTTTGCAGTGACTTTATAAATTGTGTTACGATAGGAGATTGGTCTATACTCTGCAACGGAGGAAGGGTTTTGTTTCTTTAGGATGAGACATATGAAGGTATGGTTCATCTCCTTGAGACTATTTGAGGAAGGAAAAAACTTCAACACTGCTTTTGTAAAGAGATTACCTATGATATCCTAGGTTTTCTAAAACAAACAAGTTAAAAACCCATAAGATCCAGGGACGTTTAAAGAGTGCAAGCTAAACAGACACATCTCTGACTTCCTGTGTAGTGAAATGGGTTACCAAGAATTCTTTGAGATCTTATTCCTTTGGTTAGTAAAGAGGAATGAAAGAAATTTGAATTACAATCACCTTCCCTTAGTTAATTGATTCTTGCCTTCTGCATTAATATGGAATTACGTAAAGTCAAAACTTCTTGGTATTCCTTCAGTCTTTGGATTTGAACTAACGTTAACGCATTGTTGTAAGGAGATTTGTAGCAGGCCTCCTGTGCAGCTGTGCTTCTTTCAACTTGAGTTTGTTTTGACTAATCCTTTTAGTATTGTCCTTAACAAAGGTCTTTAAAGCTAACTTCGCTAGCTTAAGCTTCTACATAAGCTGGTAGGATTTCTAGCCATATACTACCTAATTCCAAAAATTTTGGATTGTTTTATGGAATCCCTCTTTTTGAGTAAGTCCATTGAAGAATCTAAATGGAGCTCTAGACTTCTTAAAATCTGTGATGTTCTAAATTAGAATGTATGAATTGTTAGAGAAAACATTTTCACCAAAATCAAAATAGGAATAAGATAATTGACTTACTTCTTTCCTCCTTCAGCCTCTTGAGATGATAATGTACAATTGAAATCTCCTGTTATTAGCCACGGGTTTAGAGTTCTAGCTTGGATGGTTTGGAGATCCTCCCATAATTTATCCCTTTGAAAAGTAAAATTTTCAGTATAAACCAGTTTCAGGTCAAATTTTGGAATCATACACCCATTTGACAAATCATACACCCATTTGACATTTCAAGTGGATATTTTGATCACTTTATCCTGCTATTTGAACTTTTATCATATCGAAGTTGTAAAGGCAAATTATTCTTCCATTGTAATGTGAAAATGATTAAATAAGGTTTTTCATTCTACTCCCAAAAGCTTAAGGCCATTTTGTAACTAAGGTGATTTTATTTTGGTCTCAATAAGTCCAATTATACAAGGCTTCTTGTCAAAAATAACCTCCGTTACCATTGACCTTTTTAGAGGGTCATTAAGCCCTCTAATCCTCCAAATCAGGATTATCATCAGGGAAGTGATCCCTTTTGGTTTTGTTCTTTCCCTTCCTTCTAATTGATTTCCTTCTAAAGTTAGTAGCTTGCTCTTTGTTTCCTCAACCTCACCAGATTGCTTTATATTTAATTCTTCCTCCCTTCGTGTATTTTCCAAGTTGTTTGAATTTGAGTCTCTACCATCACTTCATTCTCTATTGTTTTTCATGATTTTGTTTCTGGCTTTATCAGTTTTTCTATGCCAGCATCTTGGGTTTTATTTAGGAGTTATAGCCCCACTAGTTCACCATTCCATCTTATTTTGAAAACTCTCCCTGTTTCTTTCCATTCCCCCTAGAATAGTTTGGTTTCCAAGGATAGGTGATGGGAATATCTATCCTTTCTAGTTCTCCATCCTCTCCTAGTTTTATAACTGGTAATCTGTCAAGTAAATCCAAGTTCCTTTTGATTTCAACATATATTTTAGCAAAACATATTCTTTCCATGTTAGCAGTTTGTGAGTCCATAAAAATTGGTTTTTCTATGAAACTTTCGAAAAAGCTTAAACCCTCAATTGTCCACAATTCGAATGGCACATTGTGAAAGTTCACTCAAATGGGAAAAGTATCAATGTTACCTCTATCAAAATCTGTTTCAGAGTTCCATTTCTTAATGAACATATGTTGTCCACCTATATGCCAAGGCCCTTGCTCAATTATGTCATTTAAGCAACTATCTATAGTGAATTTGAAGCTATAGCCCATGCATGCACGATAAGGAAAGCAGGCCTTCTATTATATAAGAATCTTACCAAAATAGTGGATTAAGCATTAGCTCCTGCCTTAAAAAGCTCGATGGGTAGGGAGAGCACCTCATCCTTCATCACAATGTGGTAATGTTTAGGCAACCTTTTGTTGTTTTGAACGTTCAGTTTATTTTTCCAAGCTCTAATAAGTTGTTTAGCATCATTGTGGTTATCATTACTGATTTCCCTTCTATTCTCACTAGAGCTAACATTTCTCCATATTTTGTTCCAATATTTTCTCTGGTAAGTGTTGGGAAATCCTCTAGAAGTATACTTATTGAGCTGGAAGAAGCACTCTTCTCATTCGCAAAATGCAAGGCCCTCGAGAGGCCTTCCACTAATGCGGAAACCTCATAAACTAGGAAGTTACATGTCTACACCAGAAAGGAAACAAATTAGTCGTGTGAGATTTTATTCCAATAAAGGAAAGTTTTATAGGTATAAAGGTGAAAAGTTAAAGAGAAGCTAGAGAGAAAAAAGTTAGTGCGAGGATTCATTTAATTTTTTTTATTCTTTTTTCAGTCTTAGTTTTGATTTTTTTTTATAATGGAGCTTGAAGACAACTTATAGAAGAGTTGAGTTGATGATGGCATTTGGACTAGGCTTTGATGGTTTGAAATATAATTGAGACCAGACTCCAACAAAATAATCCTAGCATAATCGGGTTTTAGGTCAACAAAGTGCTACAAAAATTTGGATAGGGCTCAAGCCATACAAAACTAAGCCTAACACAACCTATTTCCATCCCTATTTGAGATGGAAATTTGTGTTGTTAAATCCTACTTTTTGATAGATATATAAAGTTACTACTTCTTCACTCCTATTAATGTACGTAATTTTGATGTGGATGTTGAATTAGCACTTTAATACTAGTTTAAATTTTAAAGATAGTGTGAATTAGCACTTTAATACTAGTTTAAATTTTAAAGATAGTGTGACAACCTCAATTTTGTTTTTGAGAGGATAAAGCAATATATATTTGGTGAAGTAATCCACAAAAATGATATAATAAAAAATGATTGAATAAAGTGATTGACGCTAAACTCCAAACATCCATAAAAATATTTAATGATATTAAAAATTTTAAAAAAATCTGTCAAATAAAAACTTATGATTCTTATTGCATGATTAGAGATTGTAGTGATGTGAAATATTCAATTTGGTTAAGGAAAGATGATGACTAGTAAGTATCTAATGAAGTATTTTAAAGTAGCAATGCCAAGACGATAATGCCAATAAGTGATATTAACAAGGGGTGATGTTTAGTGGTGATGGTTAGGGCTAGGTTGTTTGATGATGGAGGCAGAAAGAATATTATTGGCCACTCATAAACTTGCCCAATACTTTGGCCTTACACTAAGAATGCTTCAATGGCTAGGTCCTTCACCAAAAAAAAATGGAAAAAAGATTTAATAGATGTATTTTTTAGCAAAATTGAGAGAAAATAGTAAATTTTGATTGATTTAAGGAGTAGACAAAATGTTATTAAGCTAAGAAGTAAGATCATTATTATTAAGAGAGATGAATATAATAAGAGCAATACGAATGCTTTTATCACATCCAACTATAAAATCATCAATATTGCAATAATATGAGGTAATATGGTGTGAATTCGTAAATTGAGAACTTATGACAAGTGGTTCCTAAAATTTTCACGTGTCAATAAATTTTCTAGAGGTCAAGAAAGAATATTTGATGGTGGTTGTGAACGGTAAAACTTAGTAATGTGGTCAAATTTGTCATATAACTGATATACAATATAGGGTTATTCATTGTAATTTTGGCTACCATGATCTGCAACTTTGGTTATTTCCACCAAATGTAAAGAAGTTGTTATTCCCCTTATTATGCGAGTGAAATTAATTGGACTTTAATTTCTAGTAATCGATTTTTTACCATAGCTATTAATATACATGTCATGTTTACGAGTTGGTAGAGTATCCATCTTTGCTTCTTTTATTTTTCTAAGTGTGTTGGGAAATAATAGTTTCTTTTTCGGTTTTAAGCTCATGGTATGCTAAGCCAGTTTCATAGTCACATTAACTTTTGCAAGAGTTCTTTAAACCCTAAGGTATTTTTGTGTGTTTGCAATCCAAGCTTAATTTGTAAGTCTTTATCATATATTTCATGCTCAATCATTTCAAGGTCATTGACAATAGTCTTAATAAATTGCATAAATTTATATATTCTTGTTTATTTAACTTTATTAAGGAGACAAAAAGACTAACCTTTATTAGGGATCAATGGTGTAGTTGTCCTGAAATAACAATTTAAACAAGACAAACGAGTTAAATTGAACTCTAAGATTTTTGTTAATATTCAATTTAAACCTAAATATTTGACAATATTCAAATTAAACATCAACGTCTGTAAAACGTTCAATTTAACTCTTCAAACATCAACGTTTGTAAAACGTTTAATTTAACTCTTACTTTAACATAATATTAACAGTTCCATTTATTTTTTCTAATCTAAATTTTTAAAATATTTTCTTATGGGATCCTTCACTATCTAGACCTCCCAACTGGCTCATAGGACCTAAAATAGGCCTTCCAAAACATTATTATTTATATAACCAAATCATCCAAAATACAACCAAAATTCCCACCATTGTGACCATTGATTTGGTTTCTAAGTTAGAACTCATTTTGGTGGAGTCTTTGTTTCTAATAGTCAGAAAATTATAGAGGAAATTTTGAAAGGAAGCAAGACTCATATACAGCTCGACAATTTTAAAGCATGGTTGAGGCTCAGTTAGGAATGAATCTATTTTTTTAAATGATGTTGATGGTTTTTTATGATTTTAATATGTGCGCAAGGCTTTATTGGTGTTATTGCTTTCTTTCACTACACTTTTGCATTATAATTTGGCCTATGATATTAGTCTTAGTGATGGAAAGTGGTAAGTTGCCACTAGGGATGACAGTGGGTTTTTAACTTGATTAATATCTGCACTATCCAACCTGAAAAATGGGCAAGGAGGCTAAAAATATATATTTTAAATAAATTTTAAATAAATGCTGAAAAATGGATGTAGATATGGATTTAGATATGGGTCTAGTGATAACCCGAACTGAGGAATACTCATACCCTACTCGTTTTTTATTAACTCTATTTTTTTATTTCTTTGAATATTTATGGTTAAATATAATAAAATATTAATATTTTCTGAAAAGAAACAACTTTAAAATCTCTACTTTACTCCTCATTCTTCACCTTTTTCATCATATTTTACTTCCTTATAGGATGATAATAAAGCAAATGATATGGAGATGGAGTTTGGAATGTTGGTGAGTTCACGCAGAAACACTTTGAAACTTTGAATATGTCTATCTTTATTTCAGTTCTTGATTGTGAAAAATATATGTTGTCTTTGCATTAGACATTATGATTTTTATTCTTCCAATTTTATGATTTTTTAAGACATACAAATCAAAATCTTGAGTTGTTATTTTTAAAGTAATTTTGATATGAAGCGTTCGCAAAAATTTGCTCTTTATATTTTCTATTTAAAAATTATTTTTACGTGCTATACAACCTGATGGATATCCAAAACCTCGAACAATCCAATAGATTTGAATATGGATAGTAAATCATAAAAATTGGTAGATTTTAAATAGATAACTGATTGAGCCATAAAAAATGGATATAGATATGGGTAGAGTAATACCCGAATTGAACCCTACCCATTGTCATCCTTAGTTGACAGGGAAAATGAAAAACTTAAAATAAAATTGTAAGAGAATCCAAAAACACTTTACTGCCCATTAAAGGAGAAAAGTTATATATATATATATATATATAGAATTTTAGTACATGCATATTGTGTGTAGTTAGTGCACCATAATTTGCTGCCTTATGTTACTTATTAGCTCCTGCATCGATCTGTTCCTCATTTGTGGAATTTTAGAAATCCTTCAAGAATAGCGCTCTCACCTGCTATTTTTCATATAATTTTATCTGCTTTCATTCTTAAGTAATGTTGATTGTACCAATATTCGAATTCTAGTATACTTTTGTAAGCCTTCACAATATTGCATAGCTTCTTATTCTCCATCTATACATTTGCTGATACTTTGTATCGAAAAGACAAATAATTGATAGGTGTTTAATTGTTGATATATTTAATCATTTGCACTTAACAATTATTGACATAAAAATGCCTAAGATACTTTAATTCATATTTGATTTCAGGTACAATTTGGGAGTAAAGAAATTAAAGTGAGTCAAAAACACCCCTTTTGAGACATTTTTCGAAGATCAATTCTCGCTTGC
>JANVCQ010000009.1:10796013-10808516 GCA_025531925.1 Erythroxylum plowmanianum | reverse complement strand
TTTCATAAACTTTACACACACTCTCTGTGGGATCGACCTAGACTCGCCACTGCTACAGTAATAGTCTAGTTATTTTATTTTGATTAGCGTTACGACGCGCGGTCAATAATCCTTAGACTTTATTCCTTCCTGGCACAGAATACTAGAATTAGGAATGTCTAAGAATTTTCTTAGTCTATTCCTTGTATTCGACGTATTTTTAAAAGATAACCACAAATAATGCTCTTGAGATGACATGGACCGTCCCATATAATTAGACAAGAGAGTAAAGGCATTTCTAATATGAGAAATTAATGTCCTGGGTATGAGAAGAAAATATGTGACCTATGATTTGAGTATAAAAAATGAGAGATTTGTAAGTCAAATGTACAAGAATTTGTTTTTATCCCATGAGCTAGTTGGATTGTTATGTGGAATTAAATCAAGATTACCACTCATAATTGAATCAAGAATTGTCATTAGAAAGGGAATCTAAGGTCGTTTTGGTTTCAAAATGGTGACAAAAACACCACATATTTCCACAATAGTATCAAAGCCCGCAGGAAGAGGAATTGGATCACTAGACTAACTGATGAAACTGAGGACGTTACAACGAATGAAACTGCTATTTGTGGGTTGATTCACACTTATTTCTCTCATCTTTTTCAGGCCATCGAGTCCTCCAGTGGAGCTATGATTCGGATAGTTAAACCTTTGGTAGATGAATCGGTTAATACTGCACTTACTGCTCCATTGTCAGATGAGGAATTCCACAATGCCCTCTTTCAGATCGACCCAAATAAAGCGCAGGGCCCAGATGGCTTGAACCCCGCTTTATTCCAAAAATTCTAGAGCATTCTAGGTGGTGACATATGTCAGGCTTATCGTGATTAGCTTCAACAAGGTACCCTTCCGTCGTCTTTGGCTACTACTCTTATTGTCTTAATCCCAAAATGTGATAATCCTCTGCATGTTATCGAATTTAGACCAATTGCGTTATGCAATGTGATCTACAAGATATTGTCAAAAGCATTAGCCACTCGATTGAAGCTTATTTTGCCCAAGATTATCTCTTTGAACCAATCTGCTTTTGTTTCTGGAAGATTAATTGCAGATAATTTTATTGTGGCCTCTGAGACTTTACACGATTTGAAGCAACGATCAAGGGGCAATTTGGGTTCTTGTGTACTAAAGATTGATATGGCCAAAGCCTATGACAGAGTCAGCTGGGAATATGTGCTTGCTATGTTGACAGCTCTAGGGTTTTCTGATGTTTGGGTTCAATGGATGAGCATGTGTATCTCTAACAGTAACTATCTGATACCGGTAAATGGAACAGAGGTGGGTCCTATTATCCCGAGTCGGGGGCTACGGCAACGGGATCCTATCTCCCCCTATTTGTTTCTGATTGTAGCAGAGGGACTTTCCTTTCTGCTGTAAGATGGTGAAAGGCGTGGGGTGATTCATGATTGTCGGTCAAAGTTAGGTTGTCCTAGGATCTCACATCTATTCTTTGCCAATGACTCGCTCCTCTTCTTTAATGGCGTGGTCTCTGAAGCTACCCACATTAAGAGCATTCTAGGCATTTATTAAGAAGCTTCTGGTCAGTCCATCAATTATGGTAAGTCTGGCATTCTTTTTAGCCCATGTATTGCCCCAGATGTTAAATAGGTCATTTTAGATTTACTTGGAGTGCATTTACCTTTGGGTCAAAGTCACTATTTGAGCTTACCTTCTCTAATTGGACGTAGCAAGCGACATATTTTCTCATTTCTCAAGGACAGGATATGGAAGCATATCAACAATTGGAACAACCGTTTTCTGTCACGGGCGAGTAGGGAGATCTTAATCAAGGCTGTCATCCAGGCTATCCTTACTTATTGCATGAATGTCTTTCTTATCCCTGCTGCTATTTGTTCCGAGTTCCAAGTTTTGATGAATAAATTTTAGAGGGGGATGCCGGGAAGGTAGTAGGGGTATCAATTGGTTATCATGGGATCGTATGTGTTGTGAGAAGTTGGTGGGCGGTATGGGTTTTCGAGACCTACGATGTTTTAACACTGCTCTTTTGGGGAAACAAGGGTGAAGACTTATTGTTGACACTAACACTCTTTTGTATCAGGTTCTCAAAGCTAAATATTTCCCTTGGGGGGATTTTTTAATAGTTCAGTTGGGTACCAAATATAGCTTCGTTTGAAAAAGTGTATTGTTTGCTCAAAAAGTGTTGTTAAGGGGGTAAGGTGGAGGGTTGGCGATGGCCAACATATCTTTGTTAATAGGGATCCCTGGATCCCAAAGGCTGGTGGCTTCCGTCCAGACGACGGTCCTATGGCTATTCATGAAGCTATGAGGGTATGTGACTTATTCATCCACAGGAAGAGGCGGTGGGACTTTGCTAAGTTGTTGTCATATTTCAATATTAATGACATGAATGCTATCTTAGGTATCCCCTTGATCATTAGCCCCAAACCGAATAAGATCATATGGACTTGTGACAAAAGAGGGACTTACTCGATTAAAACTGCTTATTATGAGGCGCTTGCAGATTTGGTAGGCCGTAGGCAACGATTGCAAGGCATTGTATGGAAGAAAATCTAGTCTCTTGATGTACCTCCAAAAGTACGCGACTTCCTATGACGATGCTGTTGTGGCGTGTTACCTATTAAAAATAATTTGCAACACCGAGGAGTGGACATTGACTTGGATTGCTTGTTTTGTCATGAAAATGAATCCATGAAGCATGCGTTTCTTGAATGTCCTATGGCTAAGGAGCTCTGGAAGTTAGCAGGTTTAATTCTAACATCCTCTTTGTCATCTTTTCAGGATTTTTTTTGCCTATGTCTTTGAGACAGCAATAAGGGATCGTGCCGCTAGAATCGATATTCAGGCATGAAAGCTATGGTTGGCAAGGAATGAAAAATTATGGCATGATAAACAAGTTACGCCACACCATATTCATACCCAAGCTAATTCTTACTATTCAGACTTCAAAGAAATGATGCCCATCGGAACTCCCCTGAATGTTGCTCCCAGTCTACCGTTGTGTTTTCAGACGGCAACAGTAATGACACCGTCCTCTAGTTGGTTGGCTTTCATTGATGGCTCGATATTTGCAGATGCTGGCCTCCTTGGTTTTGGCATTCTATTTGAAGATGGAGAAGGCTTCTTTTCATTGGCACTTTCTAGCTACGAGGAAGGCCATGGAGGTCCTGCGATTGCAGAGGCGCTAGCTCTTCGACAGTGTTTGTTGTTTGCTCGTGATGGTATGCTACAAGCCAGTTCAATTTTTACTGATAGTTAGCTCCTTATTCGTGCTTTGAACTCTAGGGCTTTAGATTTTTCCTATTTTGGGCTTATAATTTCAAACTGTAAGGATATTTTATGCACTAGAGACAATATCTCTGTATCTTGGATTAGGCATTCGGGAAATAGGGGCACCCACTCTCTTACTCGGGCGTCTGTTCTCCATAGTCGCTTTCAGGTGTGGGTTAATATGCCTGACTGTATCTTGAATCATTATTCCTCAAGATAATAGCTATTCTCTCTTTTCAAAAGAAGAAAAAAAAAAGGGAACCTATGGCAGATTGAACAAAATAGATGGATTTGTTAATATTCTAGTAATTAAAAGCAATTTGTTTTTAAGTTTAATCTAACATGCGGTGAAAAATAGCTACATTAATATTGAAAATTAAATATATTTTTATTTTATTAAAAAGTATAAATTAAAAACTGAAAATTAAATATTAAGACTAAAAATAGCACTAAAAAATAAAAATGTAACTAAATTACTTTTTAATTATAGTTGTAAAATTTTATCAAGTTATAATTGGAATAATTAAGTGTTGATTTATGATATAAGTGAGTGAGGAAGCAGCTTGATTAGTCGAATCGTGCATGACAAGCAGAGAAATTGAGAAAGTGATAAAGCTTTGATGTTTTAGGATCCCAGTTGCGTTAGGGGTTTGAATAAGCAGAAAAGTAAGATTCAAGTATTTTGTTACGTCGAACATCGGGAAACTAAAGTCAAGAAGGTACTGTAGATAAGTCCGTAGATGGTCGACAGTGAAAAACAAAAGGCTGCAATGCATTGAGAGAATGACGAAAATCGCGCTTTCATCAAAGCAGGAATTGACGTCACACGTCAGGTAATATTCAATGTTTTGAATAGTGAAATTGTTTAATTCATTTCAGTCAAATTGTTGCAATGATGTGCCGCGAAAAGATCAGATCTTAGGGGCAAATTTGTCATCTCAATTGAATCAGACGTGTTGACTTGTTTTGGTTGAAGATTGTAAGGCCATCTCCATCGCACCGCCATTTAATTGAGCGTCGCACTATAGCATCTCTTAAAAAATGGAGAAAATGTCGGTGGATTGGAGGCACATTTCTCATCCATTTTGATATTTTTCTTCCAAAGTAGAGGTGCGTTGGAGATGGCTTTACAATCTTCCACTAAAATTGGTGTGGCATTGTAGTATCTCTTCCATATTGACATTTTTTAATTTTTTGCCTTTTTTTCTCTCAATTTTTTCTCTTTTTCTTTTTTCATCCATTTATTTTTTAATTCTTTCATTTTATCATTTAAATAATATTCTAATATTTTTATTATGGAATAAAAATATACACAGTTAGATTAGTTTTATAAATTTTTTTTAATAATTATTAATAAAAATAAAAAAATATTAAAAAATAGAACTGTGAATTTGAGTAAAAAGTAACATAGTTAACCCACTTTAGAAGCAATGGGTAGGAAACTAGGAATGAGTTAGAGATGTCCTGGGGAGAAGGGCATTGCTGTAATAATCTCAGGTATGACATTAATGTCAAAACTTGGCGGTGCGACTATGACTCTGTGTCTGAGCCCACGTCATATTGATTACCAGAGGTGAGAGACAGAGAGTAGTGGAACCCACGAAAAATAAGCAGAGTCACGTGCGAGCATTCACCTAGCTCTTTCGCATGTGTACTTTGTTTTTCCAAATTTTAGCGAAATCATAACTTGGAGGCTGGCAAGCCTTGGAACGTAGGAATGACATACATAGCTGAGCAACAAACACTTATTCAAAAAAATTAGCTTTGTAAAAAGTAAAAATTAAAAAGGTGCATGACTTTAGGAAGTAAATGAATTGTAAACTATAACAACAATATTTAATATAAATTTTGATGAGATACGAAATTTTATAAGGTTACTTTTAATTAATAATTTTTTTTAAATAACTCACATATATGAATAAAAGTACAAATAAAAATAATAAAAAATACAAATAAAATATAAATAAAGAAAGAATACAAATGAACTATTAACTATAAATACTAAATACCTATCAGCAGAAGAGTATAATAAAAGACTTGGAGAGTTACTTCAACCCATAGTTTTTTTTTTCCTTAAATCACGAGATATTTTGGGTAACGTTTAAGTTACTACCAAGCTCAGGATGAGCGGTGAGCACCTTTAACTCGCTCCCAAGCTCAAAAATTAAATGTCGTTCGTACTTTATAAGACCTCGAAGGATATCTCAACATTGCCATCAATACCAGCATTCGGAGTCCAACCTCTAACCTTACTTAACCCAATACCAGCCCTTTAACATTGGAATTCGGTTCTCAGTGGTTTCCATCCCATAGTTTTATAAACGACTCCGCAAACATTGGCCTTAAAAGAAGACAAATTGACGCTGTTTAGAGTTGATAAACCCGATTTCGCAGGTTGTAGGTCCCACAAACTTTTTGATTTAGGTCAAACTGACGTTGTCCGTAGGATCAGTTCATGTGATTTGATCAGCGGCGGTCACACGTAGATTGATGTGACATCACTGCTTCATTTCCAGGCCTCAAATTTATTACCAGTTGAATGTGTAAATAGCTAATGAATGTGGATAACGTCATTTTTAGCATACATTAAAATAAAAAGTAAAAGATTCAACAATTCAATTTAATAAAATTGACTAGAAATTAATATAATTTAATAATTTAAAATACAATTAAAATATATTTGACATTTAATTAAAAATTATTAAATAAAAATTAATTAAGTTATTTTAATTTATAAAAATTAGTCGATTAATTAATAAAATGATCAATTTTTAACAATAAGAATTCTTAAAATTAATCGAATCAAAAATTAAAACTGATTTTAAAAATTAGAAAGTTTAAGGTCTTTATAATTAATTTAATCAAACTAATTGAATTTTTTAATTATTAATGATTAGAAAATTTGAGATTATGATATGTTAAAGGTATCTTCTCCCTCCAAAAATTTTCAATTATTGTGATATGTTAGAACATATCAAATAATGGAGCTATTATTTAATCAAAATTTTAAAAATCCAAACAATGTCAAATTATTCAAAGGAAAAGTTTAAAGTTTAAATGTTCAATTAATATTAAACTATTATAAAATTAGTATATAACAAATAAAAAGTAAAATTATAAGAATAATTTGTATTCATTTATGAAGTGGTTTGAATGGTAAAGTTTGGCTAAATATTGATTTTAAAATTCACAAATTAGGTCGTATAAAAATTTTAGGTTTTACCGATCAATTCATCAAAATATCAAAAAAAATGTCGACTTAAATTTATAAATTAAAATAGAGTGACTGAAATAGAATAAGTGGAACATGATTTCTTCTTGAATTGAAAGGCTTGAAGATTTGTGGGTAGAAGAATAATAATGACAATAAGTACCCCGTTGGTACGAACTCTTATTACCTCGGATAGATGAGAAACAGAAACAGGTTCAAAACAAAACAATTAATTAATAATATCGGTTTAGCGGTGAATGTTTCCTTCTTTACTTAATTAATTACGAGTAAAAGTTGAATGGTGTCTTAAAACTGAGACACATGAAGATTTTGTAGATATTGTAGGGAAGAACAAAAAATGGAATTATATCAAGGTGCAGTGCCCCAACATTATTAGATGCTTCTAAACTTAATCACCTAGTTAAACTCATCATACCATTTAATGGAACCGAGCTACCATGCCAATAAATTTTCTAAACATCACCGTCAAGCTATTGTGGTGAGGGTCCTTTGTAATTTATAGAGTGTGTGGTCGGCCTCTCCTCATTACTGAGATGGCAAAGTGGTCATGTGCCATCAGCCAACTCGTTCCTTTGCTTTCATGTAAAGACAGACATCATAACGGAAGATGTGAGTGTACAGCTAAAGCAATTAAAACAATCAAGTCGCTGATTCATGTGATTGTTTTATGTAATCATATTAAAAACTTGTCTTAATAATGCCTTTTTATGCTAGATCTAATTCACGTTATTTGCTAGCTCGCTACTCTGTTATTGACTTTTCCTACGTAGCCACATCTATTCACGTTATTTGCTAGTTCGCCACTCTCTTCCTTCAATCTCGACCTACTAAGATTCATAAACCTAAATCTTTTGGATCCTTTCATGTGCCTACCTCTAACTGGGTTACCAGCTAATTTAATAACTAAATTCTAAATTATATAGACATATATGTGTTGGGAAACCATTGAGATTCGATTCTGACCGCAGCGGAATAATCACGAAATTTTTCGTAACTTTTGATTTCTCAAAAATCAAGATCTCTTTAATTCTATAAAATAATTAACACAAATAATAATAAAGCGAAAACCTAATTCGTACCTTATTCTAAAACTTGATCTTTATCTTAATGTATCCCTTGTATTATTTTCGAAACCGATTCATCTCAATCATCATAACTGCACAAATTTCTGACCTCTAACGGTATCTACAGAATGAGTTGAGAGAATTATATAACTCTTATAGAGAGGGTTAAGCAAGAAGTGCTAGCTCTATAGAGCTTAAGCCTATTCATAATACGCTTTGGATGTTTTAGTAATTTAATTAAAATTAAATTCTAATTTCAATTAAAATTTAATTAGAATTACAAATAATTGTAATTAAATATCAATTATGTCCATATAAGATTCAATATCTCGTATTGATCCTTATTTATTAAATATCTCATATTTAATTATAAAGTTTTTCAAACTTTACAATCAGATCCAACTTGAATAAGTTAATTTTATTCTCTTCAACCCATTCTATATGTGAGACCCGTTAAGTTCTCAAATATATTGACAATGATTATAAAATATAATTTTAATTCATAATTAAATCAGATAAATTAAAACTTCTTTTAATTTATCTTTAATTCTCCAATTAAACAGTTTATAATCATAGATCAAGATTGACGTATAGTAAAATATCATGACCATCCAAATATTTAGGAATATCAAAGTAGTTTTGACTAACCTTTCCGTATATAATTTTTTTCGTACAATTCATTCCTTTTATCATACAATATTCCTATTAGACATAGAGTATGAAATTAACGTCTACTCTATTTTGAGTCTAATCATATTAGTTCTCTGTCATTAACTATTGATTCAATTAATGACTTTTGCAAACTATTTACGAAACATCATTTCACCTTGGCCAAGGATTTCTTGAATTAATATTAATCGAGAACAAAGAAACATTATCCCTAATTATTTTAGGGTAATGAATCCTATCTTAATCACTTAACTATCTCTATATAGTTCATACCACATCTAATGACTACCGAATAAATGACCTATGATTAAATATATCATAAATAGTATCAAAACATAACAATCCCCATATAAGATAACTTTGATGACCTCAAGTTAAATGATTACTTATACAATCATCATAATGATAATTCCATAGACATACAAGTAATGTTTTAATGGATTGCTCATATTGGGTTTGTTTAGTAAACTTGTTCTCTAGCAAGCACCGACACATTTGTTTAAGTATCTCTATACTTTAGCCTATGAGATCGACTACTTTCTTCTTAAGGAAAAACAAAACATGTGCTAGTCTTTTTATATTATATTAATGTCCAATCTTAATACAACAATGACTAGAAATATTTAGGAATAATACATAAATGCCATACGAATTTCATAATTAAAATCTCATTATAGTTTTATTTGCAATATATAATTATCCCATGGGCTTTATCATATACATCTAAACATGTACAAGATAAAGAATGCCTTTTAAATAATTTGTCACTAAACTACAACCAAAGTGATTGACTGTAGGGCATAAATTAACAATCTCCTACTTGCATTAAGCCAATCCTTTAAGTATCTTATACCATATCACCATATGACGATTATTCTACTACTGGGGCAGTAGCTTAAAAAAAGAATTTTACAAGATTCTCTATAATGAGCACTTGATTAAATCTTACAACTCCCATCTTAATTATCATCATAATTAAGAAAATTTACCTAAACACATTCTTGGATATTTGATGAAACATTAGCTATTTATGCATGCCCAATGGCTCTATTATTCTACAATATATTACTGTCGTGAACAATGCAAAGAAGCTATATCAAGTTAACTAAAGAACTTGTTGATCCAATTAATCATTTCCACTAAACCAATTGCTACACTCGAATTTTTGCAATCCTAAATGATAATGTTCTAAGTAAATAAACCTTAGTTAGGATTTACTTCTAAAGTTATATCCTTATCATCATGAACTCAAATATCAACTCACTTATAGAGTAATTTAACAATTCAATACCATCATCATCCTTTCACCAAAGGTCGATTTAGTTATTGTTTAACTTGAAAACTTTCACAAGTTTCATATGATTCATAATCAAAAGGATACATGTAACTTTATGATTGTCGTTTTGTTGATTTAACCGACATGAAATAAAAGGATTGTCTCAGTTATCCAACTTTTATTCTTGCCATTTATGTTAAGCATAAGTCTTCTTTGATTCAATATATATACAAACTATTTGCGTAAACTTGGATCAACTACTTTGACTTAACAATTTATTTCTAACCATGCATTGAACATTACAATAATGTTGAATCAAAATTCAATATCAAATACTTTTAAGCATGAATTAGAAATACAGATGATCTCTATTATACCACATATAGGCGACCAAGTCATGCAATTGTTTTCTTTTAATGAAAACTATTATCATACTATTTCTAAGCCTTTAATTGTAGTCCACAATTATGCTTTTAGTAGGCTAAATTAAGTGGAACAATTTCATTAAGATACTATAACTTTTAGTTATACTTTATGCAACCATTAGCATCTTGCTATCTTAGTGTTGACATATATCTTACATGTTGTCAGCAAAGTTTATAAGACATTAGTCAACTCAAAATGTTAACATATTTTGTCATCCATATGATTTTGATATATCTAAAAAACTTTATCACCAAATCCTCAACAAAGATTATAACAAATTAGCATAATGGGTATACAATTTTCTTTTCTAACTTTTGAGAACACTTCTCAAACATATCTTATGTCCAAGAACTTGGGTTCACTATCTTAGCATCAAATATAATAAACAATGTAAGTTTCACTTATAACAAGATAAATGTAAGAAAGAAAGTAATCAATTATATGCCATGACTACCAAATAAGATTAGGACTTTAATTATGCATTTGGTTACTGCCACTATTTTATTCGAAATAATACCCTCACTGCTATTCGAAAAGATTACTCTAATATCTCTAGTGGGCTAGGATCCCATTTAAATATAGCTGACCTTGAGTTTGCTCAACAAACTAAATAGACTTAAATTAATTAGATAACAACTTTATCAATCACATCTCATGTGACTCCTAGATGTGTTAGGTGACAACTCTTGCCAAAATATATCTTATATATTGTTCCTCACCTTACGTTTAAATTCATGTAATCATAAGTTTGCTCATCTAAATCACACAAATCGGGTTAAAGCGGCCTTGAGTTTACTCAACAAGCTTACAATAAATAGAACTCTGGTTTATTCTTATAACAATTGAAGGCAATAATCACGTTCTCAACGTATACTTAATATTTTAACGAGGGACTTAATTTTATTTGTTTCATCAAACATAAGATTGCATGTAAAATATTACGCATATAAAACATACAATAATGCATCCAATATATATAACATACAAATAAAGTATGCATCTATGCACACATAATCAAATTATATGCACAAAATATTAAGCTTCGTTTGATTCTAGTTATTGATATTCATAATCTAAAATAACATTTCCAACTCCTTGGAAAATTAAATTATATTAAAAACATTGATTCCAAAATAAATTCCTATTCCAAATAGAAATATAATTTAAATTGAAAACAAATTTTCAAATCCAATTATAAACTGTTTCCAATTTATTTTGACTCCTTTAACAAAATTTAATTGAAAACAATTTTCAGTAAATTATTCTTTTTACTTATTATAATTTAGAAAACTCCTTTTTCCAAAATTATATAAGTAACACTTTGAATCCGATTAAAAATATTTATAATTTAATTAGCAATTACTATTTCTAATGTCATTATAAATTACTTTTCCTTAATTAGAAAACTATTTTCTAATAGTAAAAGGAAACTACTTTCAAAACTAAATAAAACACTTTTCAAATTTAATTAAGAAAATCTTTTACATTATTTATTTAGAGATTGATTTCCTAATTAATTAGAAAATCTTTCTTTAATAAATTACAAAACTATTTTCAAAAATTAAAGAAAGCACATTTTCTTAATTAATAAGTGAAAACATTTTTCAAAATTTAACCAAGAAAAATATTCTTTTAAATCAAGAAACTTATAATTCATAAATAAAGAAACAATTTCTAAATAAATTGAATAATAATTCTCTAAAACATAAAATTATAAATTTGGATTGAAATCCGATCCTGACCGCAGCAGAATAATCATAAAACTTTTTTTGTGACTTTTGATTTTCCAAAAATCAAGATCTCTTTAATTTTATAAAATGATAAACACAAATCATAGTAAAGCAAAAACTTAATTTGTACCTTATTCCAAAGCTTGATCTTTATCTTGTTTTATCCCTTGAACCATTTCCAAAACCGATCCGTCTCAACCACCAAGTTGCACAAATGTCTGACCTCTAATGGTATTCACAAATGAGTTGAAAGAACTTTGTAACTCTTACAGATAGGGTTAAGAAAGAAGTGCTAGCTCCATAGAGCTTAACCCTATTTATAATAAACTTTGGACATTTTAGTAATTTAATTAAAATTAAAATTCTAATTTCAATTACCAGTTATTCCCATAGAAGATTCAATATCTCATAATGATCCTTATTTATTAAATATCTCATATTTAATCATAACGTTTCTCAAACTTTACAATTAAGTCTAACTTGATTAAATTAACTTTGTTCTCTTCAACCAATTCTATATGTGAGACCCATTAAGTTCCTAAACATGTTGGCAATGATAATTAGATAAATTAAAACTCCTTTTAATTTATATTTAATTCTCCAATTAAAAAATTTATAATCATAGATTAAGATTAGTATCTAACAACGCATCATAACCACCCAAATATTTAGAAATGTCAAAGTAGTTTTGACTAACCTTTCCGTGTATAATTTTTTCGTATAATTCAATCCTTTTGTCATATAATGTTCCGCTTAGACATAGAGCATGAAATTAATGTCTACTTTATTTTGAGTCTAATTATATTAATTCTCTG
>JANVCQ010000009.1:10716232-10726655 GCA_025531925.1 Erythroxylum plowmanianum | reverse complement strand
AGGAATAGAAATTTTAATGGTTTTAGTGAGGCATAAACCTAAGTATAAATTATACTTAGATGAGTTTTGATATGAGATTAATTTTTTGATGTAATTGATGGTAAGATACCTGAGATTATCATGAATATGCATTGTACACATTCCGTTACATACATGTGCATTATTGAACAATTATAATTGTGCAAAAGTGTGATATTTGTAAATATGTTTTTTATGATATAGAAGAACTCATTGGACGCTAGTCAATCAATGCCAGACCATCCAGGCAATAACATTTTGGAGCATGTTGTGAGTCAACCTAGATAATTTCCTAGGATTGATTTGATTTGATTTAATTTGTTTAAAACTTCCAATATTATCAAATTCTTTGCAATTTGTTTATGAATTCCATACTTGAATTGTCCAAGGAGACCAATATTCAGGAATGTATTGGAAGTGCTTTGATTGTGGCTTTGATTGCTATGGATTTCTGAATACTGAACTTAAGTCCGATGATTATGAGCTTTGTTTGAGCATTATGGTGATTGTGATATATGACATATATGTATTTGATGCATTTCATAAAATGCATGTTCAGATAAAGGGGTTGTGACTTGAGTTGCCAGTATGAAGCGCTTCCACATAGAGCTTTGCTCCGTGATTTCTGATTCTTCACGTAGAGCTTTACTCCGTGATATATGTTCTACACGTAGAGCTATGCTCCGTGATTTTGTTCTGACTGAGCCTTATGGGCTAGTATTTGTATAAGTATGTGATAGGCACTCGGTCACAACAATAAGAACGAATATGAGTCTCATGCATATAGCATTATAAGATTGAAACCCATTGAATGATATGCAAAGCTGAAATGAGTGATAAATTGATATGAACTATTGCTATACTTGGCTACGTGAACTGTGTGATCATATGAGATACCATGTTATGTGAATATCAGGAATATTAATATGATCTGAATGAATATCTGTGAAATATGTGATATGTGTATATGATCCGGTGAAATCATCAATAATGGTTCACTCAACTGAGTTCGTAAAACTCATCAAAATTGCAACATGGCTTTTCAGGTTTTATAAAGTTCTCTAGAAAGGTTTCGAGTAAGAGTTTCAGGTCGGGATCAATATGCGACTGCATATGTATTTCCTTATGTTGTATTGAAAGTGTAGTCTTAAATGTTGTATCGGAATGTAAAGACATTATGAATGTTAGTAATTTGTTCTATATATGAAATGGGCCCAAATGGCTGTTGAATACTAATGTTTGTAATAATTGTATTTGTGAATGGAAAATATTTTTAAATAAAACGGGCCAGTTTTGGTTATCGATTTCAGCACTTTATGTTTATGGTAAAAAAAATTTGTACTGAGTTTTGTATGATTGAGTGCTCTAGCATGCCACCTTGCGGGGCACAAATTCAGATATCCCTCAGGATGTCGAGTACACGTCTTACGACAGTGGGGTGTTACAATTATATGGTATCAGAGCCAGGTTTCGATCTTGGGACCTATGGGTTATAGGCCTTAAGCATATTCCAAAAAACAGGATATTACAACCAATCCTTTGTCACACATTTAACTATGCCAAATGTCACTCAATTTTTTTCTTACCACTTGGCATTTTGTTTTCTAGACCAAATGTATATTTAATTCATTAATCTCTTAATCAATAACATTGAATTCCAATTTACTAATTGAAATCTAATCATACCAAAATTCAAGACATATTAATTCATAATTCACATCATGTTCAATTAACTTCTTTCATACCTTGAGATAAGTCAATTAAGTGCATATGTTATCTTTGTAATGTGTACAAACATCAATTCGTGTATGAATGCTAATGTTATGCATGTATATGCAATAATTAATCTAGGGGTTTAAGCATATACTAGAAAATAGGACATCACAAATGTGGCATAGAATTCAACCATTGCTTAGCTTTTCCTCTTTGGGAGAAAGTAAATAGATGCAATCTCACGAAATCATCATTTACTCCGTTGATCTTAAAAGTATTGTAGGTCTCTAAAATGTTGAAGATATGGGTGTTAGGGTATTCTTTCAAAGTCCATCGAATTGGACTCACTACTGCACCATCTGGATGATGCCCGACTTAATTTCAAAGTTTTTCACTTGAATAGTTAGTCTCATTGTGCTGGACTCTGAACCAGTTAGGTATAGCCTAATGTAGTCAAATTAATTCTCCATATTGTTATATTCTTCTATATCCATATGACCTTCTAAACCTTCAATTTGGCGATCTAGCTAAAACTCTCTCAGATTAGTCCTACGAAGATTTCTTTACGCCATTCTCTCTATTTCAGGATCCGCATCAAGTATGTTCTCAAATGTACTCTGGTCAAAAACTGATATGAAACCTAAGTTTAAAACTAAAGAAATAAACTAGAAAAACTAAACAAGTAAAATATTGTAAAGTAAAATCAAGAATTAAAGCAAAGTAAACCAAAAATAAACTAATCAATAAATTAATAAAACTAAGACTTTCCTAATATTAAAGTCCACGATAATGGTGTTAAAAACTTAATTAACTATTTTTTTATCAATCGAATCAATTACATAAATAAAAGAATCAAAACATGTCAAAGTATCAACATACGGTTCATTTAACCTATACATTAAAAGAATTTATTTACACATGATTATAAACAAAATCAATCAATATCATAAAGAAAAATGAATAGAAAATAACAGGTTCATAGTTCTAAATCTCCCTTATTATCTCTTATCAAATATTCTTGTAATTAGAGGTTTGATCTTGCATTCTCTTGGATGTTTCGATGAATTCTTTGTGTTTTCCACTTCTCTAGATCAAAATTGTCTCTTGAGCAGTTTATGAGAGTTTCAAAATGCCTTCGTATATATCCTCCTTGCCCCTCCCCCCCAACACATCTTTTTATAGTAAATTTTAAGGTTCTGGGAGATGCACGGGCTGATGCACTACAAAAATATCCAACATTCGCAAATTTACACGGCCTGAGAGAAGTGCACGAGCTGTTACATGCCTGTGCATCCTTTCTATGTTTTGAATCTTCATTTTATGCCATGTTTTCATCTAAATTCTTCTTCTTTAAGTTCATGAAGGCAATTATACTTTGTAAACAATCTTAGAGAAAATTAAGTACCAAATATACAATAAAGTATAAAATATCAAGCAAAAATACATCAAATATAAGGTATAAATATGGTTAATTATAAATGTATCACATATAATCTCAAAGGGAAAACACTAGTTTAGAGGTTGAATCACCAGTGGAGATGTCAAGAGTTCCTTAAACTTTGTCAAATGCCTCCTAGCACTTATTACCTAACTTAAAAAGGATATTTTGCTGTAACAATTTGCATAAAGAAGAAGCTATCTTTGACAAATCCTTGATAATCCTACGATAGAAACCTGCATAGCCAAGAAAATAATGAACTTTGTGCACATTCGAGGGGTAAGCCAAAGCAAAAATTAGATCTATCCTAGATTTGTCAACCTCTATACCCCTAAAAGACGCAGCATGCCCTAAAACTATACTTTGATCAACTATAAAATGATGTTTTACTAAATTAAAAACAATGTTAGCTTCAATAAATCTTTCCAAATAAGTGCAAGATTTTCTAAACAATTATCAAAAGAACCATAGACACTAAAATCATCCATAAATAGCTCTATTATCTTCTTGACATACTCAAAAATTTGCTCACCATACAACTTTGGAAAATGGCAGGAGCATTGCAAAGACTAAACAACATCCTTCGATAAGCAAATGTACCAAATAGGCATCTGAAGGTCATCTTTTCTTGATTCTTTAGTACAATAAGAATCTGAAAAAACCTCCAAAGCCACCAAAAAAATAGTAAAATTATGTCTGGCATGTATCTTAAGCATTTGGTTAGTTAATGGTAAGGGAAAATGAATTGCAAAATTCAATTTCTTACAATCAATGCAAACTTAGCACAAAGTTTGCAAACGAGTGGGAACCAACTCCCCATTCTTATTAATTACTATTATAATTCCATACTTCTCTAAAATCATTTACACTAAGCTTAATCACTTACTATTTAAAATAGGATAAATTACTCCAACATCGAGAACGTTAAGGACATCCTTTTTCATAACTTCCACTATTGGAGGATTTATCCTATGATATGCTCGCCTAGTTGGCTTGGCACCCTCCTTAAGCAAAATTATGCAAGCTCATTGAAGGTCTTATTCCTCTAATACCTAAAATAATCCAACCAATGGCCTTCTTGTGCTCCCTTAACATAAAAACTAATTTTCCTTCTTGATCAAAAGCTAGCTCTATTGAAATATTCACTAAGATATTCTAATTGTACTAAGTATGCATATTTCAAGTGAAAAGGTAGTGATTTTGTCTCCACTTCAGGTACCTGCACATTAGAACATAGCAAATTCTTGTAAGAAGTTTCAACTATTAAAGGTGTGATTAACTATATACATATATATTGGATCTCCCATATCTTTCCTTAGAAAAATTTCACTAAAACAATTGAAAAGATGATGATAAGTATTTTAATGAGCAATTCATAAATTAGTGGTGGCTATGAAAAAAGTGATTTGGTTTGCACTTTGTAAGCCTATGGATGAACAAGGGTTGATAAATGCATAATTGACCATATTTAGACCCCATATTGATGTATTTTTGCTTGATATTTAATATTTTTTGTATATTTGGTACTTAATTTGTTCTAAGTGCATTTATAGGTTATAACTACCTTTATGGATTAAAGGAGAAGAATTTAGATGAAAACATGAAGTAAAACAAAGACTTGAAGTGTAAAAGGGATACATGACTATGCATTAGCCGTGTAATTCTCTCAAGCCATGTAGAATCATGAATTCTAGTTATTCTAGGCTATGCACGGTCAGGTACATGCCCAAATAATAATTACTAACAAAAGATGTGTTTAAAGGCAAAATAGGGGAGCAGACATGTAGAGACGATCAAAGATTTTCATAGGAGACTTAAGGGGCGACTTTGATATAGAGAAGTGGAAAATAAGAAAAAATCATCGAAAGATCTAAAAGAAAGCAAGATCAAACCTCCACGTTGCAAATAATATTATATAGGAGATAAAAGGGAGATTTAGAATTATAAACCCTTCATTTTCTATTCATTTTTCTTTCTGTTTATTTTGATTTCATTTTCTTTCATGTGTTACTAAATTTTGTTAGTGTTTAGGTAAGAAGAACCCTATGTTTATGTTATAACATGTATTGATTCTTTTATTTAATGTAATTGTTTTGATAGATCTATTATGATTCAATTATTTGTTTAAAAATGTTCTAAATGATCCGTAATATTAGTGCATTATTTGATTTCTTGGCATGGAGATTGAGAAATCCTTATACGAATAAATCAATCACTATTTAAAGGAGTTGATTGCAACCCTAGAGATAAGATAATATAAATCCTCCAGATTAGGATCAAACCTAATAGAAAAATTCACAATTTTGTAAAACAATCCTATAGACTTTAACCTGAGCAGTTCAGTTGATAACCTTAGGATTAGTTATTATTAGAATTGAGAGAGCTATTACCATACCATAGGGAATTTCATGGTCTAATAGTCAATAAATAATTGCATAATCAAAGATCAACTAGTTAAGGGTTTTTAAGGGATTCATAACTTAGACACTAATTCTAAATATCGATAGTTTTTTAAGTGATTCTATATTTCTATATTCAATATTGCTACTTCTTTTATTTTATTTGCTTAAGTTTTATTTTCTTTAATTAAAAATCAAAACCAGATTCGTAAACTAGATAATAGGACAATGATAATTACTAATAATCATTGTCTTTGTGGGATCAACCTATACTTGTTTGCACTAGCTACAACTACACCATGCACTTACGGATAAATCATAATTGACATGCTTAAAATAAGTCAGTCAAGTTTTTGACACTATTATCGGGGACTTTAATGTTAGGAACACCTAAAAGCTATTACGCTAGTAATTATTTTTGTATTTATTTTATCTTATTTTATCGTATCTTATTGTGTTTTTCGTTTATTCATTTAAGTATCTTTTGAAATTCTCCACTTTGACTTTTAATTGTGACTTTTTTTTAGGATATTAAGATTTAAATTCATAGCCATAACTCACAATGGATAGATGGAGTATATAGTACTTCTATAGGATCTAGAACATGCCTTTTCAATCAATAACATCACCATATGGGAGAGAGAATATATAATAAAAGAATAAACGCTAAGCCTTTATCGTTTATCATCCTTACATAATTGTAGCAACTCAATTGTTATTTGATTATTTGTTTAATTTTATTTGATTGCTTTAATTTTTTATTTATTTTCATTCACTTCACATTTCACTACCTTAGACAAAGTTAGGTTCACTTGGTTTTAACTACTTCCTCATGACATTGACACCTTCAATACTACAAGCTTATGATCTGTATACTTATGGATATTGGGAGTTACATAAGGAATTAGTGAATATGTCAGATGAGTGACCTTGCTAAATGGTAGAGTCACTTTGATTTGGATTAATGTTATGATTTAGTAAGTACAAAGTGACATTTCTAATTGATCCTTGTTATGTATGGTCACAGAAGATGGATAGACCTTGCCATACTAATGAATTTGTAGATATAACACCCCTAAGGGACCTTAATTCATCTTCAAGGGGATCCCATTGAGTCCATTGGTCTTAACAAAAACATGTGGACTTACAATCCCTAAGATTAAATGTGAAATAGATTGTTTCCATTTCTCTTCGCCTAGTCATGATAAATAGGGTTCATAAAGTATTCTAATGTGGGTCTGTGCATTGAAATATAGTGTTTTTATACCTTGCTCATTAAGAAAATTTCAAGAATCTTCAATTGAGGTGATATGCGTGTAACCAGTTAATCTTTAAGGCTTACTTGTCTTTGAATATTCTATAAACTTGCTTAATAAGTAAGGTAAAATTTGTATCCTTTATAAACTTGATATTAAGCTCTCGTATGCTTAGGGGCACACAAGTCAACTTATTTAACCTTAGATGGAAGATGTTTAGGGGCATTTCCTAACCATATTAATCTTATCATAATTTTCTCTAAGTTTTTCATAATGTATTTTTTGTTGGAAGATGTGACTTGACTATTAAATATAGAGGCTATTAGCTACAAAATTTAGGAGTTATACTCTACTTGTTAAGTTTAGTAAATGGTTACACCAATTGGATATTCTCCTCTAAACCTTCTTAATTAAAGGATAAAAATCTACATAAGAAGGACTCCCATACTCAATAGGAATTTTCAAGTAAGTGATTAGAGTTTTAGCGACTCTTAATCCATTAATATTTGAGAACTAGATAGCGAATGGTTTTACCTTGTTATAGAGACTGAGCACACTCTTATCACTATAGATAGATGGCTCTGAGATTTTCTTAAGGTGTCCAAATCTGTATGTTGGTTTTTCCTTCTAGATCACCTTTTTTACTCTATATGGTAATTAATACACAAGATCTCATCTTGGTGTTAAGACTTTATGGGTAGCTAGTCCATTAAACTACTGGTGCTAGTTTAATTACCAAACTTCGTAAAACATCTAGAAGTGATGATATCACTATAAATTCTTTATTTGAGTGAATGTTCCCTGGTACATGTTTCAATTAATAATTCCAACATGCAAACACCGAATTGATACTCTGTAAAAATCCATTTCAATCATATCAAGAATTATAACGAAACACATATGAGTTCACCACTCATCAAGATTGTGGTTCATAATAAAAGAATGTTAAGGTGTATGTTTTGAGATTAAAGTAACGACCCACTTTATTCTTTAAAAACATACTTGATTCCAAATTCATTTAATAGTACCATTATCGATAGTCAACTACCATCATGATATAAAACTCAACATTCCCTTAAAGTAAACTTTTTTACTTGAGATAAATAGTAACACTACAGTCTAAACCATAATCAAGCGATCAACTTGATTATTCAACTATGAATAAACTAATTTAGATTTTAATAATATACATGTTTCCTATATATCTCCATATATATGTATATTATTTACAAAAGAATCTTGGTACCTTATGACTAGATATATTTGTTTTATTAATAATAAATATTTTATTACAGAAGTAATTGGAAGAAAATTAAGTTATATATAAATACACTTGCTTTCCAGGGTGCTATATGTACATAACTCCAATAAGGACTTCATTGGTTACTAAAAATTTTTTAATCATCTAAAATGTCCATGTTTCACTTATTCAAAGGTCTCATACATAATTCTTATCATTCTCCCATCATCAGTTATAATTATCTGTAAAATAATAGCTTAAATTTTAATGAGACAATTCTTTATTATGGATCAAAACTTATCACTCACATTTCATTGAAAATTTTACCAGATTTTCACTCATCTGATTTTCAAGAAATATAACAATCAAATTAAATCAAAAAAACTTTAAAAAATGAATGTTCAATACTTACATTCGATATACTATTATACGTATAATTGGAAGCATACATCAAATTGATCATTGCTTCTAAAAGTATTGTTCAATCATCAATCTTGATTAAAAATTCCATCACAATGTCATCCATAACATTAGTTGGTGCAAATCCACAAATCACCATATAATTAAAATAGACTTGACATTAAAACAACATTTTATACTAAAATTGATATTTATTCTAATTAATCACTCTATAAGGTCATAACATTTAAACTTATCAAAAGTTAGTCACCAATTACTCTTATCAATAGTCAATCCTCAACTAATTCAACTATAATACGCAATTTCATCCTCTAGATATATTCACAAATTACTTTTCCAATATTAAATGTAACATCCTGTCACTTGAATTAAGGTTCAAATGGTGTTTATTAGAGATTAATGAGAAATTAGGAAGCATAATTCATGCTTATACATAATGTGACATACACTTACATGACATTATTAATCTTGCACATTGCAATTATTTGCACATATTTTCATTGAAATTTTTTGGGTATAATTAATTGTAAAAAATGCAATTAAAATGCGAATTGTGAATTGATTGAGCTGAAAACTTATTTGGAGAATATTTAGATTATTTCAGATTTTTCATGTATTTTAGGAAAATTTCTAAAATTTTGGGGTATTTTTGGATTAAGAAAATAAAAAATAAATAGACCAGCTAAATTGTGATAAGTGGTAGTGTTAAACAGTGAAACGTGTCAAACATGCAAAAAGCCATATAGAGTAAGAACTCGATTCCTTTATTGTTTTTTGTTTACATCGAAGGTATTGCTAGATAAAAACAATCTGAAATACCAAATTGTTCTGTGGGAAAGCATGTATATTGATTCTGATACCATAGTAAGACTAACAATCTATTGATAGAGAGTTTAATTGTTGTTTACCCTGTACACGTGATTCACTAACACAACCAAAAGCTTTTTAAATCAAGTAAGTGAAGTTTTAAGGTTTTAGGTTTTATGATCTTGATGATATTTTAAGGTTTAGCAGTGAATGCATGCATGACTTGTGCAAGAAGTAATTCGGTGATAGTGATGATGATATGAGCTATATGAACAGTAGGTGAATTTGTTAGGAAATGAGTTAGGTTCTGTATGGAACTGGTCTTTGATTATGAAAATGATACAGAGTTATGAAAATTGATGTATAAAATATAATCTATTTTGTATTGATAAATACACAGAAGGTTTATTTTGTATTGTACATATGTGAATCTATTGAATATTGGTATAAATAGATTTAAATGAAGATTTGGATGAAGTTGTGGAATAGAGATGATAAAATGATAGGTTTGAAGGTGGTAAGGTGAAAGTAAGTTAGACAAAAAAATGCAAGATATAAAGGATGCACAAGTGTGAGAGGTTAACTCAGACCCATGACATCATTGTAGATGGATGAAGAAATGTGTTCTACGTGTTTTAAAAAGAGTTAAATTTAAACGAGTTTGATAATAAGGAATGAAGATGTAGGTAAGCTTATTGTATAGATTCAACAAAATGATAAATTTATGATGAAATGAGGTTGTTGTTGGATACTAAAAGATGCACAGAAACATATATGCAATAAAGTTGAACATGCTCTTTTTTTCGTTGTGTATACGTAAATGTTTAGGTATTGTTGGTGATGGGCTTATGTGAGGTTAGAGTTAAAGGGAACATAGAGCAAGGTGGTGTTGTGTCTTAAGAAGGATTAAGATGATAGAAAAAGTGGACTAATGAGGGAAGGAAAAAGTAGAAAAGTGCAGAAGTTAAAAAAATTACAGTAGAGAGGGAAAGTGTATATAGGTTTTCGGTGTTGATCTGTAGCATCCCACTCCCGCAAGACCCGAACCCGACATTGACGGTGATATCCGAGTCCGCGACCCGCGAGGGTGGTATGCTAGAGCAGTCAATGCAGTTCAAAACTCGGTAATATA
>JANVCQ010000009.1:10685015-10700018 GCA_025531925.1 Erythroxylum plowmanianum | reverse complement strand
GATGTATAGTATGCTATTTGTGGATGAGGGAATTGGAAGATATGAAATTTTAAAGTTTGGATGTGGTATAGGATGACACATGTTTGGCAGAAATTTTGATTTCTATGAAAGATGAATAAAATGAATAAGAAAGAAAGAAAAAAAAATTGCACCGATTCACCTAGGTTAAGTCTAAAGTTTCCAATGTGATAATTTTCAAAGTTTAAGTTCTCGGATGTCGGATAATTTGTTTCAGTTCGATTAAGCGATTTGTTTGCTCCGATTCGATTTGTATTCGAGTTTGAATTGTTTGTTTGTTTTGATTTCCGAGCCTTCGATTCTTTTTCGATTCCACTTTCGATTCGATACGTTTGCTTCCGATCCTTTCGCCTTCCGATTCGATGCATGTTTTGCTTTTCGTTTCGTTTTATGATTCGAATATCTTCACTTTGTTTTGATTCGTTTTTCGTTCTTCCGGTTGGGGTCCGATCCCGAGATCGGGTCCCAATAGTTTGTTATCATAATGGGATGCTTTATAAGAACTAGATAAAATCATGGATAACTTAAGAAGATACTTCATGAATATGATAAAAGAAAAGATAAAGTTTGCAACTTAAAAAATGAAGATCAAGTTAAGAACAAAAAAAAATTAAGGAACATCTAGGTTATTTATATTTTGTGATATTATTTGTAATCTCATTTTGTTAGTTTGCCAATTTTAAAGATTCACCAAGCATAAAATTTTTTATCACTTTATTGCATGAGTCTTTTTATTTATTTAGAGGTATTAAAGTCTTAATTTTAATCAAGAAGCCCTTTGATTTTTTAAACATTCATTAGGGGAATATGAATGTTGGTTTAATTATTGTTGTGTTAAACAATTCAAGTTTAAGCACAAAAAGATGTGGGTTTAATTATTATTGTGTTAAACAATTCAAGTTTTAACATATTGGAATTGAGAAGTTTGGATTGTGTTTTATTCCTCAAATCGTGATTAACAGCTGAGAACAAGCCGATGAAGTTGTAATCTTCACATAATAAAGTGCCAAGTTCTTTGACTTTTTTTGGGTTCATAAATATATAATGGATTTTGCTGTAATTTTGATTTCACTAGTTGGCCAAGGCTATATGGATATGATCTTGTATGAAAGTTCGGTGGCTTAATAATAAGGGTACCTTTTAATGGAGTGGGTAATTTAGTGGCTTTAGAGAATGGAAAGTGGCATATTTTGCTTGTTACTACCACTACTTTGTAAAAAAGTGATGGAGATATCAATCATAACACTTCAAAGTTCAAACTATTGCTTCTGAAGTTGTTCTATTTATCATGCTTGGTTATGCATATTTCTTATTTGAATTAGATTGTTGATTAGTTCTTTACGTGGAATGCCTATATTGCAGTTATCTCAAAATGTAGCATTTACATCTAAAAACTTTAAAGTTACTAATTTTTGGCTTCTTCTCATTCCATATTTCATAAAGAGTTTTATCCAAAGTTGGTCTTATGTAGACCCTATTTAAACTATAACATGTTGTAGCCATAATTTTTGCCCAAAAATATGTAGGGCGATCATACTCATTTATCATAATCTTAACTGTTTCTTACAAAGTCCTATTTTTCCTCTCAACAAGCTCATTTCATTGAGGTGATCTTCTATTAGAAATGTTATGAAAGATACCATTATTCTCATAAAAAGTTTTCAAATATTTCATTATCGAACTTCCTACTATTGTTACTCCTAACATATGTAATAAAGAGTTTTTTTTCATTTAAAACCCTCTTTACAAATTTAAGAAATTCCCCAAAGCATTCATCTTTTTTAGCTAAGAATAAAACACTAGCATTAGGAATTGAGTTTTAATTTTACCCTTGGAAGTTTATTGAAAAGTTATTTGAAGTTGAGGCTTGAGATAAGATCCATGCTTGTATGTCCAAGCCTTTTATGTCAAATCCATACGTTTTAACATTTTTATAGTTGCTAAAATGCTTACATATACTTAATATTAGGTGTTGCATCACTCATTTATGCTAATATGAGAATATATAGCATGATTATGAGTTAATTTGTTAAATTTTTTGGTTTTTAAATCATGATGAGATGATCTAAGTCCATAAACTACTATAAGAAGATTATTTATTTCAAAGATTTTGATTATATCAATTGGAACTTCATTCTAGCTTTTAGGATTTCCTATGTAGCTTACTTTAGGATTTCCTATCTAGCTTACTTTAGTATTTCCTATCTAATTGTTTTATAAAATGTGAGAAATTGAAGATGTACAACATATCATTTAAGGATGATCTTTTTTTTTGTATAGTTAACCATCTTTCCTCCTCCTTGTAGCTCACCCATCACGTGTCGTCGTTGTCATCTTCCTTTAATCGTTGGTTGATGTAACATTTTATTTTTTGATTGTTTTTAACAATGTCATTGAGACTTTGTTCGTTACTATGTTTTATGTACTGCTTTGATTGTCATTGTCTTCATTTCTTTGTTTTGGTTATCTTCTTTGGCCGTCAACTCACTTTAGCTCCATCATCTTCTTCCTTCACCTACTTCGGTGACTTCTTTTATACGTTGGTTGAGGTAAGTGGGTTTAACTAAAAAACAAATCAACTAAATATTACACAATATTAATGTACATAATTCTAAGACTTTGGAGATGGTTGAATCATTAGTCTCTTATGTTATAGTAATTTATTTTACTTCTTCATATTTTAAACAGTTGAGCAATGACTATAAACCTTACCATAATCCTGGAAATTTACATTGCTTAGTTTGCTATCATTTTTCTTAGGTTTTTATTGATTTATACTGCAATTAATAAAATTCTTATATTATGTATGCTACTTGGCACTTGAATTCTTGTGGCTTAAATGTTGTTAGTCATAGTTTCAGTAGTAAAAAGAAAACTTTGATAGTTAAAAGTATCTTTATGTCTTTATGTACTATCACTTTTCAGTTTAACTGTAGTAAAGTGAATAGCAATTAAGACAAGTTATTTTATTATAACTATGTGGTATATATGCATTTTCAATAGGTTTGTGCTCTTCTTGACTGTTAAGAGAAACTCTATCATATTAGAAACTGGGAACAAATAATACTCTTTAACATTTTACTTATGTTAAATGTACACAAAGTCTACATATTGATCGAATTCTATAAATTCCATGACCTTAGAATTCTAAAAATTTCACGAGCCTAGGAATTATAACGAGAACTTGTTTTCTTGATTCATAGGTGTAAACAATGCCATGTACCTTAGTTTTGAAATCAATTGTAGGTGATTAATTCAATTGGTTAATACATAGTGGTGTTATGTAAAGTTTAGATGTTCTGTAAACTTTAGGGAACATGAAGGACACTAATTATATAATCACTATTTGAAATTAACAGTTTTGCAGAAATGAGTAATGTTGATAAATCTTAGATGTATAGATAATTAACAATTGATGGTTTCATTAATCCTAAGTTTGTTGAAGGAGTTGAAGCTTTTACTCATTATGCACGTTCTCAATCTGCATATATGGATGGCCCAAAGATCAGAAGTCCATATAAAAAGTGCAAACACATTCATTTCCTTACTGTTGATGAACTAAATGGATATTTCTAAGAAAAGGGCTTGTCCCAAATTATTTTGAGTGGACACGACATGGGGAACCATTGATTTGTAGTACCTTAAGGGATAATCAAGCACTATCGTCAACGAACTTAAATGAGTTTGAAGGGGAAATTTGGATTTATAATAAATAATATGGATGTAAATGAAAATCCTTACATGCAAATAGTTTATGATACAGCCGGTTATACCTTTCAGGAAAATATAGAAAATCTTGAAGAAGAACCAATCCCACGTGCAAAACATTTTTTTGACTTACTACACTTAGCTGACCAAGAATTATGGCCAAATTGTGAGACAATGACTCAATTGTCTTCACTTGCTCGAATATTGAACATAAAGTCTAAAGGGCATATTTCTGATCATAGTTTAGATAAAAATTCTTGGATGGTATAATGAATCATTGCCTCTTGATCATACAATGGTTAATAGTTTTTACAATATGAAGAAACTTATTAAGGGTCTTGGTTTGCCTGTTAAAAAGATTGATTATTACAAATTGGGATGTATATTGTATTGGGGATATGATGTGGAATTACAAGACTGCAAATTTTGTGGTCAATTTAGGTGTAAGCCTAGAAACTGTTCTGTGAAACATAAATTAGTACCATGGAAGCGGATGTATTATTTCTTGCTAACTCTGAGACTTTAAAGGCTATACACTTCTGATGTTACTACATTTTACATGAGATGGCATAATGAACATGGATAGGAAGATGGAATAATGAGTCATCCATTAGATGCATTGGCATGTAAATATTTCAATGACACCCAATCTTTTGGTAAATCCAGCCAACAATATTTATCATAGTCAATTATAATTACTCCTTATAATTTGCCTCTATGGATGTGTATGAAAGAGATGTATAACTTCTTGATAGTGATTATGCCAAGGCTTACAAATCCAAAGCATAAAATTGATGCATTCTTACAACCATTGATATCTGAATTGCAACATCTTTGGGAATATGATGTTTATGATATGTCTCTGAAACAAAATTTTGTGTTGAGAGTGCCTTTGATGTGGACCATCAGTGATTTTTCGGCATATGCCATGTTGTCTGGATGGAGCACAGCAGGGAAATTTCCTTGTTCTTATTGTGGCAATGATTTTAATGCGTTTTATCTTTCAAATGAGAGCAAAACATGTTGGTTTGACAACTACAAGAAATTTCTTCCTCCAGATCATCCATTTAGACGCAATAATCAAATTTTCATTAAAAATAGGACGGTAAAAACACCTCCTCCCCCTCGCAAAACTGACGAAGAGATATTGCAAGAGATTGAGGAATTAGACTTGCTGAAAGTTACAGAATTTGAAGCTGATGAAGTTAATAAAAGCATTAGTAAAAAATTTGGTTGGAGAAAACAAATCATCTTTTGGGATTTGCCATATTAGAAAACTAATTTAATACGTCAAAATCTAGATGTGATGCACATTGAAAAAAATATTTTTGACAATATGTTTAATACCATAATGAACATTGAAGGGAGGACAAAACACAATGCAAAATCACGAGCTAATTTGAAATTTTTTGTAGAAGGAATGAGTTACATAAAGATCTTTGCATTGGTAAATACTCGAAAACATGTTACATTTTCGACAAGAAAACAAAAGGAAATATTATTTAAATGGTTGAAAAGTCTAAATTTCCCGATGGTTATGTTTCAAACTTGGCAAGGTATGTGGACATGAGGAAGTACAAATTATTTGGGATGAAAAGTCATGATTGTTATACAAAGGCTAATTCTAATTGCATTTCAGGAGTTGCTACCGAATAAGGATTGAGAAGTAATACTAGAATTAAGTTTGGTTTTCAAAAATTTAACATCATCTGAAATCAAGTTGGTTAAAATGGAAAAACTAGAAAGGAAAATTCTAGTAATTTTGTGCAAGATAGAAGAGATTTTTCCTCCAAGCTTCTTTGAATGTATGGAGCATCTACCTGTGTATTTAGCACATGAGACAAAACTAGCCGGTTTAGTTCAATATCGATGAATGTATCTGTTTAAGAGGTAATTTAACAAAAATGATTGTAATTGAAGTAATAATATGTTTTCATAACTAAATTGTAATAACCCTATTCACTAATATAGGTATTTGCACAACTTGAAGAAAAAAGTGAAAGACAAGGCTAGAGTTAAAGGTTCGATATGTAATGCTTATTTAGTGGAGGAAGCTAGTACATTTTGTTTATATTATTTTGAGTCACATGTTCATATAAAAGTTCCTCGTAATGACGATGGGGGAGGAACGAGTGATGATGATGATAACTTATCCATTTTCACATGTCTTGGACTAACATATGGACGTTTAACAAAAAAAATGTTAATAGAGGAAGAAATTGAGGTTTCCTATGGTTACATTTTATTGAAATGTCAAGAGGTTCAACCTTTTGTACAGTAAGTTGAAATTGCTTATTTAGGTTTTAAAATTTAATGTTATTCATAACTGAAATACATAATAATGTTTTTAGATTATAAAAGGAATTGTTACGTGAGCTAATACCTGACAAAACACAGGATGATATCAATAAAGAAGTTAGAAGACACTTTTCTTGATGGTTCGAGGAATATGCAAGTTTTCATTTACAAATATTGAAATGATTGAATTATAAGATTTAAATGTTCAAATGACATTATACTGTTTAACATGATAATTTATTTTGTGTAGGCCTTAGAAAATCCAATAGATAATAAGTTTATATGTGATCTTGCAAAGGGACCTTTGTGAACTGTTAAATCGTATCTGATGTATTTCGTTAATGGACACAAATATCATATAGAATATCATGGTCATAGCATGACAACAATAAATAGTGGAGTTCGCATACAAACAGAACTGATGGATTACTATGGTAAAATTATTGAGATAATTGAAATTGAGTACCCTGCATTGCTAATAAAGTGAAGTGTGATATTTAAGTGTGACTGGTTTGATCCAACTCCAAATGTTAATACAAAAGTGAATAGCCGATACAATCTAGTTGAAATCAACAAGTGAAGAAGATTTAGACAATTTGAACCTTTCGTGTTGGCAATGCAAGCGATGCAGGTGTATTATGTCCCTTTTCCAAGCTTACAAATAGATAAGTCAAATTGGTTGGTCGCTTACAAATTTAAACCTAGAGGTGTTTTTGAATCACATGGAAAAGGAGAACAGAGAATGAAAGTGAAGCGTTCCAGGAAGATGTTTATGAAATAAATGCATCTATCACATATGATGATAATGAACCTTTGAATGATCCATCTAATGAATATGTTGAAATTTAATCTAGAGAGGATGACAAGAGCCAGAGATCTAAAGAGGAGCTTGACTTTGATTCTAATTCTTCAGAAAAAGAAGATGAATTTTATTTACAATTAAGTCATGATAGCGATTAATTTGTGTTTGTAATTGAATGTTATATTCAACAAATCAATTATTTCTTTTTCAATATATGAATTTCAGGTTGAAATATGCCACTAAAGAGAAAATAGAAACGGCTAAAGTTCAAACAACAATTTGAAAGTGTTTACTATCCAAGTGAAGCATCACATTCTGCAGTTGGAACTGAATCACCTCCACCCCCTCCAGCTACTACACTTGTAGATGAGGCATCACCTTCCATACATGTTATTACACCATCCACCACCCCTATATCATCTACTACCCCTATAGCGACAGAGATATTAGGGGTAAATTATGTGGATGAAGGAGGCGGCCGCTAGCTTGGAGCTGCAGGACCTGATGGAAGAACTTATATCACAATTGTCAATAATCTGTAAATGAAAATACATAAAATACTACATGTTTAAAATTAAGTTATAGGTTTAAAATTTTTAAATGGTATAAAATTATTTATTTTTATATTAGGTTGATTTCGTCTAGACCGTGCTCAAGAAACATGACATCCAAATTCAAGGAGAAGATTGATTTTGAGGGTTATATATGGAAGAATATCTCTCAAGTCACAAAGGAATTTTACTATCAAGATTTTCAAGTACAAAAAAATATGATTTTCTTTTTTAATTGATTTGTATACATTAATTAAATAAACATTTTTACATTACAACTATTTATCGAATATTTTTCCTTTTGTTTCAGAAAGAATTTTTTTGAGATTCTGAATTTGACACGATCATTAATAAAATATAGAAGAGACAAACACGTACACGTTATCGGGACTTTGTTGGTGCAATACACAAGGCTTGTATACGACCGCCTTATATTTCTAAACAAATATGGAGCCATTAGCAGTAGTATTAAACATCACCTGAGGCAATGTCCATTTCAAAGCATAATTCTACCAACAAACATGGAGGATCGGGAGAGAGAGTCTTATCATACATACAGAATGATTTATTACCCACCACGAGTATACAGAGAGACTTATAAGTATCTAAACTTTACACTTATATTTTGATTGTTTTACTTTGTTGTATTTCAATTTAAATTGATGTGTGAATTTTGGAATAAAAATATGTGTATTATGCATAATGATAATGATATAAATGTCTAGTGTCATATATGGCTATGCTGAGTTATTTCCTTTGTTCAACAGGGGGTAAATATCATAAAAATAAAGGAACTCTGTCAAAATTTTTATGAATATTATTTTACTTATAACATTTTACTCTTATGCAGGAAAAGTATATGGGCATGAGATCTACACCTCGTTAGCTTTTTTCGCACACTCATACTAAGAAGCATGATGGTGTGACATTCGTCAACATCCTATGTAAAGAACTAAATGTATGTGAAATTTATGGTTTAATATTAATGCTTAATAATTATCACTTACTAATATAAACATTGCCTTCTGCTATGAGCAAATACAAGAAAGTATTCAATGACAGTCTCAACAGTTTGAAGATGTTGACGAGACTCAAACTTATCTTCATACAGTGAGTGGTAGGAACCGTCGTGGAAGGATATTCGACTTAGGTTCATTTGCGAACATATGTTATTCGCAATCCTCTACGTTTAGTACAGTAATATCTAGTAGGCGGTTGACAACCAATGAAGTCCATGAGCATCGGAGCACATCACAAACATTGGCAACTCAGTTGCAATAATCAATGGAGTACATAGCTCAGCTCCGTAATGAGATGGATGAGTTGGAAAGGAGGGGAAGCACCTCATCGCAATAAACAAAGCATCCGCGGTCATCAAATCGATAGTGTACTTGTAGTCATTTCATTTGAGTTACAAATACTTATTATGTACAATTTAATATATTTATTATCAATTAAGATAATTTTAACTTTATATTATCAATCAATTTTCTGTTTAAACAAATTCAATGTATAAACAAATCAAAATATTATACACAGATAATTCATAACAGTTAAAATTATGTATCAACCATAAGATCATCAAGTAAAATTTAATGACAGGTATTTAATTTTTTTTTTAATTTACTAATGGAAAACAAAATTGCGTCAGTAAAAAATTTAAATTTTTTTTGTTAATTTATCGACGGAAAACAAAATTGCATCGGTAAAAATCAACTTTATTTACCGATGGAAAATAACAAACCATCGGTAATATTGATAAATGTCGGTATACTCACCAACGGAAAAACATAACCATTGGTAGGGTTGTAATAAAATTATCGATAGAATAACCAATGTTGTCTGTAAATTTGTCGATGAACAAATTTTGATCGTCAAAAATTTACCAATGGTCGACCGAATAGACAACTATCAGTATATTCATTGACGGTTATATAATTTACTGACGGACAATCTGTTATTTGTCGGAAATTATTACTTATGGCCATTTTTATGATGCCTTGGTCCGTTGGAAAATTTTGTCGCTAAACTGTCTTTCCAATGTAATTTTTATATTTTCCATCGATAATATCCATCGCTAAACGACATTTTTCTTGTAGTGTGCTATCTAACAGATTTGTGACTCCTCCCCTCAAGACCCCTCGATAGAGACGCAGAGAAACAAGCTCTTTCAAATACTAAAGATGAATGTCTGAAGTATACAGTAAATGCGTGTTAAACATTTGATATTATTCATATCTAATTATTAAATAAAAAAGATATTTAAGTTTTTGTTCTCTTAATTATTTGCATGGAAAATGGACAGTTGAACTTGATTTTAATTTTAAAATTTTCAAAGAAATTGAAGAGACTATATATGCTATGAATTATGCAGGAAAACGACGCTAATATCACCAGTTCAATATTTTTGCCATGCTCCTTTGAAAAGATTGAACATATCTAATTATCTTAAGGTACAACAATGGCCTAATTGTTTAGTTTGTTGAAAAAGATGGTTGGATTTTGACATTGTTGCGTACTTTTAGTTTTCTTCCATGTAGACAAATAACATATAACCCATAAAAAAAAAAAGAAAAAGAATAAACAAAGTTATTTACGAAAGTCCCATTTATTTGACCGCAGCATATACATCCATTTAGACATGAAAAGCAGCAATATTACGAGTAAACACGTACTTATAAGAGAGGGTAAACACCATGGGATATAACCCTAGCCCCTGCCTTGCGACACTGTCATAATGTCATTCATATGTATTGCATGGATATGGACAATCCCATGCTAACGTTTTTATTCTTTTAGCTTCTTTATTATTCTACGGCACACTCATACACAACCGTGTATCTATGTGTGCCCATTCTACGATACGTAGCTCTAGTTCTTGGTTTTGGTTTCTCCATCCTTCTTTTTGCCACAGCACCTTCTGCCGCCCCCACCGCCTCTCCAGCCACCGCCACCTCCATGATGATTTAGGTTATTCAGGGACTCTTGTTCTTCTGCCTTGCTTACTAAGAAGTCACAATCAAGAAAAAGCAATTAGAAGAAATATACGTGATAAAGAGTAAATAAATATGTTTTTGGGAGTCAGTTTTATATAATTAGTTTCTTTAATTACTAACATTTCTCACTGGTAAGTTTTATATAATTAATTTCTTTAATTACTAAATATTCTCACCGGTATCAGCTTCATTTTTGCTCTCTTTACCACAGCACTTTCTGCCACCACCTCCGCCTCTCCATCCACCACCATGTCCTCCACCTCCGCCTCTCCATCCACTACCATGTCCTCCACCTCCATGACCTTGCCATCCTCCATTCTCATTTTCGTTATTCGGATTTGATTCTTCTACTAAAACAAGGAGAAAGCAATAAACGGGATGTCAAGTCCATGAAAAGTATGGATTAAACGTTTAGTGCTAAAATGGAGATATGGGCTAAGCTCGAAAGAACTTAGATAAGAGCAATATATATATATAGCAGCAAAAGCAGCTAATACTTAAACCATTATCAATTTGCTTGTTGACTTGTTTGGCTTCTTCAGCACTTCGACAACACTGAATGCACTGATATCCTCTGTATCGGCAGCAACCATAAGGGCAACGTCTGTAACCCCATTGATTTGTTTCTTCTCTTGCAGCAGCCACTGCAACCCAATAAAATATCTCTTTAACTTCAGATTTTGATTACTTTTACTCCATTAAACTATCTAATAATTATTTCTTATAAAAAATATTAATAAACGAGAAGTTTTCCAGCGACCATATTTTTACTTTATTGTTCTAAGCAATGATATTCAGTTAAGAATTTATGAATGAGCAAATGGTCATGTAAATGTTTACAAATTACAGAGCAACCAACGGATCATACTCTTCCTGTGTGATGTAAGAATATTGTGATACAAATTGGAAGATGACAACAATAAGTGAGGGTAAAGAAGTAACGCAATTTAAGAAACCAACAATATGTCTTCTTAAATACTAACAATTTTGCTCATCTTCAATTGCCTGCTCGGCTGCCACAGTCGAAGAAATGAGGACAACTGTGAAAAGGAGACCCACCAAAAGAGAAAACTTGGACATCATTCTTTCGGTACAAAGTTGGGAGCGGGAACAAGTTCTTGAGAAGGACGAGAGTACCAGATAAATCTTGGGAGAAATTTATAGTGTTGAAGGTCCAAAAAATTACAAAATAATACGTACATGTAACAGACAAATGCTCATCGATGTTAGTGTGCCGCGCGCCATATACGTATAAACAAGAACGTTAGCAGTTGAAAATTGTTCTGGCTTTTGTGCGGTATTCAAAATTTGACTCAACCATTTGACTACATGGCGTCCTATGCTTGTCTTTTTGTTCAATTACATACATATACATGCGCGGTGAGCAATGCCAGGCTTACAATGTTAAGTTGTGAATTGCCACAACTATGGCTATTAGTTTGCCACCTGTTATGTTCAGGACGGATCGGACCAAAGAGGATATAGTAAGTTAGGGCCAAGTAAGGTTGAATCCGTTTGAATTAGAAGACATTGCGTAGCTTGATACAATTCATGCTTATCTTGCTTTTGATATGTTTGCCAAAATTGAATTTGGACTCTCAGCATATTGTGGCATTATTATAAAGACAAGTTGTATTCTAGTTTTTTTTTTTTTACAATTTGCCGCTAATTTCTTTTCTTCTTTTGTGTCCATATAATTCCCCAACTCGTGTTGTACGATTCCTATTGTACCTGCAATTATTTAACGTTCTAAATGTTTTTTATTGCATATGCATAAAGAAAATCATCTAACTACGGAATCTCGTATTTTCTTGGCGCAAATTATGGCTCTTGATATTAATGTAAATGTAATTTTATCAACTTGGAAACTACAAATTCAACTTTATTGTCTGTTAATTATAAAGTGGAAGAATTGATTATGTTATTGAAAGGAGCTATCTTATTTTTATTATTAAAATTAGACAATTACAAAGGAAACAGGCAAGAGACATTATATTCTTTTCTTGCGAAGAAAATAATCATAATTTTATAATTAAGAATAAATATACTTAAATACTCCCTCCTATCTAAAATAAGTGTCGTTTTAGAGAGATTTTAATTATTCAAAATAAGTGTCGTTCACGATTTTTCATGCATGTTTATAATTTTATTTCTAAAATTACCCTTTAATTTCTCTCACATTCTAATTATACAGACTGCATTTTTAAGACAATTCAACATGTAATTAATAAGGGTATATCAAACATTTCACAAGCTTTCTTAATAAGTGTGCATCTCTCTAAAACGACACTTATTTTGAATAGGAGGGAGTATATGTTTGGTTGCTTTTTAAATAACAAGTTCATTAAACTAACTCCTCTATAATTGTGTCATATAGAACATCCATAATTACTTCATATCGAACATCATGATCTAGGATAGTTTGATCGACAATTATTAGATACAATATGATCTATAGAAAGGTATATAAGTTTGGAGATGCACGTAGTTCTTCCCATATTGACCAATGATAAATGGAAAATTTTAATTGACATTAAAAAAGATTAGAAGCACATTAATATCAAACCAAACTGGAGAGAATTTTCCCTCACCTAAGATAAACTAAAATCTTAACAAAAAATTGTTTTCAAGCAATATATAAATTAATATATTAAAATGAATTTAGGAAAAAAAATAAAATTACACCCACCCTGAAAGTTAAAATGAATCAAAACAAGAGGATCAATGGAAAAGGTTACAACCCTAATTGCTTTTAAAAACTTATAGATTCAACAAACCTATATGAATCCTGAGAGTGTTGACAAACAAAATGACTACTACTCTACACTACTTTAGAATAACATAAGTAAAATTTTATTTCCTAAACAAAAAATGAACTTCTAAAATTAGTCAACAATATTATTTCACAACTTATTAATTTGACAATAAAAAATGATATTCAAATTTGTTCTCCTAAGGATGTCTGGGTATCCCATTCCTATTGCTCAAAGTATTAGCCTATAAAAGAATAACCACAGCAAAATAATGTGAATACATTTTTTAAATAACTTAGAAAACATGAAAAGATAAACAAATAAGAATAAGAAACACTCTAACAAATCTTGCTAGTTGATTCTAAAATAATTTTAGCCAGAAAACTAGTTTCCCAAATAGATATCATTAATATAAATCTTGTATAGGTTCCCATATCTACCAAGAGCGGTGAGATAAAATCCATTATAAGTCTATAGAAAACACTACTAATCAACTTCTTAGAGAGCTACTTTTGTGTATGTGGTCCTTTTTATCCCGAATTAGAGTTATGATTAGACTATTATGATCTTAGGACATTATAAATGGTATTGGAACAAAACCTCAACTAGTACATTGTTAGGTCAAGATGACAAGGTTAGGGAATTATGTAGGCGGTAGGGCCTAAAGCAATAAGTGGCTACTGATAGGATTGAGGTCTTATTCTATATCAAAAGATGACAGAAGACCTTTTGTATATTGGCTCTTGATGAGGACATCAAGCTTTTAAGAAAGGGAGATTCTAAAATCTCATGGAGGAGGTGAATATGACAATCTCATATTAGGAAAGAAAAGAGGGTTAAAAATCATTATAAGCCTATATGAAAAAGTACTAATCAATTTAAGCTCAATTTAAAGTTATTGGACCAATAGGGAATTACTGTTGGTGTTTTGTGATTGGACTAATTTTAGAGGTTGAAGGCAACTGAGAAAGACTTGACAAAAGTGAGAGTAATTGGATTAGAGAGAGAGAGATTAGAAAGAGTGTTGTTCAATTGATTTTAGGAAATAAGGATGAGATTGTTGGTTTTGAATATATTCCGAGTTATTCTCATTTTCTTATACGAAAACCAATATTCTTCCCTAATTACCACTTGATCCCATCTCCAAGTTTTTTATTTTATTAGCTTCAGTATCTTCATAACTCTTAATTTAGATTTCAAACATTGTTTGTTTTCTTTTTCCATTTAACACAAAAATTTATGAATATTAATGCTCTATTAAAATGGTCTAATATAAGCCAATTTTAATAAAACAAAAAATTAAAATACAACACTAATATAATTAAAATTAAGAAAGAATAGAAATGAAATTGGGGTAGTATAAACATAAATTAATAATTATATTTTAATTTTTTAATTGAATATATTTTCAAAGAAAATTAAAAGAATACAAATAAAAATATAGGATAAAATTAGATATTTACAGTTGCCCCCTTACACATCGTATTTTAAGAAGATATGAAACATTAAGTGGTTAGATGACAAAACAAATAGGTAAAATTCAGGTTGTCTATCTTTTTATATCTTTCTTAAAAGGGAGATGCATTTTTTACATGATTGTATTAAGCAAAATATTTTGTTTCTTCTTGCTTTTAATTTGAAATATTCTTTAATTCTTGATAAAGTCGTCATATACTAACATCTACAGAATTACCTAAAATTATAATATAAAGCAAGTAAACTAAGGTAATTTAGTCATGAAAATAGAGTAGAAGAATTGAATAATATATGCATATTTTGTATACATCAATTTGTTAGACTATTTAAAATGTCCCATGTAATTTAACGAATTGAGTCCTATGAAACGTACCCAAGATAATGGTTATTGGGTATTATCG
>JANVCQ010000009.1:10576490-10587177 GCA_025531925.1 Erythroxylum plowmanianum | reverse complement strand
ACATGATAAGCTAATAAATTAGAGAACTTAATTTAAATGTGTGATATAATGTTCTTTAAATAGATTATGTAAATATTTGGCATCTTCTTTTTTCAATTGATAAATATGAGAATGTGTATTAATTTTTGTTCGATAAAGTTGAATTTCTTCGAGCGGAACGTTTATTAACTGAAGAAAATTATACATATTAGTTGCAACTTGAATAAGTTTTCCACTAATGCTCATTTTATTTATGGACTATAGATCTATGTATATTTTGACAAATTTTACAAATCGGCATAGTTAAGGAACTAGTTAAGTAAATCTAGATGTACGATTTGATAAACGTACATACTTAAACAAACATTGAAGCCAAACATAATGAAATTTAGATTCAAGACAATCATTTAAAAAAGTAAGAATAGATTTAGAGTCTAAATAGAAGAAACAAGTAGAGCAAAATACTAAAATAGGGAGTAATGCATGAACAATGATTAAATAAACATAGCTAATGATTATTGATATAATATTAACGGATTCATAGTTAGATACTTAGTGATGAAACGATAAAAACTAATGAACTCATACCTATTCTCGTTTCCGTTTGGAGTCAATCTTAGACGAGAGTCAGATTATAGTAGAGAAGATAAGAGAAACGAAAGTACTTATTATTTTATATCGAAGGAGGCTGCTACCTCTACATTATATAAAATCAAAGGAAAGAAAGAGGCCAAAAATAGGTGGCCAACAAAAGTAGTAAGGGAATATGCTTTATTGATGGCAACAAAAGTAAAACCAGAGGAATTTACCTTATTGGTGGGTCCTACATACTTTTCAAGTGAACTGCTATCTTCTGTCTTCTTTTGATGCTGAAGTGTAATTAAGACATTTATGTTGTGAATAATTGCGAAGTTGCTGGTAAATATCATATTTCCATTGTTCAAAGATGTCTTCAAAGATGCTTGTAATTGTAGAAAATGGTTGTTTACACTAATAGCTAGAGGTGTTGCAGTGAATCTCTCCCCCAACATGAGAAGAAGATGGCAACTTAACTAAAAAGAAAATTTCAAATTGTAACAAGGATGGCTGTTGATTAGAAATTATAAGTTTAGCCTATAACAAAGACTAAGTTTCTCCTATATTTTGTTTTATCACTTTTTGTAACCTGTTATAGTTATAATTTACCCAAAGTCAATATAATTACATTTCCTTTATAAAAAAAAAGGTGATTAACCCATCTAACATTTCAAAAGAGAGAGAGTTTTCCTTAATTTTCCAGTAATATTTCATTTAAGATTTTTAATAAAAATAATATTTTTATTAGGATAATAAATGTATTACACTTAGTATCGAAAATCTTATAGAAAGAATATAAAAGATGTTATAGGCATATAAATGAAGATATAAGATGTGAAAAACCAACATCCTTAGTAATAGTTCTTTTTATTTGAAAATTTAAAGAAATTTCGTTGACTATAGCGAAACTATATGCAACTTCAAAGTTAGGGTTCCATGAAGGAAAACCAAAGTTACTCACTACAATGGCTAGAGAACAAATTTATTATCCTATGTAAATAAAAGTTGAAATAATTCCTCCATCATGATTTCATACGATTTATAAGTCTGTGTGCTACTTCCTTGGCAATAACCAGAGCTCTAAGCTCATTGAAAATGTTATTAACTAATTGATTTTTACAAGTTTGCTCCCTCCTAAAGATCCATCTATTCCTTTCCTTCCATATGTTGTAGATTGTATATGTAAAAGTAGTGCCGAAATTTATTCCATCATCCTTCCATAGGTTGGAGACTCTAATGATCTAGTCTAGTGTATTGTCCCAATCATATGAGCTGCTGGAAGCTTCAAGTTTGTGGAGCAGTTGACTCCATATAGTTTTGGAATAAATGCAATTGAAGAATAAGTTATTTGTATCTTCATATGAAAATTGACATAATTCACAAATTGAATTAAAGCTCCCATGCCATCGATCTTTAGCTCTTAATCCATTTTTGATAGCTAGCTAAGCAAACATTAAAGTTTTAGGGCTGATACTTCTCTTCCAGAGTAGTTTATACCAAGAGACATCTATAGATTTTTCTTGGAGACTAATGTAGCAATATTTATTAGTGAAAATTCCCTTGGGATGTGGCTTCCAGATAATTATATCTATAGTGATATTGGTGTAAAAGCTTGTAAGATATTAGTATAGGTAAACGCTCTTAAATTTGTAGACCACTGCCCTTCTTAAATGACTAAAGAGACTTTGGTGTTTAATCGAATTCAATGCCATAACTGGGCAAGCTCAGGTCTTTGAAAGCTTGTGTAACACCCTTTTAAATCCAAATGTAGTACCACTTAAGAACCAATAGGAGGATTCTAAAATAAGTGTATCCAAAGTGATTGTTTAAAGGAGAAATTATTAGTTAAAAGGATAAGATTAAAAAATAAATACTAACAACCTCTAAGATATATATATATATATAATGGATCTTGATATAGAAAATAATATTTCTTAATAAGTGTTATTTGGTAGTTGAAAAAAAGTTATTACTGAAGAAGTGGTTATTATGAAAATGCTGACCTAGTTAAAGTAGCATGCATTCTAGTATTAGTAAAGTAAAATAGATCCAAATATATGGAAAATAAATTTTCTCAACCAATAAAAGACTACTAAGTAAAGCAACATGCGTCCTAGTAGCATTAAAGCAAAATAAATCCAAATATATAAAAATGAGTTTTATGAACCAATAAAAGACTTGCAGCTAAAAAATTAGTTACAATAATAAAGGATGTTATAGTGTGAGCAAATTTTTAAGCGGCAAAAACAATTTAGTGTTTTAAATTAATCTTTAGTAGCAAAATATCAATTAGTGCAAATAACTTAAAACCATAATTTTAACTAATAGCAAACTTATTATTTGAAAAAAATTGAAAAATATTTTTGGTTTTAGTAGTCAAAACTTGCCAGTCATTATGATTATAGTTAAATGTTAATGACATCCTTCAAACAACTAAAGGTGCCTAAAGTGATATAGATATTCTATATGGTGTGGGGCTTGGATGGAGCTTAACTTTCCCAATTTTTCTCACCTTTCCATTCATAAGAATTAGGCTTTATTATAATAAAAATTTATGTAAATAGATAAAAATTTAACACCATAATATAAATATAAATAATTATAGTGTGTGTGTGTGTGTGTGTGTGTCATAATGAGTGACATTGCAACAATAATCGTAAAACAATCGTATCTAACAACATCACAAGCTCTATAAAAACAAAGTATTTGAACCAAAATATTCTCAATCATTGTAGCTATTAAAACTCACTATAATTGCAAAAAAGAGAAATAAAAAGGATCTAGTGAGAGATTTTAACTTGCATAGCTTGCTTGCAGTTATTTCCATTGACATACTTATGGTAAAAGTCATTTGTATTCTTTCGATTCGACATAATCTTCCAAGTAATATCTTTAAAGTAGTAATGTACTTTAAATAATAAAATCGAGCTAAATCCAAGGGAGAAAGTATATGTAGTGACTTTGAGGAGTAGAAAAGAGATGAAAGTTAAAAGAAGGAAATAGTTGTTGTACAAGAAAAGAAGGACAATAAGGAGGAAGAGAAAGAAAAGAAGCATAAGGAAAATAATCTAAAGATGAAAGTAGTTAAGGAGGATAAATAGAAGATTCTATACTCAAGTAGGCTTGAGATAAATAGAAAGGAAGATAAAATTGGTAAGTTTTTAAAGTTTCATAAGCAATTACATATTAGCATACCTTTTTTTTAATAATTTCACGATATCAAAGTATACTAAATACTTAAGGTATCTCCTTTTTAATAAGAATAAGCTCAAGGAGTTGTCAATGTTAACTCCAAGTGAAGAATGCTCCTTCTTCCTACATAATAGGCTACACAAGAAGTAGACTTATATCACGCAATGAGAAGAATAGGAGATAGACATCACAATTTAAATTAAACATCAGGAATCTAATGAGTTCTTAATTATAGAGGAGGGTGGAAGCAAGCCTTTGATTATGGATCTAGGATGAGTGAAGGGCTTGAGGAGAAGTCTAGTTAAAAGACTTATTAAAAAGCCTCTGTAGGGAGGTAACCCGATAGTTAGGTTTTTTTTTAATTTTAACTTGGTAGCTTTTAGGATCCTTAGCAATAGTTTTGTTTTGTTTTCATAATTTTAATCTCACAGATTTAAGTTTAGTTTGATGTTTTTTCACTTTTTGATCAGGATTGTCTTACCTAGGATGAGATGTAATGGAGTTTTATAGGATATTTAGGCAACATTACCCTCAAGTATAGATTAGATTTCACTAGTCTTGGACATATATTAATGGCAATAGAAAAGGATGGCAATTCTTTTAGTATCATGGTAGTACTAGTTATCCTTACCTCCTTTCCATTATTTTCTATTTTTTATTGATCTTGCACGATATGTACATTAAGAACAAGGTACACTTTAACTTGTGGGGTAGGGAATTAACTATTATGATTATCAATTTTATTATAATTAGCTTAACAAGGCAAATGCAGGGAACTACTTTTAGAATATTGATCAACATTATTCTTTATATGTTTGATTGTTATCATGATTTGATTGGTTTAGGTAAATAGTTATAAACATTGATGATTAAGTTAATTTTGATTTGTTTCATTAATTTTAAGAATGGATAATTAATTGTACTATGAAATTATTTTGTATAATTTGTATAAATAATTAAGTTGTGAATTCTTTTTAAGCAGTGTTGTTATCATTAAAAAAAGAAAAAAATGAATAAGTGATAATTAAATAAATTAACTCTACTAGCTTTACATTAAGTCAAAAGGTTGAAGTTAAAAAATGGTGCTAATAGCCATCTAAAACGGTGATATAATTAAGAAATTGAGAGTATTAATGACAAAATGTTTACTTGTACATCAAAATATTATGTGACTATTTAAACACTTTTTAAATGCTTTCATATGTTATTTTAAAGGTAGTATTTTAATTTTTTAATAAGGGTCGTGAAAATATTTAAAAGTTGAAGCATATTTTTATTTTATACATTAGGTTGGATTTTAAAGATTGAAGGAGTATAGAGAGAATTGAATTGATTTATGACTTATTTAGCTAAATGCATAATAATTTGATTAACTTTACAACTAAATCAATAATGGAGAATCTTGATTAATGTAATTGATTGGTTAAATTCTTTCCTGAAATTGCCACCTATTTAAGTTATAAGTAATGAGATTGATTTGCTTAAGGATAAGAAAATGCTTAAGTGTGAGATAATTCTATAAGTTCTAATTACTCTATGTTGTTAGCATAGTTTTGAGAATATTTAACTTGTGTTTTGATGACTTCTATAGGAGTAGGTACTTATTATGAGCCTTATAATAAGGAGGATGACAAAGTAAAAGAAAATTCATTTAGAGTTATTAGTTCAGATATGATTCGATAGCATATGTTCAACAAAGGAAGTTTAAGGAGTGGCTAATATTTTGTTATATACCTTATTTTAGCTCTCCAATGAAGAAGGATTGAATTTAGGTAAGTTAGAACCAAGTTAGAGAATTTTTTATAATGACACATGATGCACATAGGTTGAATGATACCATTTCCATTAACACAGCCTCAACAATATACCTTATTCTTATATGCATCTTACTAATGAATTCTACCTCTTCGATAACTTGGGAAATAAGAACATATTCCAAATTTGGTCCCATGTTTGCCTCATATTCCACCCGGGTGTAGTGTACTTCTTTGGCAACTTACTATGTGAAGGAACATACCTTAAACATTATCACATGTTTAGTGGCATGGCTTAAATACAAACCCATATTTATATCTTCAAAACCCTTTATAATGGACCCTCAAGTATGTGATAAAGAAGTATAAAGCTAATATGACTGCAGCATGGTCCTATGTTGATGTTCTATGTTAGTAGTGTTTGGTTATGAAAAAGAAGTTGAGGAAGTAAGGAAGCAACAAAGAGTCAACGCGGACTTGTGTTGGTTAAAATTTTAAGGTTTCTTAAGATAAAAAAACATAAAGACGTATGGGGAAACAAAAGGGAAGATCTATTTAGGAGGATCAAATACTAGTCAGAAGGAAGAAAAGGGTGAATTATAGGAAGCAAGGATAACTGAAGAATGAGAGGATAACTAAAGAAGTCAAGGACACATCAAGAAGGAAGAAACCTTGGAGAAAAGAAAGAAGCTTCATCAAGATTCAATTAAGAATCGTCAAGAATAAATATCTATAAGAATGTTATGTTATTGTTGATTTATTCACTTTAAGAAAAACTAAATTGGGATATAGATATGGGTAGGAAAATCATAGACCTGTTATTTTAGATTGATTCTTTAATTTAATACAAAATAATAGTTTTTGAAAATCTATTCTTGTTTACTTATTATGTTGAATTAAAGTAGCAAATGCAAAAGATTCAATATCATATTTTATATATAATGACAGGTCCCTATCCTGAAATGACTAGATGGCCTGCACGGTACCCCATGGTGACTCTCTAGTAGATATATGATCCAGATGGAAAGTTCCTGTGGAATTGAGCATGTTGCCCTATTTACCAAAAAGCCTTAACTTAACATTAAAAAGATATAAGCAGTGGAGTTTTTTAAATCATTTTTATTAAAAATTTTAACAGCACAACGACTGCATTTTTTGCCTTCCCAAAATTTTCAAAACCCTGTAAAAGTGTAAAACATTTCTATAATCATCTCAAAATCCCCACTACAAATTTTGGACTTTAAGTCCATAAGCAATCTCAAAAATCACTTCAATAATCTTAAAAAAAACTCAGACATATTCATGCATTCAACTTTAAAACTTTCATATACATGCATTCTTTAAACAAAATATAGTCCAAAATATATTCATAAAGATGCAAATGTTCCCAAAAATATTTACAAGACAAAAATGACTACACAGCAACATATGACAAAGTTGACTAGTTATGAGGTGGAGCCCCTACTACTAAAGCCCCTAAGCATACACTTGGGAGGTTTCATTTAAAAATAGAAAAGAAAGTGTGAGCTAAACGAGCTCAGTAAATGCTAGAATTTCTATTCAAATCACATTTAACTATTTAAACCTCCCTAAAACAAATTCATCTCAATTTGCATAATTCAATATTTAATATAAAACATATATGCTTCCCAAAATCAAGTTTCTCAAATCGCTTCTCAAATAAATAGTGGCAACGTTAAAAATTTCATGAAGTTCTTACACGACATAGCCTATCACTAACTTCTTTTCCAAATGGTACCCTCAGGCATTAAGTCACGGAGTTAGTTTTGTATCGCTTACTTGCGACTATTTAATCACTAATGACGGAGATGGTTCTACTTCACTTACCCGCACTAAGATAACCATTATATATTAGTAGTTACGAAGCTGGTTCTACATCGCTTACCATTAAATGGTCAACCACTAGTTACGAAGCTAGTTCTACATCGCTTACTCATACCAAGTTAACTGCTATATACTGGTAGTTACGGAGCTGGTTCTACATCGCTTACCCACAACTAGTCAACCACTAGGTACAGAGTTGGTTCTACATCGCTTACCCGTACTAGGTTAACCGTTACACACTGGTATATTAATATGTATAAAACCTATCAGTATACTACAGGCTAAAAATCATTTCCTTTTTATCAACCAATAACATAATCTCAATATAAACTCAAATCATATAAGGTTAACTTTCAAACTTCAATTCATATATTGCTAAAATTATAAAATTGTACTAGCAATATTCACTTATAATGCATCATTCACATAAAACTCATAATCCATATTCACTTCACAATAAAATAGAAATCATTTTCATAAAATACATTTAAAATGCACTCATTGTTAAGCAACTTTATCGCCAAACACACTCACGCATTTTGTGTCTTTCCTTTACCTACACAAGCGCATTTTGCTTAGGCATTTATTTTCAAATTCAAAAATAAGACATTATCACTATAAATTAGGTTTAACCGAATTCGAGATTATTATTTAATCGCATAACACATATGCTAATCGTATTTTCGTTTACTACCGAAAGCTAACCTATTGTTCTCTTTTTCCAATTCTAACTTCAATAGTCACTTAAAATCATTTTTTACCCATTCTAACTTGTCAATTTCTTCAAAACACTATCTCACTCAATTTAATTCACCATATCATAATCAAGCATAATGAGTCACAGTTATGGCTTATGTCCAGAAACTATACCTCTATTTGTTCCTTACTTTTCACATAGCAAACATTCAAATTAGGCTTTGAGGTCTTCTATACATTTGTTTTGCTATGTCTCTAGTTTCCATATCATCAAAAATTAGACCATTTGAAGTCCTAATTCAAGAAACATGCACCAAACGTCACAAGCTGCTCCAACATAGTGGCAACATCAGATCACCATTTTCAATCTCAAATTCCTATATGATTCAGCCATAACTAGGTCAGGTTCTCCTCTATGAATTTTTATTACTATGTCTTAGGTTTCATCTTCAATTAGAATCACCCAATTTTGAGGTCTGTAGGCAAAGTTATAGTCCCAAAACTAGAAATTTATGTTATGAAAACGTACCAATTTATCTTCCAATCTCTTGGTATTTGATGAGTACCTCCACTTGATCAAGATCTCTACAATTTATGCTCCAAAACCATGAAAATGGTAGCTGCACTCTTCTTCTCCCTCCTTGGTCAAATGTCCCTTCTTCTGTCTTCTTTTCTCCCTTTTGTTTGGTCTCTCACGTTTATGTTCAAATGAAGACAAAAGTCTTACTTTATTCATTTCAATGCTCATTTAATGGATTCCACACTTCATCCTGCTATTGTTCTCTTTTAATGACTCATTCTTCCACTAACACCATGTAAAATGACCAAATTACCCTTAATGACATGTAAAAAGGTCAAATTGCCCTTTAATAACATGTAAAAAGACCAAATTGTCCTTTATTGAATTTAATTCATCAACTAACTGAATTAAATTCCGAAAATATTCCGCAACTGTCTTACCATCGAATTGACCATCAAATACTTTAGTTAGGGTCAATACTTATTGATTGGATGCTTTAAAAATTTTCAAATGAGTTTAAAATCATTAATACCCATTACTTTCCAAAAAGGGCATTTTAGTCCTAAACTTTCGGAACTCTCGAAATCCATCCTACAGGACTTATTTTCAATATGTTTCGGTATCATTAAACTCTAATACTTATTCCGGATATTTTTTGTTATTTCGAGGTTGGATCCCTAAAAAATTTACTATTCATCCAAAAATACTATTCACTGAACATCCAAATTTATATTCAATGAAAGGAAATTTTCGGGGTTTTACATATAAGGATTAAGAAATCATATGTATGATTCGATTAAAGCTTGAATAATGAAAGTTGCGTCGAATCCCACAGATGGAACTATACAAATCTTGTGAGTTAGTATCAAATCTTTCAAAGGAATTCACACAGTGAATTAATGCATTTTAGAGGCCTAATTAGAAAGAGATTTCAATCAATCAACTTAAAAATATGGACTATATTTTTTTGAGAAAGGAAATAGTTATAACCTTGGGATTCCTGCTATTCCAAAAATTAGGATTAATAATTAAACCAAGATAAATTCAAGTATCGGAAAGGTTCTAGGAGGATTCTAAATTTGTATCTTCATTATCTACCTAATTGTTTTATTCTTATATATCTTGTTAATTGGTTATCTTATATTTGTTATTTTGTTTACTATTAATTTTTCTTTTTATTTGACTTTTATATTAAATGACAGAAAGATGGTCAATATTAATAGTTACACACCTCTTAGGATCAACACTCAAACTCACTGAAACAAAAATGGTAAGTGCACTTCTTCAATGAGTTTTTAATATTACTTTAAGTGCACTTCTTTATTGTTTGTTTTCACCAAAATTTAATTTAAACCAAAATATTTTGACACTCAAAATAACCCTAACATTTCACAAACATTCAATTTGGACCCCCAACTTAAGGCTTCCTGATGTTAACTGTGGAAATTTAAGTCACCAGGGTACGAGACACTAAAGAAGAACCCTGGATTTTCAATATTATTCTATTGAGCTTATGGTTCAAACCATCCAACAAAAGAAAACATATCAACCAAAATAAGGTATTAGGCAAATAATAGTTATTGCTATATTTATTAGTATAGTTTGAGAAATAAAATCAACGAATGTAATCAATATAAACATTATGTTGGTCAAGTTAAACACAAATACTATCTGAAAAACAAGAATTGTTCATTAATATCATATAACTATTTAATTACCTAAAATATTAATGGAAAATATCGTAGTCAAATAGCGCCTGCTTGGACAAAGCATACCTTAAATTCTCTAATGCTAATGATTTTTAGAAAAACTTGTACGACCTAACATAATTTTAAACAAAGGATTTTCTTACCAATGTAAAAAATCAAGCTTTCCATCTCCTAAAAGTAAACCCAAAAGGCAATAGCAGCACGTCATTTGGAATACTTTGGTCTACATTTATGAAAAAACAAAAAAAGCAACAACAACCTTAATATGAAGTTAGAATTAAGAAATGGAAAAGGAATCATCAGTCATTTAGGCTTGGATGAATACTTATATTGATATAGTCAAGGCAGGGCCGGCCCTGGGCAGGGGCAGCCAGGGCACCTGCCCAGGGCCCCACCCGCTTATGGGGCCACCCATT
>JANVCQ010000009.1:10512590-10522895 GCA_025531925.1 Erythroxylum plowmanianum | reverse complement strand
TTTCAGGCCTTCCCCGACGTCTAACTCTCCAAGACGTCGTGGATAGTATTTTGCCACGTCCTACTACTAAAACGACGTAAAAAATATGGCAATTCAACGACGTTCTTATTCAACGTCGCCGAATTTTCCCACCTTTCCTGACGTCTAAAAAGACGTCGTGAAAACCTCCTACATTTCGAGTCGTCTTATATAAAGACGACGCGAAATGTGTATTTTTGTTGTAGTGACATATGTAAATGATGAAAAATCATGAAAATCTCAAATATAATTAGGATTAATAACTACATTAAGCATTAAAAATTATCTTTTCAGCATTATTGTTATTAAGAATACTATCACATACAATAGTTCATTAAAATTTGCCTAAGAATTTATATTGTAACATGAAATTTTTGGGTTGACTATTTCGTGACGTTTCAGTAATTAATTGCTAAAAGCCAAACATTTTATGACACTTTACTTTATCGTTGCACATCTATGTGAAATTATCGATGAAAAGAATTATATGTCACAAAATGTTACATATTTTGCAACAATTTATACTTTTTGTTGTGTAAAGTGTTTACTATGCTCTACATCTATCGATGATTAAGCTAATTGTTGGTAAACTGTACAGCTTTTTTGACAAAACATACAATTCGTCATGCAAAGTGCAATGTTTAGTGATGAAATTTCCTAATGGTTGAAAAAAATTGCACCTTCTGCGACTAACTCAAAAGAGCGTCGTGAAATGGGTTCTTTGGACAATGATTACTTAATGCATCACTAAATGTTTGCCTTTTCGCAATGTCTTTTGTTTCTGCCGCAAATAACTACCTTTAGTGACGATTTGTTATTCGTCACTAAAGAAATCGTAGTAAATTGTCCACTTTGTTATATATAAATAGGTTTAAGCCCTAGGAGAGCTAGTACCCCTTACCTAATCCTCCATAAAATAGTTATAGAGTTTTCTCAATACATTTTGTGGATAAATAGTTTAAGGAAAATGACAAGAAAAGTATCAAACGTCATAATGAGGTACAAATTTTGATTCATGTGTTATTATGATTTGTGTGTTAATTATTTTATAGAATTTAAGTGATCTTGACTTTTGAAAAATTAAAACAAAAATATTTGTAATTATTATGTTGCGTAAGGAATGAAATCCTACCTCGATTTCCTAACAATGGAATCAAAGCCATCTTTAATTCTATATTTTGATTAAAATGTTTTGATTGTTATTGATTTAATCCTGAAATGAAAATTACAAACCTAAACTTCTATAAATTAGATTTTTTGAATATAGAATATTGAAATTAAAAATTTTGAAATACTAATTTCAATTTAGAATTGAAATTAAAACCTTATCAAAAAAAGGAATTAGATTCGATTGTGAAATATGAAAAGTTCTGACTTTATCCTTTTCTGAAACCTAGAAAGATCTGGAGAATAAAACAAGCTTCATAATAAGTGAAGAGTTTTGAATAAAGTAATGGGAGTTTGTGTTCGCTACTATTGTGCGATTGGTATGGTTGGTGGAATAACACTTCAAAGAATAAGTGTTGTCGGCGATTGCGTCTGAGATGGAAAGACGTTGAGTTTTTTTGTTGTAGTGTGAAAGCCGGTAAAAAAAGGCATCAGCATACACACAGTAGAGGCGCATGGTCAGAGTTGATGGCTACGTGTTATTGTCGTTGGAGTTGCATCATAAGATGGTGTGACTGGAGGCTAGCTGACGTCTTAGTGAACTAGAGTAACAACTAGAAAGCACATGGAACAGGCGGTGAGACAGTGCCATACGTAAACAGCAGGCGACGTTAAGTTAAGACAACTGAGGCATGGAGGTAATGGAAGCTTCAAGCAACAACATGAAGCAAAGACGATTGAACTTATGTAAAAAATGGTTCATCATAAAATGGACTTGTTGCTGGCTTGGATATCCCTTTACCCTTCGTTTTAATAACAAACTTATATGTTATAGACCAAGTGGTGTGTTGGCATTTGGGTACATTAGCCTATAGGTTCTTTGTAACCATAAAATAATAAAAGAAGAGACAAGGAAATAAAAAAGTAATTTTAATTTGTTATTTCAACATTTAACTTTCTAAAAATAAAATTTTAATTAATTGTGTTCAAAGTTTTAAAAATTGAATAAATCAATTTAAAATATTGTTTTATAAAGTCTACAAAAATGACTACTGAAAATACGTAAATATTGATATTTAATGGGTTATAAAACTTTTCTTTGACAAATTAAAGGAATATTGCTTTTTTTTAACCAGGGCAGCACCCTGGAGGGGATGGATACCCCGTTTTATTAATTTATTCAAAGGTGACAAAGTGGAAGAGATTAACTTTCACAATTAAGTAAAAGCCAACAAATAATAAGAGGGAAAAAAGGTGAAAGAAACATTGTAAACATTAATGCCACTATGATTATGAATTATCTAGCTCTAACTCGAATTGAAGGTAAGATATTTTATCCAGAGTTATAATTCCCCACAAGCCATGTGGAAATTGCGTCCGTTCTTTAGAAACCAACAATCCCTATGAAGAGCAACCTAAGTTTGCCATATAGTCTGCCACCTAGTTAGCCTTCTTAAAACAATGTTGATTCTCTTTAACAAAAGTATAATGATGTAACTCCCAAATGAGGGGCCTAATTCGCCATGGAATTTTAGAATGATGATTACACATATCTGCAATTACCTTAGAGTCAAGTTCCATTAGCAATTTGGAATCTTCTAGTATCTCTACACATAATTCCAAACCTTGTAACAAAGCTCGAATCTTAGCTTGGACACTTGTGATGTCATCAAGGGTTAAAGAATATATTAAAATGGGGTCACTTGCTGAATCTCTTAAAATGCCCTTTGCCCCTCCTTTGCCAGTGTTGCCTTTAGATGATTCATTAGTGTTGAGCTTATAAAAACCAACTGGCGGAGGGATCCACTTAATAATATTTATAGTCGTTGGCCTTATATGTCCTCTTACTGCCATAACCACCTCTTATCAATTAAGCACGGAGATTGATAGGAATAGAGTTTCCTGTAAAATAAAACCAACAACCTATATAATATCCAAAATACATGAAGAAAAATCAATCTTAGCCCCATCAAACTTTACAGAATATTTAGTTTTCCAAATGGACTAACTGATCAAAGAAGGTAAAACTATGAACAAAGTACATTAAGCAGTGTTGCCTCTTAATAACCACGAATGTAAAACCATGTCTCTATGCCTAACACAAGGTCTGATAACTCCAAAGGGCATTCCAAAAAACTCCCATAACTGTTTAGCCCATTGTCGATGTAAAAACATATGATCAATAGATTCCTCAAGTGTGGCTATACAACAAACGCATCGTAAAGGGCTTTATATGCCAAAGTGATGTAGGGAGAGATCTAAAGGCAACATGCCACTCATCAATCTAAGCATAAAAAAGGATACCTTAACCTACAAACCCTTATGCCAAATATTTTGTCCAGTTATTGTCACCACTCTTGTCACCCTAAATGTGTCATATGTCAATGACTTACTAACTTTCCATATGAATTTGGCTTCCAAATTCACTCATCATCTATCCTTTTAATAGAGGCATGCACCAATTCACAGGCATTAGTTATCCGTTTCGAAGTTAAAGAGTTACCTGATCTAATAGACACCTCCTCCACCCTTGTTTGTGAAAAATATTTTCTTCTCATATATTTAGACCATAATGTCTCGTTTTATAATATTCTCCACCATAATTTTGTTGAAAAGGATAAATTTTTTTGATAAATTCCATAAACCAATTCCCTACTCCTCCATTGGGTGACATAAGGAATCCTAAGCTATGCAATGATACTTGGATTGATCATAATCATATCCCCAAAGGAAATCTACAAACATCCATTCCAAATTCAACAATATCCCCCGAGGTGGGTTACAGGCGGCCAACACATTTAGAGGAAGAGACAAAAGGACTGAATGCAAAAGCACAATCGTCCCCTTAACTGAGAGTAAGTTTCTCACTAATGATAGATTTTATCCCGAACCTTGTCAACCATAACATTAAATAAATCAAACTTCTGATGTCCCCAATATATTGGACAACCCAAATATGTAAAAGGCCCTTGTTTGTGTTGGAAATCACTCATATTTGTAATCAAATGCTTTCGCATCTAAGAACATCGATCAACAAAGAAACCACTCTTATCCACATTCACTAGTTGCCCATAACACTTCTTATATTCCTTTAAAGCACTTCTAATCGTCACTAAAGAGGATCTCAACCCATTTATAAAGATGAGAACATCATCCGTGTAGGAGAGATGGGAAATTTTAGAACAATTCCTTAGCACTGCAAAACTTGTTGTGGTTGGCAACTCATTTAAAACTTGTGAAAAGAACCTCTGCCCCTATAATGAAAAGTGTCACAGATTAAGGGTCTCCTTGATGCAGACCTCTAGCTGCATGAAAATAGTCCATTAGTGTGTCATTAATTAGTATTGAAAACCAACAATTGGATATTAATTGCCACACCTAGTCAATGAACTGTTCCCCAAAGCCAAACCTCTAGAGAACCTTAATAAAAAATATCCAAGACATACGATTATATGTCATTTCCACATCAAGCTTTAACACCACGTTTCCTCCCCTCTTCTTTTGCTTTATGTCCATGTATAGTTCTTAGGCCAATAATACATTATCTAAAACCAATCTCCCAGGTAAAAAGGCAGCCTATTGAGGAGATATCAAGTGAGATAATACAACTTATAACCTATTAGCCATCAGCTTCGATATAACTTTCTAAATAAAGTTACATAAGCTAATAGGCTAGAATTTTGAAAATCAAGACATATTCACCACTTTAGGAATCAACACAAGCAACGTAGCGGTATAAGATCCTGACAAATCCCCTGAGAAAACTCCTTTAATGCCTGAACTACATCACTGCTAATCACCTCGTAGTAAAAAATAAAAATCAGCCTATGTAACCATCCGACCTTGTCACGCTATCCTCAACCAATTTTTTCTAGGTAGAATATATCTCCTCCATCTCTGAAAGGGAATGTAGCTTATCATTCTCCTCAGACAAAACTGCTATATGAATCACATGATCTACCATCATATCCATAGCTCTAATATCCACTGATTCCTTATATAATAATTGTTCGAAGAAACTCAACCTTTTTGTTTGGATCAGTTGTGGGTCCATTATCTATTCCCCATCCAAACCTTGAATATGATGAATAGCATATCAAATTTGTCCCTCAATCACTATGGCATGGAAAAATTTTGTGTTTGCATCTCCCTCCTTCATCCATTTAACCCTTTCTTTTTGTTGCCAAAATGCCTCTTCCTCGAGCAAAGCATGGGTATATTTTTCCTTGTATAGCTGCAAAACCCTTCATGAATCTATGGCACCATCTACCTCAAAGGCATGCTTTATTAGGCACCTTGTCTTTAGTCTTTCTCATATTTTACGTAAAATTGCCACACACTAGGTGATTCCACTACTTGAGATCTACTCTCAGTGTATGCATTTGATATAGAACTTTTAATGGTTGGCCCAGGTAAGACTGTACCCTATTGTTTCTAGTTTATATTGCTTTTAATTGCTTTCATATATTGATTTGGTTATAAATCCTTGTGTTTTCATCCAAATGTGAGATAGATTGAGTGAAATTGGTGTGGATGTTACATGAATCTTAATCAGATTATTTTATGAATATGTTATGAACTAAACAAAAAGAATTGTTCATGTAAGTCATACTTAAATGCGCAACCTTGCATGTGCAAGTCACAGTCGTGACTTACAAGTATAGCTATGACATGTAAGTCATAGTTGTAATTTACATATGGCTATGACTTAAAAGTTATAGCCATGACTCCCTTTAGACATTTCTCTTGTAATTGTTTTAGCTATTACATGGCAACTGTAGAGATTGAGGGCCTAATACCCTAAGCCTAAGAGAATAATAGAAAGGGAAAAGGATGGTGGCGACTGATATTTATTCACGATTCTATCATTCACTCTTCATTCTCCACACTACACTCTATTTTATGTTCCATCATTCCACACATAAATAGACACATTCGGGAAGAGAGGGATAGAGAGAAAGAAAGGGAAAAGAGAGGAGAAAATAGAGAGAGTTGGTGAAGAAGAACAAAAACAGAGGTTAAGGCAGTGGGAGCATTCAGTTGTATTAGTGAACATTAACTAGAAGTAGAAAGTGAAAGCCAATGTAGAAGGATTGGGAGTTGTAAGAGACCACTGCGACTCATTCATACAAAACCCTTTGTTTGCTTACTTTGTTCCCTATTTTTTGCATTGTTCTCTATTGTTTACTAGATTTCTTATTCTATTAGCTTAACCAAACCCATACTTTGTAGCTTTTGATAGTGTATCTTGGTTATTTACTTAGTTTATTTCTTAAATACTTTATTTATACTAATAGTGACGGGATTAAAGTGTTAAATGATGATGAATCTTGTGACATCCGTGATGGGCTAATCTCTTTTCTTGAGAATTAATGTAGCTATTTTAGTAGACTATGCATGATTGAGTTACAAATTCGTTGTCTTATTACTGTGATTTCTGAGCTGAATGGATGTAATAACATGACCAAACTTTGCATCATTTTAGTATTAAACAAAAGACCAAGAGGAGAAGTTTAATATGGAACTAGAAACTATAGACGCTTAGGTTATGCATTAGAAATATGTTAACTTAAGTGGAAATTTGTATTCGGGTTTTCATAATTAATTCGGATGATAACTTGTCGAATGCGAAAGCTAGATTTAGTCTATTATTTGAGTTGATCTTAAAATGTGACTGTTAATTTTAATAAGACAATTTAGCAATCATTTCCTTTAATCATGTATAGGAGATTAAATTGGTGAAATTAATTTTCAAGAGTCTTCCATTTCGATTAATCTATTCATCTTTGTTTTCTATTGAATCATTTACTTTTCATAATAATTTGTGATTTTCTTTTAAAGCCTTCACTCAACAATTGGGATAGAATGTTTAGGATTGCATCTATTTTTTATTTTTTGTTCAAGATTAATTTAAGTTAACCAATTTCACCTTCAGGGGAGACGACCCTGGGTAATCACTACAACTACCTCATATACTTGCGAGTAGGATAGCCTAAGTATTTTTAGAACTTATTTGGGCACATCAAGTTTTTGACATCGTTGCCAGGGAGGTGTTTAGTGTTTTGAACTTGAATTAATTTTGATTGTTTTTATTTGTTTAAGTTTGATTGTTTGTGTTTTTTCGTACATGTATGTTTTATTGTGTTATTTTGTTAACGTGTTTTGTAATTTTTATTATTAATTTAGTACTTTCCGTAGTTAGTTTGTGATAGGTAGGAGAACTTTAGGTAGTGAATTCACTTGGTTTATGCTAGGAAGGAGATCTTTAGTTAGTAACCCCATCCATTTTATTAATAACATGTTGGATCGAAAACAAAAGTATGCAAGATTTGGCTAAAATAGTAGATTGCAAAACTTTTTCGAAATCAAAACGCAGCGAAAATATTATAACCAAATCAACATGTTTTAGCTATACATGATACAGTATAAGGAAAATAATTTACATAAGAATAGGGTGGTAAATGTTGGACCCCGAATGTTTCTTAGAAGTTAGAACTAGTAAATGAGAAATTTTGGTGATTAGTTATTAGTAAAGAATAAATGAATGAAAATTCTTGAATTAGAAATGTTAGACAAAAGTAAAGTAGTGAATGAGAAATGTGGATAAATTCATGTTTTTCTTTGGTGATTTGGTGGATAAGAGATTTTGAAATGAGAAGAATTAAGGTAAAATTTAGAAGTAAAATGAAAGCAAAAAATGAAGTTGAATATGTGTAGTAAGTTGATGAAGGATATGTATATATGTGTATGTTTTGTTGTTGGTGTTCATGATTAATCATGGACTATAATTTCTTTATGGATGATATTGATTTGAAATGAAGTTGAGAATCAGGAGTAAATGAAGTAGAAAAGGTGATCTTGGTATGAGTTGTGTTAAGGAAAGATTTAGAAACGAAATTGGTAGTTGATCTGGAAAATGTTCACTGAGTATGCTTCAATCTTTTAGCCACAACTTTTTCTCTAATTATCTAAACGAGATGATTCTTGATTTGGATTAAACTAGAAACATATGAATACATTTCTTATGAAGAAATTGAATTTAAATTTTGATTTAAGAATCTCAAAATTTTGTTATGAAGCTTGAGAACTGGGTGCAGTACATTGGTGGAGGAATGTAAAGTTCATATTCAGATCTCAGGGAAATTCTAGATTGATCTAGGCTGAATTGTAAAAAGGTGTCTTTTAGAAAGTTATATATTATCTTTCCAGATTTCAAACGGTATATAGTATGAGAATTTTGGACATTGGAGTCAAAAGTTATGATCCTTTTAAGTGGAGATGTTCAGGAGTATAGATAGTATCGCCTGTGATGACAACATATCGTTTGTAAAAATTTATCGTCTGTGATGACGTCATATCATCTATGATGACATCATATCATCTATAAAAATGTATCATTTGTGTTGACATCATATCGTCTGTAAAAATGTATCGTCTGTGATGACGTCACATCGTCTATGTTTGACTTTCTGCTTCTTCTATGTTTGACCTTCTGTACACTATCTTCTGGTCCATTTTTGACCCTTCAAACAATAGAATCTATCTTCGAGGTCTACATGAAATTTGTAGGTCTTGAAATTCCCTTTTGAACCATTTAAATAACACACAAACACAATATTTTTAGGGAAAGTTATGGCAATTTTTCCCATTCATCTACTTTTTTCCATTTGTCTGTTTTTTCCTTTGGTTTCATCTAATCTTATTATCTGCTCCATTTTTGACCCTTTAGATGATAGAATCTATCTTCAAGGTCTTCATAAAATTTGTATATATTGAATTATTCTTGTGATCCATCTATATAACACACAAATCTGATATCTGTAGGGAAAGTTATGACAATTTTCCCCATTCATCTGTTTTTTTTCCATTTGTCTGCTTTTCCCTTTGGTTTCTTCTAATCCTATTGTCTGCTCCATTTTTGACCCTTCAGACGATATAATTTGTTTTCAAGGTCTTCCTAAAAGTTTTAGATCTTGATGTACTCTTTCTAATCATCTAAAGAACAAACAAATTCGATATCTTGTCAATTTTCCCCATTCGTATGCTTTTTTTTTCCATTCGTCTGCTTTTTTCCTTTGGTTTCATCTAATCCTATCGTCTGCTCCATTTTTTACCCTTCAAACCATAGAATTTGTCTTCAAAGTCTTCATGAAAGTTGTAGATCTTGAATTCTTATTTCTAACCATATAAAGAAAACACAAATAATATATATTTAGGGAAAGTTATGGTAATTTTCTCCATTCATCTATTTTTTTCCATTCATCTTCTTTTTCCTTTGGTTTCGTCTGATCCTATTGTTTTCTCCATTTTTGACCCTCCATACGATAAGATTTGTCTTAAAGGTCTCCATGAAAGTTGTAGATATTGAAGTCTTCTTTCTAACCATCAAAGAGAACACAAATCTAATGTCTTTAGAGAATTTTATGGCAATTTTCCCCATTCGTTTGCTTTTTCCATTCGTCTGCTTTTTCCTTTAGTTTCGTTTGATCCTATTGTCTGCTCCACTTTTGACCTTCCAAACGATAGAATTTGTTTTAAAGGTCTTCACAAAATTTGTAGATCTTGAATTTTTCTTTCTAACCATCTAAATAATACCCCAATCTGATATTTTTATGGAAATTTATGGTAATTTTTCCATTTGTCTGCTTTTTCCTTTGGTTTCATCTGATCCTATTGTCTGCTCCATTTTTAACCCTTCATATGATAGAATCTGTCCTCAAATTCTTCTCAAAAGTTTTATATATCAAAGTCCACTTTGAAACCATCCTAAGATGATCTTAATCAGACATCTGTAAAGAGAGTTATGCCATTTATCCCGAGATAGGTTCAAAATGATTGAGGACAAAACTTTGTTTGATTCTTTCGGCCATAACTTTGTTATCCGACCTCCAAATGAGGTGATTCTTCAACCCATATATCCCTAACACATTTTTTTTACATCTTCATGAAAGTTATAGCATTTGATATTGATTCAAAAAAGATTATTTGAATCAAAGTAAAGGTATTGATTGGAAGAGTAGGATTTGGATATTTTACTGATTATGCTTCAGTATTTTGATGATTTCTGGATCGGTAGAGCTCTGAATAAGATGATTCTAGTTTCAAAATTGCCAACCCTAGGCCTTGCCATGCATTCATTATGTATGAGATATATAATGAAACAATATAGGATGGATAATA
>JANVCQ010000009.1:10427126-10444328 GCA_025531925.1 Erythroxylum plowmanianum | reverse complement strand
TTGCATAAAACATAAGCTCACCGCAAGGGACTAATTTAAGCACAAAATCACGAATTAAGAGTCAAAAAGTACATTAAGAACCATAAAAATGTAGCCAATTTATATGATCAACTTGGGTTCAATCAATGCTGCCACATGTTCTTTGATCGAGTCATTTAAACCATCCTCAAACTAATGAAACCGAAACTCCTCAGTAAGTACGAGTTTAGGTGCATACTTGTTGAATCGATTAAAATCTCTATCGTACTTAGCAACAAATAAGTTTCTCTACTCCAGGTTTAAGAATTGCTTCCATTTCTCCTTTCTATGAGCTTCCATCACATACTTGGCTTTAAACTCTTGGGAAAAGAAATCCCAAGTCAGAAGCTCTAGTAATTGAGGATTCCTCAACACAAACTTCCACCACTCATAAGCTACTCCTTGAATAAGAGAGATAGTACAATGCATCATTTGATCTGGTGGGCAACTAATTTCATCTAACTCCCTTTTCACCCTCTCTAACCAAAATTCAGCTCTTTCAGACTCCTCCAGAGATGTTCCAATAAATTCCTCAACTCTGTACTTTCGTAACTAACCGATCGGAGCCTTAGGTACAGTCATACAGTGTAATAACGTCATTATGTCTTATGATAATTTAAACAAAGCCTCCCCCTGAACTAGAGGTAGAGGTGGTGGTATTTCATCTCGATTCATCCCCGACGATCCAAATATAAATGGACGAGATCGCTCAGTATTATTACTCTCAACAACTTTGTCAACAATTTTATGAGATCTTTCCATATTTATTTCTATAACCAAAACATAGGCCAAACCCAACTCTTATATCCACGTATAAGCAATAGTTTAGTGCTGGCCCGAATCACCTAAACCATACTTTGATACCAAACGATTGTAACACCCATATAACCCCTGCGAGGATATACCGATGCCATACAAAACAGGACTGAAACATTCTAAAAGAATAAAAAACATACCTAAACATTCCTTACATGCATTTCAGCAACTCAAGCAAACATACATTACATATCATTAAATGTTCTTGCAAATAAACCATAATGTACATCATATGTAATGAACTTATCAAAATACATGCCTTAAACATAATCCATCCTGTAATAAGGTTATTACAATCCATTAAACAAAATATAAATTGTCTTGTATTATCTGATACATCTAAAAAACTCAAATATACATCTTTCAAAACAAAACAACTTCCAAAATAGAACACATTTTTCTTAGCCTTTGTGGTTGTTATCCCAGTCTTTAAACCTTTTTTATATAAACTACATACAGGCAAAACCACCATGCTAAGCATATAGCTTAGTGGGGAATAATTAAACATAATGCATAATGACAACTATTTCTAACAATCGTCTATCAGTCATATATACAGATTCAAATCATATCATAATAATCTTTAATTGTTCATAATATAGAGTAATCCAAACATTATGTCTCAGAGCAGAATATGATTCATTAATCAATACAAAACATTCTTACATAGGAACAAAACTCATAAATATCATAACATAATGTACAAGTATCAGAATTGAATATCAGAATAGGATATAATCCTTTTATATCAAAATATGACTTATATCAGAAAATAACATTTTTTGTAGCAAATCAGGGCTTATCTCTTATCAAAACAAAACTTGTTTTTATCAAAATTAAACATGTATCAAAACACAAAAAAAGTTAGATTGCTAGTCCTTTTTATATCAGTGGGTAACGAGACCAAAACAAAAGATACCATGATTGATATCTCATAACAGGAGAGACTTATGTCTCAGTATCAAAAGACACAATTGTGTCCAATATTAGGAGACATCAAAATGTCGATATTAGGAGACACTGAACTGTCAATATCAAGAGACACCTTAGTGTCATAGGAGCAGCTGCAGTCCCTTCTAGGCATGCCTATTTACCTACGACTAAGGCTTAACAGTTTTAAAACAAATCATTTCAGATTTTAGAATTTCATGTAAATGATGTAGTGTATAATATTTGATCTTATTCATTTGATCAAACTTAACATACCTTATAAATACAAACATATACATTAAAGCATCATTAAATGTATTGAGTCATCATACATTATGTATATTCACATAATTAGAAAGCACTATCGATACAATCCTAATTATCAAACTCCTTGAACAATTGGTAGTCTGAAATTATCACAATATCATAATCACATGATAGTGAAATAATGCAAAAGTATGAATTCATTTGCTTATGCTCAAATTAAACCCATTCATTCTCACTCAACCTTATCATGCCTTATAAACATAAGCATTTATAATAATGCACTAATGATTACATTAAGTAATTACACTACACTTGTACTCACCTAGATTCCCAATTCTCAAACATTCATAACTAACACATCACTTTCATCATTTAAAACACATTTGTGTTCATAAGTATACTTGATTCCTTTAACAACTAATAAGTTCCAAAATTAGATACTTTGTAATCTAATAACACATTCTTTAAGTTATTTTTTCAATTAAAAATCCAAATTTTGTATAGCCTTTAATGAATTTATTCCATATCAAACTAGGTTCAATTTACACCTTAATTAACTCCAATTAAACAATTATAAGGTACTTTAACCTTATATGGTCCTGTTGGATCGAAAAATTAAGTATGCATGATTTGGCTAGAATGGAAGATTTCAAAGTCAAATTTCATTGGAAGCAAGATAACCAAATCAACATGCCAAGCCATACATGATATAGTATAAGGAAAATAATTTACATAATAACAAGATAGAAACTGACTCCTTCACTACTGCTTTAACTCCTAGTTGTGCTATCCTATCCTCGACAATGTATCCACTCTAAGGTAATATATCCTCTTCTTGTTATTGTATCCTCAACCAATCCAATCTACCACTTGTTCTCTTTGGATAAGTTGGTTAACAAGATCTTTTGGTGGGAAAGGAGAAGAAATACTTGAAGAGATTTTTCCTTAGAAGGAGGAAGCCAATGATGAGAAACCTCTCATGCAAATTTCAGCCAACACATGCAAGATAGGGGAGAGAGAGATAAAAATTCAATAACACCTTGTCTTCCTTCTCTCAATTTCGGTTAAGACTCAAAGGAAGAGGTGAAGTGCATACAATGCATCACTTCCTTCCTAAGTTAATCATAAAGAAGTCATTAAATGAGACTCTTATCATTTGTTTTAAGATGGCTATATGAAATGACAAATAACCTAAAAAGCACATCTTATTTTCAGTTTTGGTGATGAAAGAAGGAAGATGATTCATTAAATGCACCTCATTCTTCTTTAATCCAATGAATGTTAATTGGTTACATGCTATCATTAAAAGACAACCATTAAATCATTTAATGATAAGATCATTACTCCATTTAATGATGATAAAGAATGTTAAAAACCATCTTAAATATAGCAAACTAATGTTAAATGTGCATCTGCATATCTAGTCCATTAAAATTGAAAATCCACCTCCCTTTATCTTTAATAACTTTGTTTTAATCTAATTAATCAAATTAAACCAAGGTCTAGCCTATTTCTAAATGTTCATCTGGGCTTCTAATTAACAATTAATGAAAGTGTTAATTAATGAAAGCGAGCCCAACATTCTATCGTAGGCTTAAAACCTCTATTCGTATTTCTTACTTTGTTTTATAACCTTTCTAAAAGCGAAAAGGGGAATCTAATTGGACTTATATAATAAAAGCTCCAATAAGACAATTAATTAAACACTTCAATTACAAAATATTACGAGAACACATGTTTCAAATAAGATGTCCAATTACAAACTCTAATATGAACCATATTATAGCTATCTACACAATAAAGGGTAAAATTACCGTTTTGTCCTTATGTTGGTTTTTCCTTCTAGATATCCCGTTTTACTCTATATCGTGATTAACAAATAAGACCTTATCTTGGTGTTAAGACTAAATAGGTAGCTAGTCCATTAAACTACTTGGGCCATTTTAATCACCAATCTCCATAAAATATCTAAAAATGATGATATCACTATAAACTCTTTATTTGAATGAATGTTCCCTAATACATGTTTCAATTAATAATTCCAACATGCAGACACTGGACTGATACTTTGTAAAAATCCATTCTGATCATATAAAAAATTATAATGAAACACATATGAGTTCACCACTCATCAAGATTGTGGTCCACAATAAAAGAATGCTTAAGTGTATGTTTTAAGATTAAAGTAACGACCTACTTTATTCTTTAAAACATATGTGATTCTAGATTCATTTAATAGTGCCATTATCGATAGTCAACTACTGTCATGATATGAAACTCATCCTTCCCTTGAATTAAGCTCCTTTACTTGCACGGAAATAAATTGTAACACTACAGTCTAAACCATAATTAAGCAACCAACTTGATTATTCAACTGTGAATCAATTAGTTTAGATTTTAATAATATACATGTTTCCTATACATCTCTGTGTATATGTTTATTACTTACAAAAGAATCACGATACGTTATGACTAGATATATAATGCTCATAGAAATAAAACCAAACTCTTTTGTTTTATTAATAATAAATATTTTCATTACAAAAGTAATTGGAAGAAAATTAAGTTATAAGTAAATACACTTACTTTCTAGGGCACTATATTTACATAACTCCAACAATCTCCCACTTACCCTAAAGCAAGTTTGACATATCTCTCATTCCCATTCATACTATGTGACCTTCAAAACTCTTCCAAGACAGCGTCTTTGTAAATGGATTAGCAAGATTTTGCTTTGTAGGAATCTTCACCACATTCACCTCACCACATTGTATTATCTCCTTTATGAGATGATATTTTCTCTCAATGTGTTTGGTAGCTTTATGGTTTCAGGTTCTTTAGAATTTGCCACTACCCCACTATTATCACAATAAAGTGTAATGGTCTTTTATGCCTCAAGAACCACCTCTAAATCATTTAGGAACTTGCGGAGCTAGACTACTTCTTTTGCTACTTCATAAGCAGCAATATACTCAGCCTCCATAGTCAAATTAGCAACACAAGATTGGTTGATACTCCTTTAGACTATGGGTCCACCTCCTAAAACAAATATAGAACCAAAAGTTGATTTTCTTGAATTAACATCTGATTGGAAATTGGAATCTGAATATCCTGTCGGAATAAGGTTACTTCAAGAGTAAAAAAGCATTAAGTTATTTTTCCTACGAAGATACTTCAGTATGCACTTCACCTCAGTCCAATGCTTCATTCCTGGATTGGACTGAAATCTACTTACCAGTCTCACTGCGTAATAGATATCTGGTCTAGTGGAAAGCATAACATACATTAAACTTCCAACTGTCGAAGCATATGAAATGTTATGCATGCATTTAACCTCCTCTTATGTCTTAGGAGCTTGCTCCTTTGAAAGTTTGATTCCATATCTAGTAGGTGTGAAACCTCTCTTGGAATCTTGCAGGGAAAACTTATTGAGCATATTCTCAATGTAGGTTATTTGATACAAGGCTATCAATTTGTTCTTTTGATCCTTTATAAGTTTGATCCCTACAACATAGCTAGCCTCTCCTAAATCCTTCATTGAGAACTATTTGTTCAACCATCCCTTAACTATAGATAACATTCCTACATCATTCCTAATGAGCAGAATGTCATAATATACAGGATTAGGAAAGTAACCTTGCCTTCTTGTATCCTTTTTTAGACACAAGGCTTATCTTGGTTTTGTATGAACCCATAAGTTTTGATAGACATATCAAACCTATTATTCCAAGACCTAGATGCTTATTTATGCCCATAAATGGTCCTTTGCAATTTACATACCTCAATGAATCCTTCTAGTTGGGCTATATAAATGGTCTCCTCAAGATCCCCATTAAGAAATGCAATTTTGACTTCCATTTTCCCTGTTTAATAATGAAAATAGACTACTATGGCCAGAAGAATTCTAATGGACTTAAGTTTAGCAAATGGAGAAAAATGTCTCCTCATAGTCTATACCCTGCTTTTGAGTATAGTCTTTAGCTACCAATCTAGCTTTAAAGGTCTCTACCTTTCCATCTGATTCTTTTTTCCTTTTGTAGATCCATTTACACCCTATGATTTTTACATATGGTGGTATATCTACAACGATCTAGACTTCATTGGCATATATGGAATCTATTTTCGATTCCATCACCTTGAGACATTTTTCTGCATCATCATCATTAATAGCCTGTGTATAAGTAATGAGATCTATTTCTTCTTGGTCTGAGATGGTTATAATGCCTTCTCCTAGACTTAGATACATGTTTTGTTGTCTCACAATCCTCCCACTATGTCTAGGCATTACTTAATGTTCAGGTTGTTCTTTCGATTCAACTCTTGAATCCATTTCGACCTCTTGTTCTGGTATTTTCAAATCAACTCTTGGTTTGGATGAAATAACTAACTCTTTGAGTACTACTTCACTTTTTCCTTTGTGATTTTTCACAAACTATTCCTCTAGGAAGGTTGCATTTGTCGACATAAATACCTTCCTGTCCTGAAGACTGTAAAAATAGTACCCTTGAGTACCCGTAGAATATCCTACAAACAAACATACTTTTGGCCTTGGTTCCATCTTTGTGAATTCAGGCCTTAGAACATAGGCTAGGTAGGCCCAAGTCCTTAAGTGTTGAAATGAAGGGACTTGGTCAGTCCACAACTCCCTAAGTGTTTTAGACATCGATTTGGATGGAGTAATGATAAGAAGATAAGTTGCCATTTGTATGACATATCCCTATAATGATTCTAGAAGGCTAGCATAGGACATCATTGATCTTACCATTTCCAATGGGGTCCTATTTCTCCTCTCAACTACACCATTCTGTTGAGGTGTTCGAGTAGCTGATAGTTGGAAACAATTCTATTGTCAATTAGAAATGGTTGGAACTCTCTAGATAAGTACTCACCATCTTAATCCGATTGAAGTTGTTTTAATGGCTTGCCTAGTTATTTCTCAGTTTTAGCTTTGAATTCTTTGAAATTTTCAAAGGAATCACTCTTTTTATGCATCAAATACAAATAGCCATATCTAGAGTAATCATTTATAAAGGTTATGAAGTATTCATAACCTCCTCTAGCTTGCACGTTCATGGTCCTACACACAATAGTGTGTACCATGCCCAACATGGATTCAAATCTATTTCCTTTGGAAGGAAATGAGGCCTTGGCCAGTATTCATTCAATACAAGATTCATAAGTGGGCAAGGGATCATTATCAAAGCCCATAAGGATCCCATCCTTTACTAACATGTTAAGTCTTTTCTAATTGATATGACCCATTCTTAAGTGCCACAAATATTTTGAAATAGTGTTAGAGACATTGGATTGTCTTGGTTTTATCAATTTTGTTGTATTTAGTGAGCCTGTAATAGGTTCTATAAAGAACAATCCCTATTTAATTATTGCATTACAAATAAAATCCTTATTCTCATATATTGAAAGAACATTGTCAAAATATAAGGAATAACCAAATTTTATTAAACAAAAAACAGAAATATATTCCTTACAGTCATTAGGATGTAATATACATCCTCCAAATATAACCTATGATTGTTAGGAAAGTTAAGAATAATGACTCCCATTGATTCTGCTGAAACATAGGATTCATCTACTATATTGATGTAAAACTGGCCTTTAGGTAGTCTTTTTCTTTACTAGAACCCTTACAAAGAATTGCATACATGATCAATGGCTCCTGAATCTAATATCTAAGAATCAGATAAATCTGCCATATTTCTAGTTCCTAATAAACTTAGGAAACCCATACTTTGTTTGCTTTTGAGGGACTCAAGTTATACTAGATAGTTTCTTTTTTAGTGGCCCATCTCATTACAGTGGAAACACTTTCTCTTGATGTTCTCTTTGGCCTTCTTTTCCATGGGTTAGGCCTTGACCCTTATTTGGGCATTCTTTTTTATTGAACCCTTCTTCTTTTGCTTGCCCTTACCCTTGAGCTTAGAAGAAGATGCTACATTAGCTTTTGGCCTATAAGTCTTGATATTCATTAACTCCTTCGTATTGTGAAGGGTATTCATGCACTTGCTCAAGGTGTAATCCTTGTTGTTGAGCTTATAGTCCAACTTAAACTGTTGAAAAGAAGATTTTAAGCTATTGGTGATCATAATCATCTGCGTCTTCACATCCATGTCTGCCCCAAGCATCTCAGCTTCACTGACTGCAGAGATTATCTTAAGTATGTAATCCTGCACCAGTTCTTCAAATTTTTGTCTAAGATTATGAAAGGTTTGGATAGCTTTCATCCTTGTAGACCTGGTCCTCACACTAAACATCTTATGTAGGTGATGGACCATTGCACTATCAATTTTTATACAAGCAATTTGCTTTTACAGCATACCACTGATAGAAGCTAAAATATAACACTTAGTAGTCTTATCATCATTTTTCCATCACTTATGTTGTTGGACTTTTTCAGGAGTTGAATCTCTATCTGGAGGTGCAGGCTCATTTTTCGTTAATACCCATAAAATTCATTCAAATTGAAGACCAATGTCAAGGTTACGTCTCCATTCATTAAAATTGTCTCCATTTTCCAATTAGTTATTTGTCAAGAGTAAAGTAAGTGGATTCGTTTTACGGTGATTATGCTCAAGGTGTAATAAAACTTAAAAAAATTTAAATCTTTATATGACGGTTATTTGTCTTATCTATAACGGACTAAGTGACGGTAGGTCATCTTATCCATTAAAAGAAAAACTGGGACTGTCCTACTAAAACAGCTACCAAACATCTTCATGCTTAACTTTTAAAGAAGCGTCACAATTTAGTCCGTACATTTATCAACAAAGTTATAGTGGGCAGATTTTGATAAATTATGTTAAGTGTGTAACGAATTGATTTATCTACTAAAGATACTTGCAAACTACGCCTTGGTGGGAGGTCACATTTGCTACCATTAAATAGACTTATCCTTAAGGAGACCCAAACCATGCAAGATTTAGGATTCATGCCCTCCGGTGGGGAGTAACACTTCACCACATACAAATGGGCCATTATACGGAGATCGTGGACTCTCACATGAGCATCCTCTCCCACTCAATCACATGGCAAAGCCTAGGGTTGGCAATTTTCTAAATGACATACAATCATATAATATCTCATATTATTTGCATTCATTTATCCATTCATAAGATAAACTAATAAGCCACTTTGGATTGTCCATCTTAGAAACATAAATACAATTACAAGGTTTCTAGGCTTAGCAATTTCTTCTTAGACTTAGATCTTCCACTTCGAACTTTTCGCTCATATGACCCAGCCCATTCAGTAAAAAGTGTATAATGGTTTTTCTTTTACAACAAAGTTTTGATTTTCGTAAAAATGAATTTGTCACTTTGAAAACAAAAATTCCAGCACTAGTTTTTCCTCAAAACTGAAACTTGTCCATATGAAACAAAAAAATTTGGCACTTATTTTTCATCAAAATTAAAACTTATCTATATGAAACAAAAAATCTAGCACTTTTTTTTAATCAAAAACGAAACTTGTTGTGTCATAAAACTAAAAATTTGTAAACACAAAGTTCCAGCACTTTGGTTTTCTAACAACTGAAGCTTTGCCAATACACTTTAAGCAAAACCGAAACCTTACCTCTTCATTTCTTCATCCATGGATTCTTCATCTTCATCATTACCTGATTTTGTACATTACATAATCAAAGAAAACATAAAAATGAAACCAAGGAGGAAACATGATGATGGTAGGCCACCCTCTTTGTTACAAACCAAATGAAGAAAACTTACATGGTAACTTTAGAATCTATAGACAACAAAAAGAGCAAAAGATACACCATATATATTCCTATCACATAAAAATATGCATCATACAAAAATGATTTCCAAACCATGTATCACATATAGGAACCAAAATCATTGATAAGAAAACTAGCTCTGATACCAATTGTTGGATCGAAAAATTAATCATGCACGATTTGGCTAAAACGAAAAATTTTAAAATCAAATTTCAATGGAAGCAAGATATCCAAATCAACATGCCAAGCCATACATGATACGATATCAAGAAAATAATTTACATAATAATAAGATAGAAATTTTACAGACTCCTTCACTACAGCTTTAACTCCTCGCTGTGTTATCCTATCCTTGGCAACATATCTACTCTAAGGTAATGTATCCTCTTGTCATTATTGTATCCTTGACCAATTTGACCTACCACTTGTTCTCCTTAGACAACTTGGTTAATAAGATCCTTTAGTGGGACAGGAGAACAAACACTTGAAGAGATTTTTTCTTAGAAGAAAGAAGCCAATAATGAGACACCTCTCATGCAAATTTTGCCCAACATATGCAAGATAGGGGGGAGAGAGATAAAAATTCAACAACACCTTGTCTTCCTTCTCTGAATTTCGGTTAAGCTTCAAATAAAGAAGTGAAGTGCATCCAATGCAGCACATCCTTCCTTAAACAATCATAAAGAAGTCAATAAATGAGACTCTTCTCATTTGTTTTAAGATGGCTATATGAAAAGACTGATAACCTAAAAAACACATCCTATTTTTGGTTTTGGTGATGAAAGAAGGAAAATGATTCATCAAATACACCTAATTATTTTTTAATCCAATGAATGGTAATAGGTTACATGCTATCATTAAAAGACCACCATTAAACCATTTAATAATAAGATCATTACTCCATTTAATGATGATAAAGCATGTTGAAAACCATCTTAAATATAGCAAACTAATGTTAAATGTGTAGTTGCAAATTTAGTCCATTAAAAGTGAAAATCTACCTCCTTTTATCTTTAATAACTTTGTTTTAATTTAATTACTCTTATTAATCAAATTAAACTAAAGTCTAGCCCATTTCTAAATGTTCATATGGGCTTCTAATTAACAATTAATTAAAACAAACCCAACATTCAATTATAGGCATAAAAAATCTATTTGTATTTCTTACTTTGTTTGATAACCTTCCTAGAAGCGAAATGGGAAATTTAATTGGACTTATATAATCCAAGCTCCAATAAGCTTGAAATTAATTTAATCTCATTAAAATTAATTCCAATTTATTAACTAAATGTCATTCCACTAAAGACAATTAGTTGAGCTCTTAAATTACTAAACATTATGAGAACACATGTTTCAAATAAGATGTCCAATTGCAAACTCTAATATGAATCATATTATAGCCATCCACACATTAAAGGGTAAAATCACCATTTTGCCTTTATGTTAGTTTTTCCTTTTAGATATCCTGTTTTACTCTATATGGTGATTAACACACAAGTTCTCATCTCGGTGTTAAGACTTGATGGGTAGCTAGTCCATCAAACTACTGGCGTCAGTTTAATAACCAATCTCTATAAAACATCTAAAAGTGATGATATGAGTATAAACTCTTTTATTTGAGTGAATGTTCCCTAATACATGTTTTAATTAATAATTCCAACATGTAGACACTGGATTGATACTTTATAAAAATCCATGATGATCATATCAAAAATTGTAATGAAATACATATGAGTGCACCACTCATCAAGATTGTGGTCTATAATAAACAAATGTTTAAGTGTTGTTTTATGATTAAAGTAACGACCTACTTTATTCTTTAAAACATACGTGATTCCAGATTCATTTAATTGTGCCATTATCAATAGTCAACTACTATCATGATATGAAATTCATCATTCTCTTAAAGTAAACTCCTTTACTTGCACGGAGATAAATCTTAACCCTACATTTTAAACCATAATCAAGTGACCAACTTCATTATACAATTGTGAATCAATTATTTTAGATTCTCATAATATACATGTTTCGCATACATCTTTATGTATATGTATATTACTTACAAAAGAATCTTGGTACCTTATGACTAGATATATAATGCTTATACAAATAAAACCAAACTCTTTTGTTTTATTAATAATAAATATTTTCATTACAAAAGTAATTGGAAGAAAATTAAGTTACAAGTAAATACACTTGCTTTCCAGGGCATTATATTTACATAAATCCAATAGGTCCAACAATTGCCCAAAACCAATCTATTGTCCTTCCTAAGTACTTTCCATGACCATAGGAATAAGCCTTATAAATCCCACAATCGTGGGATGAATAAACTGAAGGTTCACTCACCCACAATCTCCAATTTTTTTCCAAAACTTGACTTCTTCACTTCTTTTTGACACACCTTAGACCATCAATTTCACTTCAATTCTGCCTTATTCATACTTCAATACCTTATCAAATTCATGTCCAAATCAATTAAAAAATAATTCTTTAAGTAACTTACAAATAAATATCTTCCACATATCAAAAACAAACCAGAAGTTATCCTATAAGGATCATTTTTTCTAGCATTCACTTATCATCGTCTTAACAAATTTCATGCCAATTCGATTATCATAAAACTTTTACATGCTATAAAGTTTAGAATTCCCTTACCTTCTTAACTTCAAGTTTCTTCTTCAAAGAACTAACCAAACTAGCCCTGTATGTAACCAAAACACTTTCAAAATCTAGGTAGATGTAAGATGATCTTAACACTAAGATGATAACAACATAAAAGGTAGCATATAGTAGCTTTCTTGATGTAGTAACTTAAAAGGATTCGAAGAGAAAATGATACTAAAAACTCAAAAAATTGAGAGGAAATGAGAGAATGATGGTGGAGAGAGTGTAAAATAGTGAATAGTGAGCAAAATATAAATTACTCTAGTAAAAACTTGCTTATCCATTGCGAAGTGTCATCAAGTTGTAACAACATATGCCACTATACATATTCTTCATTTTCCTACATTACAGCTACCAAATGTCACCAATATATTAAACCATTTTCACAAATTTATTGCTGCCACTTGTTAATTTATTAACTATGCCATTTGTCAATGCATCAACCATGCCAAATGTCACTATGTACCAACTTATGTTGCCACTTGACAATTTCCCTAATCCAAATGTACATTTTAATACCTTAATTATCTAATGATAATAATTAATTCCAAATCACTAAGGATGATCTAGTAAACCAAAATTTAAGTTATATGCAATTCTTAAACATGTCACAATTTTTAACACCTATCATACATGTACTTTCATGAATATGTAACATTCTAACTAGGGTACAGTTTAGGGTCTTACAAAAATTATAAACCCTAATAAAATTATGGAATTTGCAATCTCTTAATTTGAAAATTATCTAAAACCCTAATTGGATTTGAACCACTCTAATAAACTATCGGAACATCACACAGGATCTCTCTTTGCATAATTTCCAATATAATTTGTCAAGGTTTCTATTAAATCTCCTAACTCTCATTTAGAACATCATTAATATTCCAAATATTATCATCTACTATCTATCTCAATTCTATACATAAATAAAATTGAAACAAAAAGGAAATAATGATTTATAATAAATGACTGAAGGCAACGATGTTAGGAAACCTCTGATCTGGAAAGCATATTGAGTCATCTTCATCTTCCTCTTTTTCCTTTTCCTTGTTCTTCTTTCTTTCTCTTCGGTATTCTCTCTTTAGGGTTTCAAGTATGGTTGATGTAAAAAGCTCCTTTGCACTCCTCTTATGTTCTTTAAATAGTTTTTTATGTTTTGGATAACCCTAGGGTCTTTCTGGGGTTCGAAATGTCCAAAGTCCCTCAAAACATGAAGTTCGTAAGCAACTACACGTTTGCCTAACACAGGCCATGGTCGTGGCTCACATCTAAGTCTTCTGTCACAATGATGATAGGCCACAATTGTGGGCTGTTGTTTCAGCCAAAATGTCTTTCGAAACTCCTCAGTTCTTCGATATTGACCCTGAAGCCCTAGCGAAATATCAAGGTACCTAAAAAATATAATATTTAAGCTCAATAGCTTGTACTAACCAATAAAACATTTAAACCACAAATAACTAACAAACTAACACAATTCTAACCTAATCACATGCTAAATGATCGAATTAACGAATAAATATATATCAAACTATGCCTTAAAATACGATACAATTTACACTTATCAATAGCCCCACACTTAGAAGTTTGCTTATCCTCAAGCAAACAAAACAACAAACAACACAAAAACACAAAGCATGCAATGCAATAATAAAGCAATGACCTTAACTTCATTCAACAAATTTAACTCTAAACACAATCATTCAAGTTGTTCCAAATTATTAACATACAAAATCCGTGTCTTGGAACTCTAGGCTAAATATACATATTAATTAAAACTTAAATGTCAAGTTTATTTGCCCCTTTCAATTGTACACACATATTAATAATTATTTGGTCAATCAAAATTTGTAACTAAACCTAAGTACATTTTCATGAAAAGTTAAGCTACTTACAAGTTTGGTAGTTTTTTTAGAAAAATTCTTTTTTGTTACTTTTTGTGGACATAGACCTAGTCTTTTTACATGGAGGCAAACATTAGTGATGATGCTGATCCGATTACCTGACCAAGTTATGATTTTAGTAAGTTGCTTGGTTGGAATGTCATTATAGCCTTTTGACCCGAAGGCACACATTTGTAACACGTGTCAATCCGATTACTTAGCTACATCATGTTTTCAACTAGTTACTAGCTCTATTTATAACCCAAAGGCTAGCAGAATGTTTATTTATTTAAAATTTACAAACACTTTTTTTTATTAATGCCTACCTTGCTACTTTAGCTACTCATTTTCATGAAAGATACCAACAAAGCTACTTAGTCAAAAGACCTAAACTTATTAATGAATGCAAAAACTTATAAGGTGATAAACTAACACTGAATCCTAATTAACTTACATATTTTATTCACTAATTTCATGAGCTAATGACTCTTTATAACCTAATAAATTATGTTCAAAATTAAATCGATTTCGTTCCATCTAAGCCATATATACATTCACATAATTCGCAATATGCAACCTAAACACACTAACATAACAATATGCAATATTCACACTCCCCACACTTGAATAGCACATTGTGGTCAATGTGAGAAGAAGACAGACAAACACACAAGGAAGAAAATAACATAAACAAAATAAAAAAATAAATACTAAATTTAAAAGAAAAGGATTAGAAATAAAACCTTATGGTGATGGAGGTGATAATGGTAAGGTGTTGAGATCAAATTTGTATGACGCTCGAGATTGTAATCTTATCTTGGAATTACTTAAAGAGAGTAAGAGAATTAGTAATCCTAGATCATTTAAAATTATTAAAATTTTATTTAAAATTAAAAACAAATCTAACTAAACATAATAATTTAAATCTAACTACTAAACGTGCTAATTTATGGTCATTAGCTTGACCTTGTATCATTGGAAACGTAGTTGAGATCAATTATGAGCTGCTTGCTTCCACTCTTTTCATTCAACATAAGTTTTATAGTCTACAAGTAAGCTACAAATTGCAAAATGATTAGAAGGACAATATTGTTAAAATGATGAAAACCAATTATGCTCAATAATGTCCTTTTTTCAATCGAACTGTTAACAATAAGGAATAACAAAACTCCCTGAATCTTTCATAGAGTACAACAATTTTTTGGGTAAGAGGGTGAGTTGTTCTCTCTTGGTTCTTCCTTATTTGCCCTCATATCCTCTTCTTCTTTAGCTTCTTAAATAGAGAATTCCATAGCTTCTTCAAATTTAACATCCATTGTCAACTATTTTTCATCCTCTCATTCCTTTAAAGATTCAAGCACATCAATTTTTTCTGAATGAGTTACCCTCCCCTAGATTCTTTAATACATCATTCATGTTGAATGTCACTTGGACATCACTAATCCGAATGATGAGTTTCTCTTCATGGACATCTACCCAAATTTTTTTTATGTTTAAGCATTGTATACCAAGATCTAGGGAATAATATGGAGGGCTGCCATTCTTTTCTTTATCCTCTTTCTTCATCTCTTGGTCTTCTACAAGATCGGGTTTAACTTGATTTGCCATTAGTTTTTTTTTCTCTTCCCCATTTCTAAGTATGATAGCCTTATATTACTCTCATTAATGTAATTCCATATTTTTTAAAGAGTCTTTCATACTTCTCTTACAAAATTCACAGGAAAGTTGTCTGACTTGAAGCTCCAGGTTATGAAGAGAAGAGGCAAGATTTTCCATTACATAAACAAATTGCTCTTTCAGTCTCTTCTGGGTATCTTTCATGTCTGTTAGCTTATCCATGATTTTGTCTAACTTGGAATCCCATGAATTGGACTCATCTTGTTGAAATCCTAATAGGTCTTAATGTCCCATGTGATTACTTACATTGTTAGACCAATAGAAATCTGGTTGGTTCTGACACCTCGAAGTGTACATGTTCATATAAGGATGATGATTTCCCCAACTAAATTGGGGCTCATTTAAATCTATAAAAGTGAGCAATATTCAATCAAAATAGAAATTAACCTATGGAATTTACTAATTTATGAGAAAGAGGATGCTAACCTAGCTCATTATGTGTCAATTGAGTGTCAGTTTTAGATTATCCTAGGGTTGATTACTTTCTCTCGAGTTATAACCATTAAACCCTAAATTATAAACCTTAATCAAATTATAGAATTTGTAATCTCTCAATTCACAAATTATCCAAAACTCTAATTAGATCTGAAGCACTCTACTAAACTATCAAAACATCATATAGGATCTCCCTCCATATAATTACCAATATGATTTATCACAGTTTCTATTGAATTGCCTAACTCTCATTAATCTGATTTTATCATTTTTCATTAGTTCAACCTCTCAGTTTATTATTGAATTATGCTAGAAAATAATCAAACCACGACATTCATCCAATACACACAATCGAATAAATTATCATTAAATCAAAATAAAATCTTGAAAGAGAGATTAGAAAATCATCAATAGTCTAAATCCTATCATCATACTATCCATCTCAATTCTACACATAAATAAAATCAAAAAGAAAAGGAAATAATGAATTAGAATAGACGATGGAAGGCAACAATGTTGGGAAATCTCCTAATCTGGGAAGCATGTTAAGTCAACTTCGTCGTCCTCTTCTTCCTCTTCCTTATTCTTCTATCTCTCTCTGTATTCTCTATTTAGGGTTTCAAGTGTGGCTAATGCAAAAAGCTCCTTTTCTGTTGGAACCCCTCCCTGGTGCGACACGTGTCCAACGTCCTGCATGACATCTGGACGCGCCTCCCACGAGGAAGGGATTCCTCACCACTAATTAAACCTCGAATTGAACTT
>JANVCQ010000009.1:10405010-10418774 GCA_025531925.1 Erythroxylum plowmanianum | reverse complement strand
ACAGTGCTTATAATACGATATATGAATGCACAAGAAGGGGGGGTTGAATTGTGTATTCCCCTTTTTGAAAAACTCTTTTTAAACAAAAGTGTTTTGTTAAAAGAAATTCTTTTCACAGAAACTGCTGCAAATCAAAGTTAATCGAATTCTTTGAAAAATCTTGTTTAAAATCTAAGTAAAAAAAAACTTTGACCAATGAGAGAGATAAGGGTAGAGAGAAGTTGACACAGTAATTTTTATACTGGTTCACCCCAAATCGTGGGCTACATCCAGTCCTCAGAAGTCTCTCTGAGATTTCACTATCTCTCAACAGTTTTACAAGTATTCTATCTGAGCCTCTTCAGGTCTCTATACACTTAGTATTCTTTTACTCTTAGCCTCTGCAGGCTATCTGCACTACTTCCTTATAAAAAAATGTACGATTTTTGTTACAGTAAAATAGCTCTAATTATTTGCACAATAAACTCTTAAGTAAGCTTTTTCTCGATCACGTATATGTAAGTCAGCTAAGCTTGTAATCTTCGACTTCGACTTATTTTTATAGACTTCGTCTGTAACTGCTTCTTGAATCTTGCTTCTTAAATCTTTAAAGAAAGCGGTTATTCAGTTGAGTTCTGTAACTAACTCGAACTGAATCTTGATTCAGACATGATTTGCTTCCGTCTGCTTTTCTGCTTCGTATGCTTTTCTATCTTCGTTTGCTTTTCTGTCTTCGTCTGTTTTTCTATCTTCGTCTGCTTTTCATTCTTCGTCTGTTTCTCTATCTTAGTCTGCTTTTCATTCTTCGTCTGTTTTTCTACCTTCTCCGTCTGCTTTTCATTCTTCGTCTGCTTTTCTGTTTTCTCCGTCTGCTTTTCTATTTTCTCCGTCTGTTTTCTGTCTTCGTCTGTTTTTCTATCTTCGTCTGCTTTTCATTCTTCATCTGCTTTTCTATTTTCTCCGTCTGCTTTTCTATTTTTTCCGTCTGCTTTTCATTTTCTCCGTGTGTGTTCTCTTCTTCGTCTGTTTTTTTGTCTTCGTCTGTTTTTCTATCTTTGTTTGTTTTTCTTCTGATTATTTGTTCTTCATCAAAATCATATATGTGAAGTCATTTTGATTTAACAAATCTATCCACATTTCTCATTGGCTACTTTACCCTTGTCTATCATTTCTTGATTCAAGAATTTTCATTCATTTGTTCTTTACTCATGACTAATCACCAAAATTTATTATTTCTAGTTTTAACTTCTAAGAAACGTTTGGGGTCCAACAAATAAACTACCGAAAACCTATGCAACATTTGTCTTTGCACAATTTACCAATTTTATTTAGTTATAATTTCTATTAAATCACCTTAATCTGATTAGCCCAATTTAATCATTTTTCATTCGGTTCACCCTCTTAACTTATTATCGAATTATGCAATCATAAAATTAAATCACAACCAACCCAATAATTGCCTAAAAAATCAAATTTCATTAATTTAAAGATAAAACTCCAAAGGTGAGTTTAGAAAATCTTCAACATTCAAAAATCTTATCATCAAACTGTTATTCCAATTCTATATAATAATAAAAGTAAAAATAAACAAGAAATACGATATGAACGGATGATGGGAAACACTGACATCGAGAAACTCCTAATCTGGGAAGTACATTGAATCGGCTTCTTCTCCTCTGCTCTCTTCCTTGTTCTCTTTTTCTATCTCTTGGTGAATTCTCTCTAGGGTTTCTCAAAAGTAGTTGATGGAAAAGAACTTTTTCTCCCTTCTTTATGTTCTTTTTATACTCTTTTATATTTTGGGTAACCCTAGGGTTTTTTCGAGGTTCGAAAGGCCCAAAAAATCTCCAAACATGAAGTTGTTGAGCATCTATGTGTCTGCCTGACGCAGACCATGATAGTGGCCCATATCTGAGCCGTCTTTCATAATCGTGGTTGTAGGTCATTGTTTCGACTCGATTGTCTTTCGAAACTCCTCTATTCTTCGGTATTGACCCTGAAACACTAGCAAACACATCAAGATACCTCAAAAACATAATATTTAAGCTCAAAATCTTGTATTAACCTATAAAACACTTAAAACGCAAATAATTAACAAATGAACACAATTCTAATGAAACCATATACTAAATGATCGAATTAACAACTAAACAGATATCAAACTATGCCCTAAAACATGATGGAATTTACAATTTTCAACATCGCCACACTTAAACATTTACTTATCCTCAAGCAAACAAAAACAATCAAACAAATCAAGAAAACACAAAACACACATATGCAACAATGAGACAATGGCTTCAACTTAGCGAAACAACTTTAACTATAGACACCATCCTTCAAGTCGTTCTAACTTATTAACAAGCGAAATCTACATCTAAGCACCTTGGATTAAATATAGAAATTAATCAAAATTTTAATATTGAGTCTATGTACCTCTATCACTTGTACACACACATTGATAATCATTCATTCAAAACAAAAATGTAGCTATTCCTCAGTAAGTTTTCATGAAAAATCAATCTACTAACAAGTTTGGTAGATTTTTATTTGAAAACATTCTTTTTGTTGATTTTCCTTTAAAGACATGAACTTAGCCTTTTTATGCGGAGGCAAACATTTGTGATGAATGTTGATCCGGTTACTCAACTAAGTCATGTTATTATTAAGCTTCTTGGTTGGAATGTCATTATAGCCTTTTTACGCGAAGGCACACACTTGTGATACATTTCGATCCAGTTACTAAACCACATCACATTCTCAACTGGCTACTAGATCTATTCATAATCCAAAGGCTAGCGAAATAGTTATTTTAGTTAAAATTTATACAACTTCTGTTAACACAAAATTTTACCTACCTTATTGCTTTAGCTAATCATTCTCATAAAAAGGTACTAATTGTTGGATTCGAAAAGAAAACATGCAAGATTTGGTTAAACGGTAGATTTTGAAACTTTTTTAGAAATTATAACACAGTGGAAGCAAGACAATCAAATCAACATGCCACCATACGTGATACGATATATCGAAAATAATATTTAACATAAGAAGAAGATGGAGATTATATTACCGACTCCTTCGCTACAGCTTTAACTCCCTGTTGTGTTATCCTATCCTCGGCAATGTACCCTCTCCTAAGTGATGCATCTTCTTCTTCTTCTTCTTCCTATTGTTTCCTCTTCTCAACATTGTATCCTCAACCAATCCGATCTACCACTTGCTCTTTTTTGGAAAACTTGGTTAACAAGATCCTTTGGTGGGAAAGGAGAAGAAAACTTTGAAGGAGATTTTTCTTAGAAGAAAGAAGTCAAAAATGAGACACTTCTCATGCAAATTTTGACTAACCCATGCAAGAAAGGGGAGAGAGAGTCCAAAATGTAAGAACACCTCTCTTACACCTTGTCAATTTTGGTTATGCATGAAAAGAAAGAAGAGAAGAGCATCCAATGCATCACACCTTTCTTTAATAAAACATAAAGAAACTATTAAATGAGACTCTTCTTATTTGTTTTAAGATGGCTATGTGAAAAGACCAATAACCTAAATTGACATCTCAATTTCAGTTTTAGTGATGAAAGAAGGAAGATCATCCATCAAATATACCTTTTTTGTCTTTAATCAAATGAATGCTAAAAATGTTACATTACATGCCATAATTAAAAGACAACAATTAAACCATTAAATGGTAAGATCATTACCCCATTTATTGATGATAATGCATGATAAATAATACGTTCTTTATTTAGCAATTCAATGATAAATGTTCAGCTGCACATTCAACCCTAATAAAACCAAAATTGCACCTTCCTTTCTTTAAGATTTTTTTCAATTTAATTAATCTAATTAATCAAATTAAACTAAAGTTTAGCCCATTTCTAAATGTTCGTTTGGGCTTCTAATTAACCATTAATTAGTGCAAGCCCAACATTCAATTATAGACTTTAAAACCTCCATTTATATTTCTTACTTTGCTTGATAACCTTCTTTTAAGCCAAGTGGGGAATCTTATTGGACTAGGATAATTTAAGCTCCAATAAGCCCAGAATTAATTTAATCTCAATAGAATTAATTCTAGCTTATTAACTAAATGTCATTCCACTAAAGACAATTAGTTGAACTCTTGAATTACTAAATATTATGAGAGCACATATTTCAAATAATATGTCCAATTGTAAACCCTATTATGAAGCTTGTTATAGCCATCTGCACAATAAAGGGTAAAATTACTATTTAGCCCTTATGTTGATTTTTCCTTTTAGATCTCCCGTTTTACTCTATATGATGATTAACACATAAGATCTCATCTTGGTATTAAGACTTGATAGGTAGCTAGTCCATCAAACTCTTGGCACCAATTTAATCACCAATCTCCATAAAACACCTAAAAGATGATATCACTATAAACTCTTTCTTTAAGTGAATATTCCTTGATACATATGTCAATTAATAATTCCAACATGTAGAAATTGGATTAATACTTTGTAAAAATTCATTCCGATCATATCAAGAATTATAAACACATAAGAGTTCATCACTCACCAAGATTGTGGTCCATAATAAGCAAGTGCTAAAATGTATGTTTTAAGACTAAAACAACGACCTACTTTATTCCTGTAAGCATACTTAATTCCATGTTCATTTAGTAGTGCCATTATCGATAGTTGACTACTATCATGATATGAAACTCATCATTCCTTTGAAGTAAACTTCTTTACTTGCACGGAGATAAATCGCAACCCAACAGTTTAGACCATAATCAAGCGACCAACTTGATTATTCAACTATGAATCCATTATTTTAGATTCTTATAATATACATGTTTCCCAAACATGTCTATATGTATGTATATTACTGATTGAACCCAAGTTTTCTATATTATTTGGTGACAATTTCATGATTTTGTTTATGCTTTTTGGTTCTTATTATCGGATGTTGTTCTTAATTTAGCTCATGAGTGCTTGTTTTAAATTAATGTAGTTTGAAGATAAATTTGATACAAATAATTAGTAATTGCACTTAATTGATTTTTAAGACAATTAATACTACAAATTATTATTTTTCATCGTAGGACATTCAAGAAGTAGAGCCAAGAGTGAAAACTAAGGTATTCAAGAACACAAGTCAACGAGACAACAGGCAAAGTTTGTCACGGCGAGGATAATGCTTTAATCTTTCCGTTTTCTATTCCTAAAAATACATTTTACATAATTTTTATTTAATTTAGTGCAATTAATGTTTTCAAAGATCAAAACCCCATTCTTACGAAAATAACTTGCATTTCATGACACATAGGTTAACGTAGGTCCATTCTTTTTAGGTTTTGATAAAGTGAAACGACCCGAGGTTGCATCCTATATTGCAATCCTTGTATTATTTTTGATTTAACTTCCAAAGGTACAAATACAAGTTTGAATCAAATGGCATTGTTGTCGGGGATCCAAGAAATTGGTTCTCTAGGTTAACTATTGTCATTTGGCTGCTAAGTGAGGTTAGGAGCCTTTTCTTTAGATTGCATTCTAGATAGTTTGGCTTCATACTTGTCAATAGTGTAGGATTTCATTTTTTTCATAGCTTCAAAATTTTGAAAATATAATCAAAACGATATTGAACTTTTTGCACTTTTCACACTTAGCATTTTTGCACCTATATAGTTTTGAACATTTCTTTTGGTTGCTTTTTAATCCGTACATACATACTTGCATACATACTTTTATACATACTTTCACACACCTACACACTTGCATCCATCACATCTCATCTTTCTATTTCACTTTGTATGCTTGCAAGTCAATTTTGATATCTTTTATTCTTATTTGAAATTTTCCCTTGGATGCACCGAAAAACTAAACTTCTACCTTTCCACCCTGAAATTGCGAGACATTTGAAAAAAATCAGAAAGGATAGGAGAGAAAAAGAGAGAAGCAAAGTAGTTATTGAAGAGAAGAATATCTCAGTGGAGTCTAGTCAGCCTAGTAGTGAGAGTGAATCATTAGAAGGTGTGATATTGATTAAAAACCCAGCTTTTCTACAAAACCCTAACCTTAATGCTAACCAATGTAGGAATGGTGATAATGGAGGTAATGGGAGCAAGAGCGAGTTGGTAAGAACAATGGAAATCATAAAAGGAGGACCATTAAGGAAGCTCCTACATCTGATGTGAATTATGATCCTTTTACTACTACTTGCCCTAATTTTGATGTGAACTTTGAGGTTAAAGGATTGCTTATTAACTCTCTTCCTAAATTTCATGATTTAACAGGAGAAGATCCCCACATCCATTTGCAATCACTGCCTATGATTTGCCAAAGCATGAAACTAGTAGGCACTTCTCTGGATCAATTGCTATGGAAAGTCTTCCGTCTATCCTTGGAGGGTAAAGCAAGGGAGTGGTATATGAGCCTTCCAAGACATGTGGCGAATGCCTACCACAATTGGGAAAATTTGAGAAAGGCATTCTTAGAGAAGTACTTTCTTGCCTCCAGAACTTCATCAATGAGGAAGGAGATTTACTCAGCACATCAAGACTATAATGAGTCCCTCTACGATTATTAGAACTGTTTTCAGGATCTATTGTCTAGATACCCTCACCATCAAATACCTGATGAGTAGTTAGTGTAGTGTTTTTATGATGGACTGAAAAGTCAAGACAGGGTATGTTGGATTTGACTTTAGGAGGTTCCTTGATTGACTTCACAGTTGCAAAGGCATGGGATCTAATTAAGAAAATGGCTCTAAATCACTAGTAGTATAGTATTAGGGACACTGGAGAAGTACATGAGTTGGGAGCTTTGACAATTCACTCTAGGAGAATGGAAAATCTTGAGTCTAAGGTCGACTCTTTAGAAAGTACAGTGACTTCGCAGCTGTCCTTCATTACGACAGAGTTGAAAAAATATGACTGTGCATTGTCCACCACCTTCTATGGATCTTACTGCACCTAGTTGCGGCACTTGTGGCTCAGTAAGGCATATCTCTAATGTCTGCCCCAATCGTTATAAAGAGGTGTCTGCTGTTTGTCAAGGTCGGCCCAATCAGAAATGGGATCCTTATTCCAACACCTATAACGAGGGATGAAAAGAAAATCCTAGGCTTAGTTGGAGAAATGAAGAAGGAAGAGGTCCAAACAAATTTCAACAAGGTGGAGGGCTGGTTCTTTAACAAACTAAATCGAAAACCAACAGCAAGCTTTACCTGTCCCCCAAAGGAAGACACTAATCAACTCTTGCATAATATGATAGCGTTGATGAAGGAGGAGAGGACTTCTAATAACAACCAGTTCAATGCTATAGCTTCTCTAATTCAACAGGACTGTTCTAAACATGCTGCCAGATTCAATGCTCCAGAGAGAAGAATGGAGTAATGGGAGATAAAGGTTGAAAACATTAACTCCTATGTCACTCAGCTATCCAATAACATAAATGAGAACCAAGCTAGGAGTAGTGGCACTATTCCCTCTAATACTATTATAAACCCCAAGAATTTGAATGCCATAACTCTTCAAAGTGGGAAGCAAGTGAGTTTTAGAGATCAAGATGAGGAAGCAGATGAAGAGGAGATTGAATGTGAAGAAATGCCTTCAACATCTGCAAGAGTCAAGAATTTTGAAAGCTCCAAGGAGAGAGCACTTTTAGCTGAAAAGGAGTCCACGTCCTCAAGGAGCAAAGAAACGAATTCTAAGAGCAACTAGGAATCAAGCAAGTATAGAGCCAATGAAGGCAATGGTAAGAAGGTAAATCTTAAAGACCTTTCTTTTCCTAATTCATATTTGATGAGCAAAGGATGACTGGAACTAAACATAAGAAAGATATCATTTATTTGTTTAGTAGGGTGGAAGTCAATATTCCTTTGCTTGATCTTATGAAATGAGTTCCTACTTATGCCAAATACCTGAAAGATCTGTGTACCAATAAGAAGAAACTCAAACCAAATGAAAGAGTGCAAGTCATCTCAAATGTGTCTGCCTTGTTTAAACCCCAAATTCCTATAAAATTCTAAAACCCTGGATCTTTCACTATCCCTTGCACTATAGGTGAAGTTACTATAGGGTGAGCCTTGTTAGATCTAGGGGTAGCCATTAATGTTATGCCTAAGTCCATCTATACATTATTGGGAGTCAAGAATCTTAAGTCTAAATCTGTAGTTCTCCAATTGGCTGATAGGTCTCTTAGGCATCTTGTGGGCATTATAGAGGACATTTTGGTCCAAGTTAAGGGTTTGGTCTTTCCCGCTGATTTTTATGTGCTTGACATGTCTTTTGAAGTTGTGCATGACACCACACTAATTCTTGGTAGACCTTTCTTAAGGACTACTAACACTATGATTAGCATGAAAGAAGGTACGATCACCATGGAAGTAGGTGATCAAAAAGTGTGTTTTAATATGTATGAAGCAATGAAACATCCTCATGAAGATTACTCACTTTTGGGAGTTAACATGCTTGATATTACTGTTGATGATGCCTGCTCTAAATTTGAATTCAAAATGCTTACTTTCGCTCTGCATTGCATTCATTCGATTCTTCTATTGTCAATGGTAACCCCTTAGGAGAAAGGTTCTCTATTAACATTTTAGGTGAATCTGGCATTGTGGAGGCTGACACCGATGTAGCAGGTGGTAAAGTTGTTTCACCACAGTATAGCTATCTGTCGAAGGGTCACTAGGAGAATCAGTAACCTTCGTAAAACTCAAGTTGTTTCTTTCCTTCAATAGGAAATTAGCTTAGCTTTTGGTTTAATCAATAGTTTTTCAATTTAATAATTCCCCTTCTAGTTCTATCTCCTTTTATTTTGTTGTGCTTGTCGGCCTGATGCATGATATATCTTAAAGTTTGAGGAAGTTGATAAGATTAATTATGTCGCACTTTGTTTTCTTGAGCTTATTTGGTGCCTTATGGTTTTGTATATGCACTTAACGTTTACTGAGTACCTAACTTATGTCATTTGTTTGTCAGTCATGTTTCTCATTCCTTTAGGAACGTTTATTTCTGTCTTCTTAAGTTTTTGGTTAAATTCATCGTAGTGTGGATTCCTATCGCCGTGGCGAAGCCCCAGTATTACTTGATATTCCTTTCGGGTAAAATTTACCGCAGCGTGAAGTCCACATTGCCACGGTGAAATAACCTTATTCCTTTATGTTTCCCTCAGGTAAATTTCACCGCAGCGAAGATACCTCCTTTCTTTTTATTGCTCTAGGGTTAATTTCGCTGTAGCGTGTGTTTCACATTGCCGCGGTGAACTTCCCATCGTTCCTCTCTATTCCTTTCAGGTTAATTTCGCCACAGCATGGATTTTATGTCGCCACGGTGCAACTTTAATATTTTTCCTCCTTTTGTGATTAGGGTTAAACTTCACCGTGGAAAAAGTTAAATCTACATGAATTTTTACTTGGTGAGATTACCATTCCACCCCTATTTGTTCTTAATCATTCATATTCCCTATATTCTTTTCTATCATTTCACACACTAAACCCCTAATTACCCCCTCCGACTCTCTTCATTTGTTTCACACTCTCATTTTTGTAATGGCCATCCTCTATTCTCCTTAACCTATTCTCTCCCATACAAGTTGACTGTATAGATTTCAATCCTTCGTAAGTGTTTCTTCTCTTCCTTTTTCTTAGTTTCTGTAATGTTTAGGGTAGGCTAGGTTGTTCATTTTGTTTCCTTTTTCATTTTTGCTTTAGATTAATTTTTTTTAGGTTACCTAGAATTGTTGATTATGCCTTTACTAGTTGTTCAAGTTCTTAATTTTAGTTTTCTTTGATCATTTGCTTAGTTTATGTTTCGTTGTGTGTTTTCTGCAAGACAATGCCTTGAGTTAAACTCCCTGCCCCTCCTACTTAGTCTAATTCCTTCGATAGTTTTACTTTTGCAGAACTATATGAGAAAGTAGATACTAGGCCCTTCATTAAAGAGAGACCCTTTCCATTAGCTCCCCCCGTAAATCCTTTCATTCATTAACCTGTTGCTTTTTAGCTAACTGGCCTAGTCAAAACCCATGCTTAAGCCAACGATAAGTTTGTTCACCATTTTTACACCTTTGCCCGATTGAATAAAACCATGGAAATTAACTTTTGTGGTATTAAGGCACCAAATGCATTCACCACTGCCAATATCCATCACCATTTTGATCTTCCTATCATTCGTCGTTGCCGTTATGATCAGTTCATACATAACTACCCAGCGACATATGCTATTTGCACCCTCTGTTAAGAGGGAGCAGAATGGCATCATCTACGCTATTCACAACTTTGCCTCAAACGATCTGAGCTACAACTCGAGGCTAGTCCTTAGCTCCATTTGGTTTGCAACAATATTGTCCCAACCACTCACCTAGCTTATATCACCAAACAACAAGCCTTACATATTTACCTCCTTATAGCTGGTCGTCCGGTCGATATAGCTGATGCTATCGCCTCCGCCCTTCATGACTCCATCATTATGGCCAAATTTATCAATTCCATCACCTTTCCTCATCTTATCTCTAACAGTTTCAGAGCCCATAACGTCCTGGAATTTGATAATGGCAGCTATTTTGATTTGGCCCCACTCTTTAACTATGATCGCCTAAAGTTACCCACCATTCACCCACCCTGTCCCTCCCTCCATGTTCATGATATTGGTGCAATCTCTGTAGCTACAGCACTAGTTGAGGATGCTCATCCAGCTCATGATGCTGCTGAGCTTGTTACTTTACAGACCCCAGCTGGAAAGGTCAATGGACTTTCTACGAATCTCTCCCATCTTCAAGAAACTTTTTTAGGAGATAGTATATCAGAAGGAGAGAGAGGCTTTATATGATCAAGATAGGCGGTATCACCAGTGTATGGATGCGTTGCTTGCTAAGCATTTTCATTTCCATTTACCCTCCGATGAGGATGAACCATTGAGCGACGCTGGCACATCTGAAGAAGGACCATTTGGATCCGGGGTTGATCCTCTTGTGGACTTGTTTGAGTCTTTTGTTCTTTTTGTCTTAGATAGTCATGTTTTTAGTTTTCAGTCTACTAGATACTCAGTTACCTTGTTGTTATTCATAGAATTAATGACTGGTTGTTTATATGATTCTGATTGTGCTTTTTTCGATGCGCTATTATTTAAATAGCCTTCCTGTTACTTTTCACTGCACCATGGTATTTTAATTGTTTCATAATTGGGGACAATATGATGTGTAAGTGTGTGGGAGGATATTCCATTTTGGCATTTCTCTTTATGAATCGTTTTTGGTCATTTAATTTCTTGTACAAGTCATTTGTGTGTCCTCTGCAAATTTTTAAAACTGGGTAATTGAGGTGGATTGCATGTTTTTCAAGTGTTTCTTTTTCTCTATCATATTTCGCTACAACAAGCTTTTGGTTATGCCGTGGTGACGCAGCCAATTTTTAGTTCGCCGCAACAAAGTCAATTCCTTCCATAAAAAGAAAAAGAAATTTTTTACATTAATTCCCTCATTTCAATAGTTCTCCCAAATTAGATTTTTCTTACTCCTGTTTTTTGAAGATTTTTATAAATTTCAAAGTTGTCTGTGTGTTTTGGAAAACCATCTATATTTTTAAATGATAGTTGTTTTTGGTTAATTCCATTTTCAATGTTTCACGAGAGGCAAGTGAGGGTACACTGGGAGAGTAGCACTATGCATTTTTAAACCTTAATATTGCTTAATTGAGATACTAACCTTGTTGGAAGGATATTTGGGCCTGAATTCTTTCATTTCTGTGTATTTGCTTAATTTCATATTTTTCTAGAACTTGTTTTAATTCTTGATCGAAGCTTGATGAACTAAAATTTTGTTAATATGATAGAGGAATTCTTTTAAAAAACCTACCTACCCAAACATAAACCCCAAACACTTAACCATTGCTAGCCCCTTTAAACCATCTTTTTGAATGCATGCATATTTCACAAATGATGTGAATATCTCATCTCCAGTTATAGATGATCTACAAAAAGGATTTCCATAAAAAGAAAAGAAAGAAAAAATCCCAAAATCTTCCAAAAAATAGAAAGTTTTATCAAAAGAGAAAAGTTATAAAAAAGTGATAGATTATGTTTGTTGTTTTGTTTAAAAATTTTCTTATGCATAGTTGGCATTTGTTTCATCTGCAAAATAATTGTCATGCATGTACACATTTTTCTTCTTCTATTCAATCCATTTCATTTAGCCTTTCGTATATTACAACCCTGAAAGTTCTCTTGATTCTCGAAATTATAGTTCTTGTCGTGGATAGGTAGAACTATCACAAGCTTATGGAAGAGAATGGAATAAGCAGATTGTAGAGTTAAATTATCCCAAGAAAAGTGAGTTCAGAGATTAAGCACATTTCTTTGAGAGAAATCTATTTTACCTTATCTCTTGGCTTAAATACTTATAGTGTTTATTTTCTTAGTGCTCCTTTAGTTTGATTCAGTTGATTTCTGAGGAAGTGAATTAATTGATTTTCTGCTCTCATTTTTAAGCATGGTCAGTATTTTTTTTTGCGCCTGTGTCTCTTTGACTTTTATAAGCTTTATCTAAGAGTACAAAGGTCTAAGTGTGGGAGAATTTGATTGAACCTAAGTTTTCTATATTATTTGGTGACTATTTCATGGTTTTTGTTATACTTTTTGACTCTTATTTTAACTTATAAGTGCTTGTTTTAAATTAATGTAGTTTGAAGGTAAAATTGTTACAAATAATTAGTAATTGCACTCAGTTGATTTTTACGACAATTGATACTACAAACTATTATTTTTCATTGCAGGACATTCAAAAAGTAGAGCCAAAAGTGAAAACCAAGGGATTCAAGAACACAAGTGATAGGATTTAATTATCTTATATTTTCTTATGCATTTACATGTGATTTCAATCCTATTTTTAAGATAAAATGCTCAATTTGAGTTCAATTTGTGTTGACTATTAGGTTGGATTTATTGATATATTTTTTAGACCAAGAAAAACAAGATTTTCTAAAGCAAATTGGAGCACATCTCTTTTTCATGTTAAAGGAATTTATTAATTAAAAAAAAAAAGAAAAATCAAATGGTTATACGCTGCGTTTGCAGCGTTACGCTGCGCGAACGTAGCACGCTGCATGAAAACGCAGCAACGCAGCATGCTGCGTTAATGAGGCACAACGTTAAGGGAGGGTTTTTAAGCAGAGTCTTATTTGTCTTGTCACAGCGACAGGAAGGGGCAGAGAACAGTGTCGGCGTGGAGAGAAGCAACTTGACGCAGAAGACAAAACGAAGAACAAAAAGGCAAGGAGCTTCGGTGTTGGCACATTGCAACGTGACTGTGGATGCGGCATTTGAAGCTGTTGGAGACTTTGTTCCCTACATTTTACCTGTTTCACCGTGAGGATTAAAGGGATAGGAAGGTAACCTTTGACTGCTGTTTTACATGACAAATATGACCCATTTTTGGAGCATAAAAATGAAGATAGCAGGCTAGTTTTCCGGCACCGGTTCAATGAGGATATCGACGTCAAGTCACGGTTAAGCTATTTTTTTCATTTTAAAGTTGTGATTTTTTTTCGTATTGTTGTGTTGTTGGTATTGATTTGGATGGTTTTGAAATTAATGATCTTAATATAATATTTTGAACGTTTTATTTCGAACCTATTGCTAAAATATTAATTGTAATCTATAATCGTTACTTTTAATATTTGTGAGTAGCTTCTAACGATTATTAATCGTTAAGAACAACATGACTTAGGTTAGATAACCCGATCGTGTGAGGTTACTACCTTTATTGATCGTTTTCCAATTCGTAATGCGACTGCCAAATTGAATCTAGAGATCGTATCCTA
>JANVCQ010000009.1:10363712-10404910 GCA_025531925.1 Erythroxylum plowmanianum | reverse complement strand
TTGAAACCCAAAGTTATCAAATCAAACAAATCTTTTCTCATCAATTTCCTTAAGGCAAAAATATCTATAACTCCATTCATATACAAAAACTCTTATCAAATTTTCATTTTCATATTTCTAATTTCCACTAAAGTTTGGGGTCCAACATATATACTTTCATTCATATTTTCATACATCTACACACTTGCATCCGTCACATCTCATTTTTATTTGACTTTGTGCGCTTGCCAGTCCATTTTGTTACCTTTTATTTTCATTGGAATTGTTCCCTCGCATGCCCAGAAAAACCAAACTTCTAGCTTTCTACCCTGAAATTGAGAGACCTTTGAGGAAAATTAGAAAGGAGATAAGAGAAAAAGAGATAAGCAAAATAGTTTTTGAAGAGGAGGATATTTCAGTGGAGTCTAGTCAGCCAAGTAGTGTGCGTGAATCATGAAAAGGAGTGATAATGGCTGAAATCACAGCTTTTCTACAAAGCCTTAACCTTAATGCTAACCATCCTAGGAATAGTGATAATGGAGGTAATGAGGAGCAGGAGCAAGTTGATGAGAATAATGGAAATCAAAGAAGGAGGACCATTAGGGAAACAACTACCTCTAATGTGAATTATGATCCGTTTACTACTGCTTGCCCCAATTTTGATGTGAATTTTGAAGTTAAACGATTGCTTATTAACTCTTTTCATAAATTTCATGGCTTGGCAGGAGAGGATCCTTACATCCACTTACAATCATTGTCCATGATTTACTAGAGTATGAAACCGGCACGAACTTCACTTAATCAAGTACTATGGAAAGTTTTTCACCTATCTTTGGAGGGAAAAGCGAGGGAGTGATATATGAGCCTCCCAAGACATATGGTGAATGCCTACCATAGTTGGGCTAATTTGTGAAAGGAATTCTTAGAAAAATATTTTCCGGCCTCCAGAACTTTATCAATGAGGAAGGAGATTTATTTGACACGTCAAGATTACGATGAAACCCTCTATGACTACTGGAACTATTTTCAAGATCTGTTGTCCAGATGTCCCTACCATCAAATACCTGATGAGCAATTAGTGTAGTATTTTTATGATGGGTTAAAAGGTCAAGACAAAGGTATGCTGGATGCGACATCAGGAGGTTTTTTAATTGACCTCACAACTTTGGAGGCATGAGTTCTAATTGAGAAGATGGCTTTAAATCACCAATAGTATAGCGTTAGAGATACCAGAGGAGTACATAAGTTGGGAGCTTCAACAACCCAATCCAGAAGAATGTAAAGTATGGAATCTAAGGTTAACTCTTTGGAAAGTAAGGTGACTTCATAGTTGTCCTTCAACACTGCAGAGTTGAAAAACATGAGTGTGCATCATCCAGCACCATCTATGGATTTTACTACACCTAGTTATGATACTTGGGGGTCAGTAATGCATATATCTAGTGTTTGCCCTGGTCGTTATGAAAAGATGTCCACTACTTATCAGGGTTGGCTCAATAAGAAATGGGACCCCTATTCCAACACCTATAACGAGGGATGGAAAACAAATCTTAGGCTCAGTTAGAGAAATGAAGAAGGAAGAGGTCCAAACAGATTTCAACAAGGTGGAGGGGATAGTTCTTCCACAAACCAATTCCTTAACTATCAGCAAGCTCTAACTGTACCACCAAAGGAGGACACTAATCAACTTCTACATAACATGATGGCATTGATGAAGGAGGAGAGGACTTTGAATAACAACCAGTTCAACACCATAGCCTCTCTCATCCAACAGGGTTCTTCTAAAAATGATACTATGTTCAGTGCTCTAGAAAAGAGAATGGAGCAATGGGAGATGAAGGCTGAGAATATCAACTCGTTCATCACTCAACTATCCAACAACATGCATAAGAACCAAGCGAGAAGTAGTGGAACTATCCCTTACAATACTATTATGAACCCCAAGAGTTTAAATGCCATAACCCTCCGAAATGGGAAACAAGTAAGGTTCAGTAATTAAGATGAGGGAGTAGATGAAGAGGAGATTGAGTGTAGAGAATTACCTTCAACAAATGAGGGAATCAAGAAGTCTAAAAGTTCCAAAGAGAGAGCAATTTTGATTGAAAAGGAGTCCAAACCATTAAAGAGCAAAGAAGTGAATTCTGAGACCAACCAAGAATCAAGCAATCAAAGAACCTATGAAGCCAATGATAAGGAGGTAAACCTTAAAGACCTTTCTTTTTCTAATCCTTATCTAATGAGCAAACAGATGATTGAAATTAAACATGAGAAAGATATCATTGATTTGTTTGGTAGAGTAGAAGTCATGACCTTGTGAAAAGGGTTCCTGCATATGCTTAGTATCTTAAAGACCAGTGAACCAACAAAGGAAGTTTAGACCGAAAGAAAGAGTGCAAGTCAGCTCAAATGTGTTTGCATTGTTCAAACCCCAAATCGCCGTAAAATGCCAAGACCTAGATCTTTCACCATCCCATGCACTATAAGAAAAATTACCATAGGGGGAGCCTTGTTAGATCTAGGGGAAGGCATTAATGTTATGCCTAAGTTTGTCTACATATCATTAGGAGTTAAAAGTCTTAAGTCTACATCTATAGTTCTACAATTGGCTGATAGGTCTCTTAGGCATCTAGTGGGCATTATAGAGGACATTTTGATCTAGGTAAAAGGTTTGGTCTTTCCTATTGACTTTTTTGTACTTGATATGTCTTTTGAAGTTGTGCAAGATACTACATTGATTCTCAGTAGAACCTTCTTAAAGACTGCTAGTACTATGATTAACATGAAATAAGGTACCATCACCATGGAAGTAGGAGATCAAAAAGTGCGCTTTAACATGTATGAAGTAATGAAACATCCCTATGAGGATTATTCGCTTTTAGGAGTTAACATGCTTGATATTGTTATTGATGATGCATGCTCCGAATTTGAACTCCAAAATGCTTACTCTAACTCTACACTGTACTCATTGAATTCTTTGATTATAAATGATGGTCCTTTGGGAGAAAGGTTTTCCGTTACTGTTTCAGGTGAATATGGAATTAAGGAGGTTAATACAGCATGGTTATCTATCAAAGGTTCACCAAAAGAATCAGGAATCTCTGTAATCATCAGGTTGTTTCTTTCCTTCACTTATTTATTGACTCTTTCTCTGTGACTGATTATGACATTGTTGGGTGCATTAGTTTGCTAAATAAGTGTTGGAGAGAAATCAAGTCAGTAGGGCATTAGCTTAGTTTTTAGTTTATGCAGCAGTTTTTCAATTCAATAATTCCTCTCTTGTTTTATTTTTGTTGTGTTTTTTGGCCTGACGTATGATACATCTTCAAGTTTGGGGAAATTGATGTGATTAATTGTGTTGCACTTTATTTGGTAGAGTTTATCTGGTGCCTGATGACTTTGTATATGATCCTTAAAATTGTTAAGTATCTAGCTTGTGTCCATTGTTTACCAGTCATGTTGAACGTTCATTTCTATCTTTGCTTGATTTTCCTTTAGGGTAATTTTTGTCACAGCGAACTTACCTATTTCCTTCATGTTGCTCTCAGGAGAATTTCATCGCGGCGTCGATTTCACGTCGTTGCGGTGAAGATACTCATATCCTTTATGTTGCTTTGGGTAAATTTTACCGCGGTATGAAGTCTGTGTCACCATAGCGAAGATACCTCATTACTTTCTTTTCCTTTCGAGATAATTTCACGGCGGTGTGTATCCCACATTAACGCGGTGAATTCACCTTCATTCCTCTCTGTTCCTTTCAAGTTAATTTTGCCACAGTGACGTCGATATTTTTCCTGTTTTTCCAATTAGGGTTAAGTTCGCCACGGTGAATTTCAGCTTTCGTCACGGTGAAGGTTTAATTTACATGAATTTACTCAGTGAAATTACCCTTCCACCCTATTTTCTCTTAACCTTTCGTGTTCCCTCCATGCTTTTTTGTCATTTCACATCCCAAAACCCTATTTAAACCCCCCTCGACCACCTTTCTTCATCTCTAACCTTCAATTTTTTGCCGTGACCATCCTTGTGATTCCTATTCCTTCTGACACTCTATGCATTTTTCAAGCTTTGTAAGTGTTTCTTCTCTTCATTTCCCTTAGTTTATGTATTGTCTAAGATAGATTAGGTTGTTATCTTATTTTCTTTTTCTTTTTCCCCGTAGATTCATTTTGTTTTAGGTTAGTTTGTTTTATTCATTTGTTTAGTTATGTTTCGATGTGCATTTTCTGCAGGACAATGCCTCGAGTTAAACTTCCAAACTGTACTACCCCTATTGCCCCTCCTAGCCCTCCTAGTGATTTCGATTCTTCAGATAGTTTTACTTTTACTGAACTTTATGAGAAAGTAGACACTAGGCCTTTCATCAAAGAACGATCCTTTCTATTAGCTCTCCCTGACAATCCCTTCGTGCAGTAACTTGTTGCTTCACAACTCACTGGCTTAGTAAAACCTTGGGATTAGGGCAATGATAAATTCGTTCACCATTTTTACACATATGCCAGATTCTATAATACCATGGAAATTAACTTCCGTGGAATTAAACACCCAACGCATTTACTACCACTAGTATCTGCCACCATTTCATTCTTCCTAACATTCTCCATTGCCACTATGATCATCTTATCCACAACTACCCTTCGGAAAATGTTATTTGCACCCTCTGTCAAGAGGGCATTGAATGGCATCAGCCATACTATTACCAACTCTATCTCAAACGATCTGATATTCAACCCACAGCTCATCCTTGGCTTTATCTAATCTGCAACAATATCGTCGCAACCACCCACCTCGCCTATGTAACCAAACAACAAGCCTTACACATCTACCTCCTAATGACTGGTCACTTGGTTGATATAGCTAATTCTATCACCTCCACCCTTTATGACTCCATCACTACTGCGAAATTCACTAATGTCATCACCTTTCCTCATCTCATCTCTGGCATTTTCCTTGCACACAATGTCTTGGAGTTGGATACTGATAGCTATTTTGATCTAGCCCCACTCTTTAGGTATACCTACCTTAAACAACCTACCATTCACCCATCTTGTTTCTCCACCCATACTCAAGATATTGGTGCAACCTCTACAGCTGCAGCACTAGTTAAGGATGATACTCTAGCTCAGGATGCTCCTGAGCTCGTTACCTTATAGACCCTCGCTGGTAAAGTCGACGAACTTTATGTGGATCTCTCTTATCTATGAGACACTCTCTTCTAGGAAATAACCTGGCAGAAGGAGAGAGAGGCTTTATATGACCGAGATAGGCGGTATCGTCGATGTATAGATGCATTGCTCGATGAGCATTTTCACTTCCAGTTACCATCTGATGAAGATGACCCCCTAAGCAGTGTTAGCACATCTGGAGCTGGTCCATTTGGATCTGGGGATGATCTTCCTATGGAGTAGCTTGAGTCATTTGTCATTTTTGTTTTAGTTAGTCATTTTTTAGTTTTTAGTCTGCTAGATACTCAACTACATTTTTGTTATGTACAAATTAATGGCCAGTTCTTTATATAATTCTCATTGTGATTTTCTCGATGTGTTGCTATTCAATAGACTTCCTATAATTTTTCAATGCATTATGGTGTTTTAATTATTATTTACACGAGGACAATATGATGTTTAAGTGTGGGGGAGGTTATTCCATTTTGGCAAATTTTTGTTTACACATCATTTTTGGCCATTTAATTACTTGTACAAGTCATTTGTGTGTCCTCTGCAAATTTTTAAACTTGGTAATTGAGGCGATGTTACGAATTTTTGGTTTGCCGCGGTGATGCTATCCCTTTTCATAAAAGAAAAAGATAATCTTCTGTTTTAATTCCCTCATTTCAATAATTCTCCTAAATTAGATTCTTTTCACTCATGTGTCTTGAGGATTTTATAAGTTTCAAAGTTGTCCATGTGTTTTTGAAAACACCATCTATGTTTTTAAATGATAGTTGATTTTGGTTAATTCCATTTTCAATGTTTTCACGAGAAGCAAGTGAGGGTACGTTAAGAGAGTAGCATTATGCATTTTTAAACCTTGAGATTGCTTAATTAAGATGCTAACCTTGTTGGAAGGATATTTGGGCCTGAATTCTTTCATTTCTGTGTGTATCTGCTTAATTTCATATCTCTCTAGAACTTGTTTTAATTATTGATCAAAGCTTGATGAACTAAAATTTTGTTAATATGATAGAGGCATTCTTTTCAAAAACCCTTTCTACCTAAATACAAACCCCAAACACTTAACCATTGCCAGCCCCTTTGAGCCACATTTTGAGTGCATGCATATTTCACAATTAATGTGAAATTCTCATCTCCATTTAATGATGTTCTTAAAAAACAAAAAGAGAAAACAAGAATTTCTATACAAAAGACAAAAAATCCAAAAGTTCCAAAAAGTTTATAAAAAAGACAGAAGCTTTCTCAAAAGAGAAAAGTTATAAAAAGAATGTGTTAGATTACGTTTGTTGTTTCTGTAAATATTTTCTTACACATAGTTGACGTTTGTTTCATAAAAAAATAATTATGATGCATGTACTTTTTTTCCTCCTTCTATTCAATCCATTTCATTTAGCCTTCTGTACATTACAACCCTGAAAGTCCTCTTGATTCTCGGAATTATAGTTCTTGTGGTCGAGAGGTAGAATTGTCACAAGCTTATGGAAGAGAATGGACTAAGCAGATTGTAGAGTGAAATTATCCTAAGATAAGTGAGTTGAGAGATTAAACACATTTCCTTGAGAGAAATCTCTTTTGCCAAATCTCTTGGATTAAATACTTATAGTGTTTATTTTCTTAACATTCTTTCAGTCTGTTTGGGTTGATTCCTAAGGAAGTGACTTAACAAATTATTTGCTCTCATTTTAAAGCAAGGTCAGAATTTTCTTTTACACTTGTGTCTCTTTGACTTTTATAAGCTTTGTCTAGGAGTACAAAGGTCTAAGTGTGGGGGAATTTGATTGAACCTAAGTTTCCTATATCAATTGGTGATAATTTCATGATTTTTATTATACTTCTTAGCTCTTATTTTTGAATTTTGTGCTTAATTTAACTTATGAGTGCTTGTTTTGAATTAAAGCATTTTGAGGGTAAAATTGTCACAAATAATTAGTGATTGCACTAAATTGATTTTTAGAACAATTGATACTACAAACTACTATTTTCATTGAAGGAGATTCAAAAAGTAGAGCCAAGCAGTGAAGACTTAGAGCACAAGTCAACAAGTCAATGAGGACAACAGGCAAGTTCGCTGTGGCAAAATCAGAAGATCTTTTGAAGAGACCTTTCGGGCAAAGTTCACCATGGAGAGGATAATGTTTGCGCAGTAGCAAAAGTTGAAAGTTACTGAAGAAATCTTTCGAGAAAAGTTCACGGCGACAAACTTATCCTTTCACCGCGGCGACACCTTCGAATTGGCAAAGACTCGAACCATTTTTGGAAAACTAACTGACTGTGTAACCCAACCCATCAACCTATTTTTGAAAAAAACCTATTTTAGGCTAACTTACAAAAGGAGAGAGAGAGTCGACATCTCCATACTTATATTCCATCCTCTTCACGTAGCTATCATTTCATCATCATCCTCATCACATCCTTATCATTTTCTCTCATTTTTCACTGTCGATTTCTACCATCGGTGTCTCCGACTGCTTCTTAATTGTGAAGTCTCTTAGAGCTATACGGGGCTAGGTGTCTCTCTCTCCTCTTGAAGATGTAGCAATGGCTAGAGTTCAATGGGCATAAAAATGGAGTAGCTTAATCCATGTTCAGCTATGATTTATGAGTTCCTAGGTTTAGGATTTGTAATTTGTAGTTGAACATACTTGATTATAGTTTAATCAAGTGTTGGATATTCAATATGTGGTTTGGATTTGTTGATACAGAACTTTGAGCTTAAATATATGAAGCTTTATATATGTCTATTTGTGATCTTGTTAATTCTTTTTTATCTTGCATAATTGTGTTTAATATTAAGTTGATTCTAGATCCTAAAGTGATTTGTTGCATAGACTTATCCACTACACACACTAAGAGCATTTAATAAGGTTTTAAGAAATGGAGTCCCATTGATTAAGATCTTGGACTTAAAGAGTCCTTTAAGGTTTACCCATTTAAAACTTAGTGATTTCACTCCCATCAAAAATTAATTTCGAACTATGATAGCCAAAGCTCATTTTCAAAAAGATACTATCACTATTTGATCAATTGTCTTAATCTTTATGTTTTATATTCGCAAAATTCCAAAAATATATTTGACATATTTTTCTTACGATTCAATTTAGTACAGTTGATATTTTCAAAGACCAAAACCCCCTCCTTACCAAATTAGCTTGCATTTCATGACATATAGATTAGCTTAGATCCATTCATTTTAGGTTTCGATTATGTGAGACGAATTTAGATTGCATCCTATATTGAAATCCTTAGATTATGTTTTTGATTTGACCTCCAAGGGTATGAACTAAGGTCTGAATCACATTTTCATAACAATCCTGAGTATTTTTCCATTATTCTCATCACAAAATCAATCCAATATCAAAACTCACTTATGTATCATTTGTACGTATGTTTTATACCTCAAATAAACACTTTAAATCTAATTTCATAACCCAATGAATCATTTCATATTTTTCAAAAACTAACTTTCGAGTCTACTGGTTTTGATCATTTATACAATGCAAATGAAGTAATCTAGCAATACTTTCTTCTAAAAAATTGTTCTCCTATCTATTAAGTTTCTAATGACAATAATATCATTCAATTAGGTTTAGTAATCTGAAAGTTATACCCCAAACATTTTCAGACTATTCTTATATTGGAACAATGTCATACACAACTTCCATCCAAATATTGAAATTCTTAGAGACTAAATTAAAATTCAATTTCTTCAGGCAATTTGTAGCCCTATGTCTCTAGTTGACTCCAAATTAAAATAATTTTATTTGGATAACTACAAAACACGATATTGTCAAAATATCAAATCATGTTTATGCAGGAAGGTTGGCCGAAGTGGACTTTTTCTGAGAGGAAATACTCATTAAAAAATCCTGCAAGTTGGCCGCGACAAAGCTAAGAGTTGGCCACACCAAACTTTTCCCAAGAAAAAATCCGTATAAAAATCTTGCAAGTTGGCAGCGGCAAAGCCAGTCGTTGATCGCGACAAACTTTCAAAGAAAGTAGCGAACAAGACTCATCTTCCAATTTTTCTAGATTTTACAACATCCAACAACTTACACCTAACACATCTTATACAAAAATCACCCTTTCTACTTCATTTACTCTTCATTCTCAAGTCCATTTCAATTCAATATCATTCCCAAACAATTCATGATATATATTTAACCATTAACCAAAAACAGAGCATATACATTTACCCATTCATCATTGATTTTGCTGCACTCAATCTAACCCCTTTTTGAACATCATTCTAACTCAACAACATCTTTATAACAATATATGAATTATTACCCATCATATATATACAAGAATAATACATTTACATAGGCTTTTCGTCATCCATGACACACACATAAAAACTCACATAATCAAGTCATCAATCTTACATTTCTCATCATTCTAGTTTCATTTAACAATACCCATGAAGCTTAACAAGCTACCTACTTGATTTAGCTACAAAATCTTTAAAATCTCACTCAACCCTAGCTTCACACACAGCCCATGATCATCATCTTGAAGGTTGGAAGGTTTGGGTTTTCTTATGGAAATGAAGAAGGTGATATGGTGGGAGTAGCAAGTGAAAGATGGAGGAGCTAGGTTCAATTTTGGTGGGGGTTGTCAAAAAAATGAAATGAAGAAGATGAAGAAGCTTGAAGAAAATGGAGAAAGTCATGTAGAAGAGAAGAAAAGAGTAAAATGAAAGACATTAGAGCGTCTCACAATGAGGAACAATGTGAGAGAGAGGAGTGGTGAGTGGTAATGACACTTGTCATTGCCACTTGTCACCTCCCTATGGTCCCATTTGGACCCTTATTAAAACTAGTCTATTTGTCTCCAATTCCAATCCAATTGTCTCCTTATTTTCAATGACATTTGTTAATAAAATCCTAAAGTCATTTATCAAAATTTCAATTTCCATTTGACAAATAATTCTACTATCATTTATCATTTGTCTTCCCACTTGGCATTTTTCTAGTCCAAAAATTACCCAAATTTTCAGAAATTATCCTAAAATTCAACAAAAATTCTAAATTAGTAAATATACTCTCCAAATTAGTTTTCAACACATAAAAACTACAATTCTCAATATAATCACATTAATAAACAAATATACCTATAATATCAATGAATACTTGTACAATTATCTTAATAAGTTCAATATTTACCTATATGTTCATATCATAAATTGCATGAGCATGAAATGCATTTTTTAATCTCTCAATAATCTCTCATATATATACTGGTTTAGCCTCAACGTAGGTAATCGGATGTTACACATAGTACTTCGACATGAATTTGATGATCAAGGAAGTAAGCAAAAGAGAGGTAAAAGAGTTATAAAGAGTTAAGAAGTGATTTCGGAAAAGAGGGAAAGAATAAAAAAAATTATAATTTGTTGGGCCACGGTGATGGCCTGCAACAGGGTAAAAAGGGGACACGCGAATTTCAATTTCATTTTTTACCATTTTACCCTCCATTCACTTATATATTCATTTCTTACTTCACTTTTTCACTCACTTTCATTTTAACTTTATCTCTCTAAGTTTAAAACTTCCAATCACTCTTACTTCTCTCTAACTAAACTTCAAACCTCCAGTCTCTTTCAACTTCTACCTATTTGAAAGCCAGTATGCTGCATATTAAGGAGTCAATAAAGCACAATCAATCACTGGGATGAAACCAAGTCTCGGGATGAGGGAAAAGGAATAAGGCAGCTAACTACAGAGCACCTTTCCCGATCTTCTCAAAGGAGGAAGGTATTTGTTTCCAATCCCTCAATACTAAACAAATTGTTATCCTGAAATATTTTGAATTTGATATACTTGATAGATTAGAACTACGAGATAGGGTAGAGAACCTAGCAGAAATAATTCAGTGGGTGAAGTTCTTCCAATATCCTATCTACTAGGAGCTCACTCTAGAATTCTTCACTTTGCTATATTACGAACCTAGTAACCCTAAAGAAATTTGGTTTAGGATATGAGGATGAAACTATGAGTTGAACTTCGAAATCATGTGCAATATTTATGGGTTCCTTGAGTCTTCCATTATCGATTAACATGATGACTTTCGTGCTTCTTGTTATTAGAATGAGCTCACTGGGTAAGAGCAATTCAATGTTAAAAATGCCCACAATAATATCATAAGAACCTATGAGCACTTGTTATTGCACAAATTCATGTGTCAATTAGTTTTTGATAAATCAAAAACCAACAAGTGCTCAACAAAGGAACTTTTCCTATTGTGGTGCATGGATCATATCATACCAATGTGCACCTCTACACATATGTTGAATTCTATTGTTGTAACTCTACATAAGAGAAGTAAAAATTTGGGTATGGGGTACCTGGTTTCTGCCATTTTTAAGTATTACGACATGGATGGTAGTGGTTTAATGGTCCACCTCCTAGAGTTTCTAAATCACCATCATTTATGGCATGCTGAAATCCTTAAGTCCCATAACATGGAACTTCGGGATATTAGCCAAAAGACTTATGTGAAAATCAAGGCTAGTTAGGCGAGTTTGTGCACAACATCACCTCAACAGGCAAAAAAGGACTCAACAAGTAAGGAGTATGAAGAGGAAGAAGATATCGATGAATCAGGATGGAAAAAAGTGCTCGACACAATCATTGCAAAAACCAAGGTAATTATAGATACACTTATGGAGAACTTTAGAAGAATGAAGGAGATGGCTTGAACCCAACAACGTCAAAGTTGGGATGTACATCGTATCCATCGTTACTTTGTGACTTAAGGCGTCCAACTGCCACCTCCAACACCCTCCCCGTCTCCATCATCATAGGGCTTTGTTTTTAGCCCTTTTCTTTTTTAAATTGACTCCTTATTTTATTCTCGTTTTTACTTTAATTTATGTGCTTCTAGCCATGTGCGTTTGCTTTCTTTCTGACATTGAGGATAATGTGTTGTTTAAGTGTGGGGAGGGTTATATGTTTTTCTTTGAATGTGAATTTTGCATATTGTATGATAATTTGTTAGGTTACATTTTGTTAATTGTGTAAATGTGTCAATAGCTTAGATGGATTGAAATTGATTTAATTTTGAACATAATCTATTAGGTTATGAAGAGTCATTAGCTCACAAAATCAGTGAATTGGGTTCTTTGGCTAAATATGCAAGTTAATTAGGATTTAGTGTGAGTTTTCACCCTCCAAATTGTCACATTAATTCATAATTTGAGGTCATTTTATTAAAGTAGCTTTGCTAGTATTTTTTTTCACGAAAACGAGTAGCTTAAGCAATAAGGTAGGCAATAAAAAAATGTTTGTTAATTTTAAATAAATAACTATTTTGCTAGCCTTTAGGTTATAAATAGAGCTAGTAGCCAGTTGAGAATATGATGTAGTTGAGTAACCGGATCAACACACATCATAAATGTGTGCCTCCACGTTAAAAGGCTATAATGACGTTTCAACCAAGTAGCTTAATAGGAAAACATGAGTTAGTCGAGTAATTGGATCAACATTCATCACGAATGTTTGCCCTAAGTAAAAGAATAGGTTTATTTTCAATAAAATAATAAAATAAAATAAAATAAATATTTTTCTAATAAAACCTACCTAACTTGTAAATAACTTGACTTTTTATATACACGTACTTAGGAGTAGTTACAGAGTTGAATGACCAAAGAATTATTAATATATATGTACAATTGAAAAGGGTGAGTAACTTGACATTTGAGTTTTGATTAATATGTATGTTTATTCTAGAGTCCTAAATGCGGATTTTGCATATTAATGATTTAAAACAACTTCAATAATTATTTTAAAGTTAAATTTATTTCATGAAGTTAAAGTCATTGTCTCATTATTACATTGTGTGCTTTATGATTTTGTGTGTTTATTATTATTTTCTTTGAGGACAAGAAAATGTTTAAGTGTTGGGATGTTGATAAGTGTAAATTGCGTTATATTTTAGGGCTTATTTTAATATTTATTTAATTGTTAATTCAATCGTTTATTACGTGTTTAGGTTAGGATTGTGTTAGTTTGTTAATTATTGGTGTTTAAGTATTTTTATGGGTTAATACAAGGCTTTGAGCTTAATATTATGTTTTTAAGGTACCTTGATGTGTTTATTAGTGTTTTAGGGTCAACATCAAAGAACAGAGAAGTTTTGGAGACATTCAGGCTGAAATAACAACCCACAATCATGGCACAATAGGTCGTGATCGTGACAGAAGTATTGTAATTGGCCCAGGGTCACGTTCATGACAGAAGCCTAGGATATGACCCACGATCATGCCTTGTATGCCACGATTGTGACAAAAGGCGATTATGGCCTACATCGGACAGATGTGCAAACACTCAAAAACATCAAGTTTTAAGGGATATTTTTGACCTTTTGGACCCCAAAAAAATAATAGGGCTGCTCAGAACATAAAAGATATTTAAAGAACAAGACAAATAGATAGGGAGAGCTTTTGCATTAGCAAATTTTAGAGAATTATTGAGAGATAGAGAAAGAGAAGAAGGAAAAGAGAAGAGGAGAAGAAGTCAACTAGACGTATTTCCTACTATTTTCAGTTTTATTACTATATAGAATTGGAATAACAGTTGATGATAGATTTTTAGATGTAGATGATGTTCTAAACTCACCTTCGGGGTTTTATCTTTGATTTAATGAAATCTGATTATTTATGTGTTATTTAGATTTATTGTGATTTAATTATGGATGTTCATAATTCGATAATAAACTGAGAGGATGAATCAAATGAAAAATAATTAAATTGGGCTAACGAGCGTTAGGTGATTTAATAGAACAAGAATTAAATCAAATTGGTAAATTGTATGAAGAGAAATCTTGCATAGGTTTCCGATAGTTTATTAGACAACTTTAAATCCAATTAAGGTTTTAGATAGATTATTAATTGAGAAATTGAAACTTCCATAATCTGATTAGGATTAATGGTTATAACTCGAGATAGCGTAATCAACCTTAGGATCGTCTAGAACTAATAATCTGGTAATTCATAATTAATTAGGTTAGCATTAAGGATAGGTAAATTTTCCTTTCTCTCAATTGGTAATTACTTTAGGTTGATTCTTGAGTGTGTGTTGCAACTGCAAAATTATTAATATTTTGCGATTAATTCTTGAATTGATTTAATTGAGTGAATTGAATTCTTGCTTTAGTTTCGCTATATTTTGATTTTTTTGTGATTTATTTTGGCTTTAGATTTTAGGATTAGATTATCCCTCCTCGTGGGATCGATACCTTAGGTACTACGTGAACAAACCATACACTTGCAGATTATTGAGGGTATTTATTAAAACTTACACACATCAAACACTCGATAAGTAATTATGACCTATAAATGTACTTAAAGGAAATTAACTACCAAATATATAATAAAACAATAAAATATCAAACAAAATACATCAAATATAAGTGTAAAATTATAGTCACATATGCATCTATCGAAGGATATTCTTTAACTTAAAAAAAGAATTATAGTAGAAATCCAAGATGATTTTTGGCAGTGAATGTTGGCAAGTATTATTTGTCAAACTACTATAAACTAGTTTGCATTTCTCTTCCCTTACTCCCTAATTTGTTGTTTACATGCATAATTATTAGTTTACTTTTATTTCATTCTTACATTTGTGATAATTCATAGACATTGTTTTATAAGTTAGTATACTTCAATTAAAATTTCCAATTCACCCTCCTTTTGGGTGCCATTAGGGAATAATAGTTATGACATAACATATAAGACCTCTATATATTAAAGCTCATATGATGGAAGACTAACTTTAAGAGTTTTATTCAATAATGGGTAAGCAATAAATATTATGCTAAATAAAATGATGAAAGCTTTGAGCAAAGACGATGAACACTCAATCCCAAATGATACATATATAGTTACATTTAGTGGTGAAGCTATGAGAGCATAAGGAATTCTCCCTATAATATTACTATAGGAGGAAAGACCATACTGTCTATCTAGTCTTGTTGGGGTAAAATTAGATCCACTTCAACTATTGCATCCCATTGTCTCTTCATCAACTTTTATTTTTAAGTAAAGGTGATGAAGTAGAAATTGTTTAAATTAATTCACGACCATTTCTTACTAAAGTTGATGCAATGGAGGCAAAATTTTACAGAGATCATGCAAAACCAATTCAAATTTAGAAATCATCTTATTATTATAAAGGAAAAGAAAAAATGAAAATAGAGTTAGAAAGATTCGTAAAAATAACTATCATCGTGCCTACTCCTCGGTCAATGGAGGTTCTCATTATGAAGAAACCCGATGAGTGAATTTTCACAAAAAAAGAGTAGTAGCTACAGTCACAGAGATCAAGTTAGAATTTAAAAGAAATAAGTAGATGTGGTAATACAAAACTAGTTTTTAAAGAAGAAGAGGAATCACAAAAGTGATGTTTATGTGTAAGAGTTGAAATCCACTTATGAAAAGTTTGATGATTATGGGAAACAAAACCAATAATTAATAGATGAAGTGAATATGGACAATTCATGAAAATTCAATGAAGTCTTTATTAGCAAAAACTTAAAATCAAAGATAAAGCTAGAACTAATGGAACTTTTAAAATAATTTGAAGACCGTTTCACTTGGGACTATATTAAAATGTTAGGATTGAGCAGAAGGTTGGTAAAACACATCATTTTGATAAAGTCAAAACTCTACCCTCATCACTAATCCCTTAAGTGGTGGTCTAAAGAAGTTGAGATGAAGATTAAAGAAGTTAAAAAATTATATGAGGCTAGTTTCATTGGACCAGTTAGATATACAGAATGGTTAGTTGTTGAACAAGTTTCAATCTTATAAAACACTCAATATTTCGCAAGTGCATGGGTTGTAAACATAGTATATGAGGTGTTGATCCCATGAGAAATTAGTGAACTAATCAAATCATAACTTGTCTAAGGCTTAAAAGTGTAATTAAAATAAAAATTAAAATGAGTTGAAAATTAAGAAATTAAATATGTTGAGTCGAGTTAACTACCTTATCCCTTCGGCCTAGCTGCTGATTCTCTTACATCTTATTCTCCGGTTTCGATGGAATCTCTATTTTACACTCCTCTTCTAAAGCTTTTTCCTCCTAAACTTAAGAGTCGGTTTCTTCCTTTCCTAAGTCGAGTTAGCTTCATAACTCCTATCCCCATATTAATAGGAACTAGAAACTGATTCTCCTTCGGGCTTACCCCTTCTAAAGGTTAGGAAGTTTGTTTCCACCTTGTTCCTTTCTCGTTTCACTCCTAGCCCCGAAGTTAATCAATTGGAAGGTCCCTAACTTCAGTTGAGTACCCAATTTCCTAAACTCCTGGATATCTAAACCCAAAACACTTTTGCTCTGCTACCTACCACCTCAACTTTAGTTTTTGCATATTGAAAATTAAAATTCTAAATTAATCTAAGGAAATTAAAACTGAGCATAACCAACTGAAAACTCGAAAATCACACAAAGAAGATTAACCAATTATATGATAAGGGGATTTATCCTATCATCTAATGTTAACTTTATTATTTTTGATTTAATTTGGTATCAATCCTAGAATTTCGAAGGGTGGATTATTCTCCCTTCAGTTCTAATTTTTAACCCTAAATCATAAACCCTAATTGAATTGAGTTAGGGAATTGTCAACCTCTTAGTTAGCAATCAACCCTCACATCTAATTATATCTTAAGCACTCTAATAGACAATTGGGACCTCACACTAGATCTCTCTTCATATAAATTACTGATTTAATTACTTATGTGATGTATTAAATTGTTTAAATCTCATTACCCAACCTAATCATTTTGCTATCGTTTCACTCTCTTGATTCATTACTGAAGCATACCAATACGACAAACAATCACAATACCTAATACATTAACATCAAAAGTAGTTAAATTAACATTAATTTAAGAACAAATCCATAAAAGAGTTTAGAACATCCTTAAACAAAAATCCATCATCATCATATTCATCTTATATATAAAAAGAAAAAATAACAAAATGGAATAAGAAAGATAACTTGGAGTGGACTAGGAGTGGCAGCAGTAGTAGTAACTCCTTCTTCTTCTCTCCTTTTTTATCCTCTTCTCTCCTCTTCCTTGGTTCTTTCCAAATGTAGCAAATGGAGGCTCCTTTAGATTAGGTCATTCTTTTGTCTTTTATAGTCCTAGGGCTTTTTAGGGTAAAGATTAGGTTTTACTTGAGCCCAAATATCTAAAATAACCTTAGAAAAATAAGTTTAGAAGTAGTCTTCGCATCTATTATTGTGCCTGTCACGATCGTGACATTTAAAATTTGGCTTCTGTCACAGTTGTGGCTAATGAGTAGTGATCATGACCTATGCTGGTTGGCTGCTATCACAATCGTGACCTGGTCTTATTTGACTTTTGTCATGATCGTGACCTTGGCTGGGTTACCTATGTCAAGATCGTGACTGGTATGTCACGATCGTCGCCTTAATTCCTCCTCTGAGCTTTTTCCAAATCTTAGTCATCCTTTCTTACCTAGTCTCAAACACTAACAAATGCATCAAAACACCTTAAAAACATAAAATTAAAGCCCAATAACATGCTTTAAACCACATGACACTAAAAAAGGCAAACACATATTTACACTAACACAATTCTAAACTTAAAAATGTACCAATCATCTAATTAACAACTAAAAACATACTAAATTACCCACTAAACATAATGTAACATGTAACTATCATTAGCTAATGTTGTGCCTGTAGTCAAGAAGAATGGAAAGATAAGAGTTTAAGAAGACTTTAAGACGAATGTAGATTCTTTGATAGATGTTATGGGTGGATAATCTTTGTTTTCTTTTATGAACTATTTTTGCAGTTATAATCAAATTTTTATAGCTAAAAATGATATTTCCAAAATAGCTTTCAAGTGTCCAGGTCAATAGGGACATTCAAGTAGGTCATGATCCCTTTTAGTCTAAAAAATGTAGAAGCTACTTTTCAAAGGGCTATGAATGCTATATTTCATGATTTGATAGCATGTATTTGGAAGTTTACATAGATGTTATTGTTATGAAACAAAAAAAAAAGTAGATCATATTCAAGATTTATGAGAAGTCTTTCGTAGGAAGAGAATGCACAAATTGAAGTTAAATATCCTAAAATGTGTTTTTGAAGTAAAACCAACAAACTTCTTGGAGTTTTTAGTTCATAATAGAGGAATTGAGTTAAATAAATATAAAGCAAGGGCGTTCTTGAAGAGAAATTACCCCAGAATAAGATAGAACTTTAGAGATTTTTAGGCTATGTGAACTATATGAAGGTCTATTCATAATTTGGTAAAAAAATAAAATATTTCAAGACTTATTAAGGTTGAAGAATTCTCAAAAATTCTATTAGAGGAAAGCCATTAGACTATATTTGACAATATCAAGGAATACCTAACCAAACCTCTGGTACTATTCTCCTTAAAGAATTCTATTTAAACTGTATATTCTACTAAATAAGAATCTATTAGATGTCTGTTGGCTCGGAGTAATAAGGCAATCTATAAATAAGCTACTTATTATTTGAGCAAAATTATCACATTGATAAAACAAAAGGATGTACTTAATATTAAGTTATGTTTAACATTATACTTCTCTTATTCAAAATTAAGGCATTATTTGTTACAAAAGAAAGTTTATATGCTTTCACAGACTGACTTAATGAAATAAATGTTGAATAAGCTGATCATCTCAAGAATTATTAAGAAATGACTTATGAATCTTATAGACTTCAACTTAATATAATATCAACAAAAGTCTGTAAAAGGCTAGATGCTAATCGAATTTTTAGCAAGCCATCCTCTGATTAAGGTAGAAGAGGATATGAGACATTTAATTCTAAATTTTGAGAAGAAGTCGTGGTAATTGAAATTTGATAAGTCTAGTACAAAGAAGTCAACTAGTGTTAGAGTAGTCATAACTGCACTAAATGGGACAAAAATTTTACTCTCCTTTAAAATGGACTTCCTATGTACTAATAATCAGGTGAAATATGAAGACTTAATAATTAAATTAGAAATTCTTGTTGATCTTGAAGCCAAATAATTTCTTATTAAAGGAGATTCTCAATTGGTATTAGCTAAGTCTCAGGAGAATAAAAATATATTAGTTTGATCTTATCACTTTATCATACTACCGCTGACTAATTGCTAAAATTCTTTAATGATATAGAATTTTAGTATATCCTAGAGTTGAAAATTTAGAGGTAAATAAGCTATCATAAATAGAATTTGGATTGAAAATGTCCAAAGATGTTACAATGAAGGTATTACCCATCTATTTACAAAAGGAGAATTTCTAAAAAAAAATTAATATCAATAAAAATTTGCCTAGATTGGAGAATAAAGATCAACAATTATTTTTTGGAAAATCCTAACAAGAAAGTTCCTTTCAAACTTAAGCAAGAAGCACTTAATTTTGAGTTAATTGAAGGAATCTTATTTCATTAAGATAACGAAAGACTTCTTTTGAGATGCCTTAAGATGCTTAAGGCATTAATAATAATGTGACAAGTTCACTAAGAGGTATACGGAGCACACCAATCCTAAATAAAGATGAGATGGCTTATATGACCATATGGTTACTATTAGCCATTAATATGGAAATATTGTATATCTTATGCCAGAGGTTGCAGATGGTGTCAAAAATATGGAAGAATTTAACAAATTCATGCTTCCAAGTCACATTATGTAACCAAACCATAACCATTTATAGTATGGACCATTGATCTTATTAAGAAGAAATATCCACCATCTTCAAAAGGCCATAGTTAGCCGCAAATTATTTTACTAACTAGTTGGTAGCTTAACTTTTAAATAAAGTGGATCAAATAAATGTAGTTAAATTCATTAAGGAATAGATCAATTATCAATTTGGAATTCCTCAACTGATAGCAAGTGATCAGGAAACCATGTTTAAAAGTTAGGAACTTAGGAATGTTACTAAAGGTTATGAGATAAATTTGTAAAATTTGACTCCAATTATGCTCAAGTTAATTGTCAAACCAAAGCATCAAACAAAATAATTATTGAGATCTTTAAAAAAATGTTAGAGGAGAATCTTAGAAAATGACATTAAATTATATCCAAAACCTTGTAGGCTTATTGTACTTCTAGGCATATTGCTGCAAGAATGCTCATTTGAGATTTGATGTTGTGCTTCTTAAGGAAGTGGTGTTTCCATCCTTAAGAGAAGGCAATTGAAACACTTAAGAAAAGTTTAAGTTCTTATAAGTGATTTTAATAGAATTAGAGGACCTAGATGAATTGTGACTTTAGGCTTTGAATAATACTATTATTTAAAAAGAAAAAGTGGTAAAATTTTATGACAAACGAATTTGTAAATAGGGAATCCAATAGGGAAATTTAGTATGGAAATTGATCCTAGAAAAAGATAAATATTCTCTAACTTGGTGACATGTGCTTAATTGATTGTATAATTATTTCATAACACTTAGTGATTAATGATATGAATTGCTTAAAATACTCACTTTGACTCATATGTGGTTTTAGGCACAATTCAAAAGTAAAGAGACTTAAGTGAGTTAAAATCACTACATTTAGGCCATTTTCTGAAGAATCATATCCACTTGTCTTTATGGGACAAGAATCAAGATATATGCTAAAAATCACTCACAACCATGCATGAGATTGCATGGGATTGCAAGAGTCACACGCTAGCTGCCATTCCATGTTTAATGTATAAAGAATAGATGTTTAGTGAACAACGGTTGGATAATCACACACTCACAGCATCCATACAAGATAGTGATTTAATGGACATCATATATTGGAAGCATAAGGAAGTAGAAAACTACAGCTGTGTATGTTTTATGCAAGAACGTGAGGGCCATGCAAGAACTTCAATTTAAAAGAGCAACATAAAACAAAAGCAAATTGAGAAGAAAACACAGAATAAGCAATGTAATAGGTGAGCAAAATGCCAGTAGCATAGACAAGAAATGACAACACATATAGCAGGTGGAAGAATGAAGAGTAAGAAGCAGAGTGTAAGGAGCAGAAACACAGACCAAAATGCTAGCTGCTAGGAGATAAAATGTAGCTCATATGTACATTGAATGTAGTGCATAAGGAGGAACAAAAGCATGAACAAAATGCAACACATAAAGAAGGGAGCAGTTAGAGTAAAATATTGTAGCAGATAGGAGTAAAATAAAGCAACCGCATTGTAGCCAGAAACATGAAGAAAACGACAATGCATAATAGCTAGGAAAGGAGCAAAACACATATGTATACCTAAGGCACCAAAATGTACACTATAAGAAAAGTAGTAATTAGCGATGAAAAATTACCGACAGAATATAAAGCATAGCAAATTAGCTACGGAAACCTATTTCTGACGCTAAAAGAAATGGGAAAAAAATTCATTTAGTAACGGTTCTAATTTTTGTCGCTAAAAATGGAGGAAAACTATCCCGACAAAATTAGCGACGAACTTTAGGGACGGTAAAAGGATATGTAGGTAATTACATTGAATTTAGCGACGAAAAATTAAAATCTGTCACTAAATATGGAGGAAGTATAATGTCGGTTCTAATTTCTATCGCTAAAAATGGAAGAAAACCATCCCGACAAAATTAACAATGGACTTTAGGGACGATAAAAGGGTTCGTAGGTAATTACACTGAAACTAGGAATGCAAAATTAAAATCCATCGCTAAATATGGAGGAAGTATATCGATGGAATCATTACCATCTATAAATAAAGCAGGAATTAAAGGCGGTATAATAAATTTTAAAATTAGCGATGGAAATAAGCAATGGAAAAATCCGTTAGTAAATCACATTTAAAACATCCGAATGCCCCCACCTGCATGTTCTTCTTCCTGCTATTTAAAATACTTGAATACCCTCACCTACGTCTTCCCCCACCCCCACCCCCAACCTGCGTGTTCTTCTTCCTGCTGCGTCCTTCTTGTGCGATTTCTTCTCTCTAATGTTGTCTCCTCTTCTCCTCTTCCAAAGACAGTCTAAGGTAAGTAGTAACCATCCTCCTGCCATGTCTTTCTCTCTCTAAAACATTTCTTCTCTTCAACTTGTTTACATTTCTGTTCAAAATTTTCTTTTTCTCTACAAGCCTTTATACTTTGAAATCTTTGTTTGAAATCTTTTTGTTGCTGTCGTCCTTTTCGTTGAACAAAAAATTAGCCTGGTAATCTCTATGTGTTTTTGATACGAAATCAGAATAAACCCTTTATACCAGCCGTCTTCCTCAGCCTGGTGATAGCGTGGTAAAATCTTTCCTTTTTCCATTGTGTTTCTCACTCTTGTTTACATTTCGGTGATGTGTTTCAAGGGAATCGGAGCTATAAAAGCATTAAGCAAACAGTGAAAAGACTAAAGGAGGCTGCGGTCTCTTGTAGAGGCTTCGAGAGGTTGAAAAGGTGCTTGGTTGTGTTCAAACAGGTTGAGAAATTTATAACTAGTTATGCTGAAGATAAAAGAAATAGTGTTTTAAAAAAATTTTAATTTTATTTATCGACGAAATTTTACTTTCCATCAGTAAAATGCTCAATATTTATCGATAAAACCTCTAAATCTGTAGGTAAATTTACCCTTGAAATATTTAGATCCGTTGGTAAATTTACTAATGGTTGACAGAATTTACCATCAATAAATTTACCGACGGACGAATTATTCTGTCAGTAAATTTACCTATGATCGTTTTAATGACATCCTTGTCTGTCGGTAATTTTTGTCATTATTTTATATTACCGACGAAATATAAATATTTTCCGTCGGTAATTTCTGTCGCTAAACGACCTTTTTTTGCTAAATGTTGAGCATAAGGGTTTTATGATGCATGGGGTTTTAAATAAAAGAACAAAAGGTTTAAAAGGAAGAAAGAGAGGCATTGTAGATAGAGGGGTCTTCGGTTAAGACATTTTTCGGGGCTGAAGCATTAATTTTAAGAGCAAGCTCTAAACCTTCAGAGACCCATAGACGGGTAGTTTTCTGATGTCGACATCGACCCCGATGACTTGATTAAGTGTATTTATCCTTGTATTTGTTGTTTTCTTTCTCTCTTTAGAAATTTATTATGTTATCTTGTGCATATGGATTTGGGTTTTATGTACGAATGATTGTGTTATCGTTATAGTCTGATTATTTGTATACGAACCCATTGGGTATTGTGAAAAAATGATTTTAATGCATTCATTAGATCATTTTATTACAAATCCATTGCTAGAATATTCAATATAATTCATAATAGTTATGTTAAAATTCATTTGTAGCAACTAATGGCTCATAATCATTAGGAATAACATAACCTAGGTTAAATGACACATCATATATGGTTGTTGCCTTGACTAATCAATTTTCCTAATTCATAATGCTACTACCCAATTGAATCTAAAGATCGTATCCTAGGTTATTTAGTGGTTAGGTTTGATTAATGGTCATATCTTGATTAAACACTACCTAAGGGAAAGGAGAGGTTTGAGAATAAAAAATCATTGAAATATGTTTAATTAGGGTGCAGGCCAAGAATGAACCAAAGAATCGGATCTTTACCAAATTCCCGACTTTTATCATTATTTTACACGATTTCTTTAAATTGCTTTTCTCAATTAGTTTAGCTTTATTTTATTTTCTTATTTTTAAAACCAAAACTCCCCTAAACCTAAATACCATTTATTTTCATTTTAATGACTTTACACACACTCTTTATGGGATCGACCTAGACTCACCATAGCTATAGTAATAGGTCTAGTTTATTTTGACTAACATTATGGCGCACTGTTAATTTTGACGTTATTGCTAAAGAGTGCGGTGCTTTAGTTTTAGTTTTTATTTTTTACTTTAATTGGTGTTTTGTACATATTTATTTGCAATTAGTTTACTTTCAATTACTTCTTGAATTTTTCACTTTTTATTTAGTATTTGTGTAAAAAATTTGAAAAACAAATCGTGGACGGAAGTAATTTCCTTCATAACTTATATTCCCAACCTTATAATTATGTTTGGAGTGATTATACAAATTTTAATTATAGATGGGATAATTAGTGGAATTTCTTCCTTGATAGTATACAGGATACATAACCATTCCCGTATGGACCAAAAGCTTCTCATCACGATTCAGATACATCTTTGGACGACTATATCAAGGTTTATAATGCTAACAATCTTCAATTTCAACAGGGTGTACAGCAACTTCAAGAGAGTATACAGCAATTTCGATAGAAAACTCTGCAATTCCAATAGGATGAAAGGCAATGTTAGCAAGATACAAGGTCTAACGTCCAAGATGTGGAGAGCCAAAAAGATTCAAGTACATCTCTAGAAGAATTTATTAATATTATGAATGTTAATACTTTGCAATTTCAACAGGGTGTACAACAATAGTTGTAGCAGTTCGAAGAGGATATGATGAGGTAATTCCACCAGGATACAATATCTAGAATCCAGAATGTGACAACCCAAATGGTTGAGATGGCAGAGAGGATCTAATGCCTAGAATCATAAATCAAAGAGGAGCAACCATATCAACTCGAGGTGTACCCAACGAAAGTTAGTACAGAAATCTTACTAAGTAACGAAGAGTTTGAGAATCTTAAGTGTAATACTCAAGGAATTGCGTGTGAAGAAGAAGTTGAGGAGGATATCAAAGTAGAAAAGCTACATCTTTTAGCTTAGAGGAAAATACCAAATTCCAAGTTGTTGTTAAGAATGGCTCTTTACTTTTACTAGCAAGTTAGAGAAATTGAATGAAGAAGAAAAAGGTGAAGAAAAATTTGAGGTCTTTCCCAATAGCATAAACTCAGTAGAGTTTGAGATTATGAAGATAGGGCATATGTTGAATATGACAAATTATCAACTAAGATCCTTTCCTGAGCAACCTCACGTGGAAATGGCTCAAACTATAATACTAGATGATCATAATTTATCGCATAAGGGGAAGAAAGAGTTGAGCCAGTGACACTAAATAAAGGCACTTCTTAGGAGGCAACCCAAGAGAAGTAAATTTCTTTTCCTTTACTTTTTCATACTAGTTAGCTTACTTGTTTTAATTTTTCAATTAAAATAAGAGAGAATAAAAACAAACAAACATTTGCTCATTTTATATTGCTTCTAAAACTATATAGTCATGAGTAGAGAATGAATTGACTAGAAAATTTCATGACAACTTGAGCATGTACTTTTACTCTTATGATTGGTCAAGATGCATTATGTTTAGAAGAGTAGTGACTTGTGGTAGACAAAGTTAGTAAGTTTTTGAGCCTTGATAGATTGACACTTACATATTAGTCTCATTGTCCTTTGATAATGTGTGACATTCAGGACATGTACATCCTAACCTTCATGATATGTACATCCTCACTTTTCCTTGATTTTCAATTCGAGACCACATTTTTATCACATGCATTAATATTGAGATGATTAGGCATTTTTTTGCTTTCTGAACTAAATTAGCCAAATAACCTACCTGATTGACATGATTTCTCTCTTGTTAAGCCCCCTTGAGATTTATTTGCCTTTTCTTTGCGTATTAACCACATTATATGCTTTAACCCTAACCAAATGTCCTTCCCAAGCCTTAAAGCTAGTGGAACAATTTTTATTGTTGATTTTGTGGATATACAAAAGTAAAAGTGTGGGGGTGTACATATGTGTGGGTTGGTTATAATGTTGGGATGCTATTTTATATAAAAATTTTTATATTGATGTAGTTTCTTTTAATTTTCCTAAGAGAAAAAAAAAAGAGAAAAGCAAAAGAAAAGAAATGAAAAAGAAAAAAAAGAAAGAAAAAGAAAAAGAAGAAAAATGTTTAAATAAATGTATCCAGGAAGAAGTGGATATGTGTCGAGAAGTTGTTATGATTAATGCATCCTCCTCAATTTGTAATGAATGGGTTACTTAAGTATGTTGAATATGAGGTAAATGTTGTCTTGGAAGGTTCACTCATTATGGTTTCAATCAGTGTTATCATCAATCTCTAAGAGTGATCTCATTTGATTTGTTATGTTTCATGTGGTTTATGTGTGAGAGTTGAATTGAGTTGTGAAATATAATTGTTGCATTCGTCATAGTTGACGGTACCATGATAACTAGTGCACTTGATATCTCATTGAGTGTTACTTTTATTTCATCAATTTTGATGACTTTCATGCTACTTTACCCAAATATATCTCACCTTACCTTTAACTACATTACAACCTTGAAAAGTCCTTTGATTCATCATCTTGCATCTTAATTTTGGTGGTGGAGAAATGAAATGATATGCAGAGTTATGGAATGACATGATCATGAATGGTGTTGAGAGTATCCACGAACATATCTTGTTGAAACACATTTTTCAAGGCCACCATTAGATTGCTCGGTTTTTAAAGGTATTGAATGTTGATTGATCATAAGTAAAAGCTTGAAATGTTGAGTTCTTACTATGAATTTTTAAAGTCATTCATCTTATCTTAGGATTATATATTCTTGGAACATATGGGAATTAAGTAAATGTTTTTGGGTCTATGAGCTTAATTTTGATGTTTTTCTTAAGGACGGCCAAAAGTTAATTATGGGGGGAAATTGACGTGTGCTTAATTAATTGTATAATTTATTTTATAACACTTAGCATTTAATGATATGAAATTGTTTAAAATACTTACTTTAACTTATATGTAATTTTAGGTACAATTCAGAAGTAAAAGAGTCAAAGTGAGTCGAAAGCACTACATTTGGGTCATTTTCTAAAGAATCATATTCACTTGTCTTTATGGGACAATAATGAAGAAATATGCTGAAAATAACTCACGACTGTGTATAAGTTTACATGGGACTACATGACACTTACACACGAGCTGACATTCCATGTTTAATGTATAAAGAAGAGATGTTTAGTGAACAACAGCTAAACAATCACTCACTCACGACATCCATGCAAGATAATGATTTAATGGACAACACATGTTGGAAGCATAAGGAAGTAGAAAACCCATGATTGTTTATGTTTTATGCAAGAACATGAGGGCCATATAAGAATGTTAATTTAAAGGAGTAGCATGAAACGACAATAAATTAAGAGGAAAATGCAGAAGAAGCATTGCAGCAGGTGAGAAAAATGCCAGCAGCATGGACAAGGATTAAAAATGCCAGCAGCATGGACAAGGATTGATAACACATGCAACAGATGGAAGAATGGAGATTAAGACGTAGAGTGTAAGGAGTAGAAACACAGAACAAAATGCAATGGACAAGGACCAAAATTCTAGCTACTAGGAGATAAAACATAGCTCACGTGTACATTGAATATAACACATAAGGAGGAGCAGAAGCATGAACAAAACACAATGCATAAAGAAAGGAGAACTTAAAGGAAAATGCCGCAATAGATGGGAGTACAATGAAGCAACAACACAGTAGCTAAAATCATTAAGAAAATGATGATGCATAACAACTGGGAAGGAGTAAAATGCAAATGTACACCCAATGCACCTAAACATAGACATTGACTATAAAGGTTTTAGGATACGTAGGGTTTTAAATAAAAGAATATGAGGTTTTAAAAGGAAGAAAGAGAGGCGCTATAGACATAAGGGGTCTTCAACTGGGACATTATTTGGGGGCTGAATTATTAATTTTAGGAGCAAGCTCTCAACATTGAGAGACCCATAGAGGGGTATCTTCACAATGCCAATTCAGAGGCAATATTGAAGCTGACGACTCGATTTAGTAAATTTTTCCTTATATTTGTTGTTTTCTTTCTCTCTATAGAAATTGATTATGTTATCTTGTGCATATGGATTTAGGTTTTGTGTATGAATGATCGTGCTATCGTTATAGTCTGATTATTTGTGTATGACCCCATTGGGTATTTTGAAAAGATGATTTTAGTGCATTCATTGGACCGTTTTATTATAAACCCATTGTTAGAATATTAAACATAATCTGTAATTGTTATGTTGAAATTCATTTGTAGCGACTAATGGTTTATAATCATTAGAGATAACATAACCTAGGTTAAATGATGTATCGTATGTGGCTATTGCCTTGATTAATCAAAATTTCTAACTTGTAATGCTACTACCCAATTGAATCTAAACATCGTATTCTAGGTTATTCAGTGGTTAGGTTTAATTAACAATTATATCTTGATTAAAAACTACCTATGGGAAAGGTCGTTTTACTTATTAACCCACAATTAATTGTTATGAGGAGAGGTTTAAAAACGACAAATCATTGAAATATCTTTAATTCGGGTGTAGGTCGAGATTGAACCAAAGAATCAAGTCTCTACTGAATTCCCCACTTTCATCATTTTTTACATGTTTTCTTTAAATTGCTTTTGTTAGTTAGTTTAGCTTTATTTTATTTTCTTATTTTTAAATCCAAAACCTCCTAAACCTAAATACCAATTATTTTGTTTTCAATAATTTTACGCACACTCTCTGTGGGGTTAACCTAGACTCACCACTACTACAATAGTAGGTCTAGTTTATTTTGACTAGTAAAGAACTACACTAAATCTCAGTCAAGAGCTATAACTCGTATTGTTGGTGCAGTATTGAAGGGAATATTGTGAGAGAGACCTAGGAAACTTAAGTTAAAGATTTTTTTTGAAGTCACTACTGTGGTCCATACATCTTTTGCCTATAAGACATAAAAGAATTTATTAAAAGGCTAGTGTATTAACACCTAGAATAAAGGAATTTTTATTTTTCCTCTAACGAAGTAACCTTGGTGATCTTTAGCTCAGGGGAGTTTTTAGTTTGTCTAAATTCCAACTAAAGAGTAAGGGAAGGAACAGGGGGGTATATCATCATGTCATCTACAAAATGGAGATAAACGGTGGAATTGTAGTGGAAAGAAAGGTAAAAGCAATAAAAGGAAGTTTCATACCATCACTAATGTCCTCCGCAACCTTTTCAAGAGTAAAAAAAGTCCCTTCTACATGAAAGTTATCTTTATTCACAGGCTATGGGTCTCGGCTTCTTCAAACAATTTAATGGAAAAGTTAGTAGACTTCCTAGTAGAACATTTTGGGACCAGAGTTTTAATTTTCTTAGAACTAGAAGCCACTTCAGACTTCTATTTTAGCGTTCTTTTGGGAATAAGATTTAGAGCCACTTCTTTTTTAGAGCTAGTCTTATTTTTTTCTTTACTCTTAGCATGCAAGATTTTAAAATTTGTAATGATAGGAATTAGGAATAAATGTTAAAGAGCTAAAAATAGTTAAATAAGAGGGATTACTTTTAAGAAGGGCAAAATTTGAATGGTTACTAAATTATAAAAGCTTTTTAACCACTAAAAGTTGTAAGTTTCCATGCCAACAACAATAGCAGTAAAGGTCTTGTATTTGTAATACGATAGTTTTCATAGATTTATCAAAAGAACTTATCATTGATATCACTCGCCTTGAAAGAGACTCCTATTGAGTAATCCAAAAAATGAATAGTAAGAGGAATTCCTAGTGAAACGCCAAGTTGCCTACTTTAGAGGTAAGGGAAGTATACTTTTAAAAACAAGGTTGTAATAGAAAGACCAAGTTCTAAATCTTTATAACCACCAATGAAAAAAGTTATAGGATTGAAATAAATGATTAAAAATTTCTAATAAATAGTCAAACAAGATGATTTAGAAGATTTGAAAATTCTAGTCAGTAGGGTCTTTTAGGAGAAGTCTTTGAAAGGGTTCAGCTGATCTATGGACCTAGACTTCAGAGATAGCAAAACATTTAAGATGTCTTTAGGAGGCTTGCAATAGAAACTAGTGGATAGATGAAGATAGACAAAATTAGGAAACCTAAGGTCAAAAGAAGGTTGACCTTTTTTTTCCCCTAAGTTTAGGAAGTAGGTAAAAGTCAAAAGTTGAATAAACCACACACATAAGTTAAGGCATTGTAAAGCGAGATTATGTTGGACCCCAAAATTTTTCTTATTATTTTATTGATTTAGGCATGATTTAAATAATTAGGAGGTTTTAATTGGTCAATTTTTGGGAGCTAATTATTATGTCAATGTTAGTGGGATTTTATTACATTCATTAATTGAATTAAAGTAGTAAGAGTGTATATGTATAAGGGCATTTGTGGTATGTCACTTAAGCATTAAAGTTATAAGGAATCAAAGGAAGGGTAAAGTGGACTTTTAGCACTCATTAATGGTAGAATGGGAAGATGGAAAGTGTTGTCCTGTTTGTTACAGGAAGACAACGTAAATTGAAAAGAGAGAAGAGTGAAAATAATGACAAAGAGAAGAGAGAAAGAGAGGTTTCAATGTTTGAGAGAAAAGAAGGAAGATAGTTAGGGTTTCATCATTTTCTAGCTTTCAAAAGTGAATTTGAGGTTATTCAAGAAGAGAAAAAGGAAGAGGAAGAGAAGAACTTCCATTTGAGCCAATAATCTCATTATTTGGTGAAGACTCAAGGTAAGCTCATTTTCAATCATTTTGATTTTTTAAAGGGTTTTGGTTCATGAAGCTTAACAAATGTATGGGTTTTAGTATTCTAGAATCAATTTTAGTGAATATGTTTCTATAGGTTCTAAATTTGAATTCCTATTGAATGGGATTTTTGCTATTGTTGAAGGAAATCAAGAAGGGCAAGAGGAGCAAGAGGCGAGGAATTCTTAAGCAGATTTTTAAGCAAGAAAGTCAAGGTGGGTTTCATGTTTATAACTGAGTAAATAAGCCATTAATGTTTCTTCAAATAAATGGAATTTATTGTTTTCAACTACTTTATAAATATGAATTATTACTCTTTAAATGCTTTGAGGAATTGCTATATGTTTGGTATATGAATTGTGTTGATAATTTATGGAAAGAATGTGATAATGGTTTTTGAAAAGATGTTATGTTTATGATATCATGTTTCAGAAATGTGCCATTATGGGCAACACGTTTACAAGATGTGAAATGCAAGATTATGTGGGTTGTAGTAGTCCGTTATGTTATGTCAAGTGCACTTTGACTTTATTAAAGACTTCTCATGCCTACCCGTTTGTGGCACAGAGCTCCATCATGGACCCCCTCATGTTTACGACTATGCAAAATCATTATGTGAAATTGTGATAGTATGTTCAGTTTACGACTACACAAGACCATTATGTGGGAACGTGTTAGTGTGTTCTATTTACAGACTTACTCAAACCATTTCTGATGAGATTATGAGTTTAGAATGTGTTGACAAGTTGATGAATGCATGACTTATGTCGCTTCTAAATTGTTTAATAACGTGAGATTTTTGGAACTATGTGTTTTATGGATTTTGATCCAAATTGAGTATCACATTAAGCATTCTTAATGGTTTTGCTTATTTCTGATTATAAACTTGTCACCCACAAGCTTTTAAACTCACCACCATTCTTCCTCTCATATTCAGGTGAAGAGTAAGAGACCGAGTAGTAAAGAGTCATGACATCACTCCGAATTTTCATACTTTTGTATTTTGAGATTGATTATGTAAACACAAGGCTTTAGCCGCATTTCATGTTTTACTCATTCATGTATCTTTTGTATTTTGGGACTTTTATACATGATGTATTGTGGCTTAAAATGCCCATTAAAGCTTTGTAAAACTCTTATCTTTTGATGTTTTGTGTTTTGACTTCTAGGGAAAAGCTGTATTAATCTAGGCTGATTTAGACAAAGTTGCCTTTTTGGAAGTTGTAGTTTATCCTCTTAGTTTTCAAATGATATAGAGTATGAAATCTTTGGATATTGGAGTTAAGAGATATGTTATGGAAAAAGGATAGGAATGTATTAATGATGTGAATTAGTAGTATGTGATGAATCAATTATGTTGAGATTTAAGAGTTTAATGAAATAAACTTGGTGGTTAAATTGATATGAAGTGATATAGCATTAGAAGAGTTGAATTTGGGAAGATTATGAGTGAATGTGATGTTAGAATGCATGTAGGAACCATTGGCAATGCTTTGGAGAGGAGTAAAACATAAATTGAATGGAGAGAAGAAGAGAATCACGAAAACAAAGGTGACAAAAAGTTTGTGAAAGAAGCAAGGAAAAAGGTATCTAGTGTGATCATGAGGAATAATGGTTCGAGCACGACTGAAACTGTGGATTTAAGGAAGAACAAGGTGCGATCATGAGAGTGTGTCTTACGATCGCACTCGGGATGTTTGGTTAAAAGCTATGCTATCTACACACTGGTGTGATCGCAAGGGTCATGATGTGATCGAACTTTGTAACTTTAGGGGTAATTCCATCATTTCATCAACTTTGCATGGGAAGTCACGATCGTGACTCGTCACAATCTTGCACCTAAAGGTTTTTCCCAAGCCTAACCATGTTTGATTATTTTGGGTCATAACTTTGTCATCCGACCTCCAAATGTCTTGATTTTTGAAATAATAGATTCCTAACACACTTCTCTATCTCTCTATAAAAATTGATAGCTTTTGATGTTGATTAAAAGAGATCGATTAGGAGAAGGTGATGGAATCGTTGGAAGGGCATGAATTGGTTATGAACATACTGTGGTTTTTTAATCATATCTTGATCTATAGATCTCTGAATGAGATGATTATTGTTTCAAAATAAACTAGATACATAGAGCTACAATTGTTTAGAAGAATTCAATTTGTGACTTTAGTGACTGGCTGGTGTGAGCACGCTACCCTTGCTTGATGCATGTTCAGATGTCGTGCCCAACACTTATAGTATCAAAGCAACTAGGTTTAGGGGTATCCTTAGCATGAAATGGGTATCTTTGAATTTTGAAATGAACATGCTTTGTTTTAAATGAACCACATGCACTGTGATTTTTGGACACGATCTGGGTTTTATGCGTTTCTAGTCATACCATTTGCATTGATCAATGCTCCGATTGCATTCGTAGATCTTATGAATAGGGTCTTTAAGGAGTATTTAGGTCTATTTTTTATAGTATTTATAGATGACATTCTAGTTTATTCCAGGAGTGAAGAGGAATATGAGGAACATCTCAGTATAGTGTTGCAAAAGTTGAGGGAGAAGGAGCTTTATAACAAATTCAGCAAATGTGAATTTTGACTCTATAAGGTGATATTCCTTGGACATGTAATTTCAAAGTATGGGGTACATGTTTATCCAAGAAAAATTAAAGTAGTGGTAAAGTGGCATGCACCTAAGATAGTGGCAAAAGTAAGAAGTTTTCAAGTCTGGCAAGATATTATAGGACGTTTATTGAAAGATTCTCTATGATAGCGGCTCCGATGATGAAATTATTAAGGAAAAATCAAACGTTTATTTGGAGTGATGAATGCCAAGAGTGCTCTGAGGAGCTTAAGCATAGATTGATAAGTGCTCCAATTCTAACCTTGCCTATGGAAGATGAGGATCATAAAGTTTATAGTGATGCTTCAAGAAAGGGTTTGGGTTGTGTGCTGATGCAAGGAGACAAGGTAATAGTTTATACTTCATGACAACTAAATCCTTATGAGTTGAATTACCCGACTCATGATCTGGAATTAGCAGTATAATCTTTGCCTTGAAAATTTAGAGACATTATCTGTACGGAGTTCAGACGAGGATCTTTATAGATCATAAAAGTCTCAAGGATTATGGCTTATTGATTGAATACCATCTAGGAAAGGCAAATGTAGTGGTAGATGCCTTGGGTAGGAAATCTTTTATAGATCATGGTTAGACAATTTATTTGTCATTGATGGAAGAGATGGGTAAGCTTAGAATAATCTTGAAACAGGAGGAACCTAATTGCATTATTGCTAATTTCAGAGTGAGACCAATACTGAGGGAGAAAGTTAAGGAGTTACAAGCACAAGACGTTGAATTAAGCAAGCTCCGAGAAAAAATTTAAACTGGTAAGAAATCTAAAGTGGTAGTGAGGGATGATAGAATTATGGTTATAGGAAACAGACTTTGCATTTCGAATGTCAAGGAGGTAAAGGATGAGATACTCAATGAGGAACACAATGTTCCTTATGCCATACACCTAGGTAGCACCAGGATTTACAGAGATTTGAAAGAGCATTTCTGGTAGAAAGGCATGAAGAGGGATGTAGCAAAATATGCAAGCAAGTGTCTAGTATGTCAACAAGTCAAGGCTGAACACTAAGCACCTTCAGGAAAGTTAAGGTCATTCTCCATTCCTGAGTGGAAGTGGCAACGGGTAACTATAGATTTCCTGAAGGGTTTACCCAAGACTAGTACGAAGCATGACACTATATAGGTTATTGTTGATTGTTTAACGAAGTCAACCCATTTTCTAGCAATTAAACAGACTAATTCTCTGCATATGCTAGCAAAGAAGTATATTGATGGAATAGTAAGATTACATGGGATTCCAAACTCTATAGTTTCTGACAGAGACCTTCAGTTTATTTCGAGATTTTAGGAAAACATGCAATAAGCTCTGAGGAACAAGTTAAATTTTAGCACTGCTTTTCATCCTTAAACAGATGGCCAATTTGAGGGGAGTATTCGGACCTTTGAAGGAATGCTCAGGGTATATGTGATGGATTTCAAAGGAGTTTGGGATAAGCATTTGTTAGTATCACTTGAGCATTCAGATAGCTCCTTATGAAACACTGTATAGAAGAAGGTGTAGAACTCTTATATGCTAGGATGAAGAAGGAGAAAGGAAATTAATCAGACCAGAGTCACTCCAAATGATAGTTGACAAGGTCAATCTAATTAAACAAAGGCTTAAAGCAGCTCAAGATAGAATGAAGAGCTATACTGATGCAAATCGACAGGAAATGGAGTATGAAGTTAGTAAGAAAGTCTTTCTTAAAACATCCCTTTAGAAAGGATTCATGAGGTTTGGCAAGAAGGGCAAGTTGAGCCCAAGATATATGGGTCACAAGATTGTTGAGAGGATTGGACCGCTAGCCTATAGATTGGCGCTGCCACCAGAATTGTCAGAGATACATGATGTCTTCCATGTTTCTATATTAAGGAGGTATAGATCGGATCCCTTTCACGTCATTCAAAAAACTGAGGTTTATTTGAGAGATGATTTGACTTATGAGGAGACTCTAGTGAAAATTTTGGACACTAAAGAAAAGGTCCTCAGGAACAAGACAGTTTAGCTAGTTAAAGTCCTATGAAGAAACAATTCTACGAAAGAGGCCACATAGGAGCCTTGGGAAGCTATGAAAGAGAAGTATCCACACCTTTTTAATGATTTAGGTAAGAATTTTGATGACGAAATTTATTTTAATATGGGGAGAAATGTTAGACCCTGAAAATTTTCTTATTATTTTATTGATTTAAGAATGATTTAAATAATTATGAGGTTTTGATTGTGAATTTTTGGGAGTTAATTATTATGTCAATGTTAGTAGGATTTTATTACATTGGTTAATTTAATTAAAGTAGTAAGAGTGTATATGTATAAGGGAATTTGTGGTATGTTACTTAAGCATTAAAGTTGTAAGGCATCAAAGGAAAGGTAAAGTGGACTTTTAGCATTCATTAAGGGTAGAATGGGAAGAAGGAAAAGTGTTGTCTTGTTTGTTAAAGGAAGGCAACGTAAATTGAAATTAAAGGAGTGAAAATAACAAAAACGAGAAGAGAGGAAGAGAGGTTTCGGTGTTTGAGAGAAAAGAAGGAAGATAGTTAGGGTTTCATCATTTCTTAGGTTTCAAGAGTGAATTTGAGGCTGTTCAAGAAAATAAAAAGAAAGAGGAATAGAAGAGCTTCCATTTGAGTCAATAATCTCATTATTTGGTGAAGACTCAAGGTAAGCTCATTTTCAATCATTTGGATTTTTGGAAAGGTTTTTTGTTCATGCAGCTTAAGAAATGAATGGGTTTTAGTATTCTAGAATCAATTTTAGTGAATATGTTTCTTTGGGTTCTAAATTGGAATTCCTATTAAATGTGATTTTTGCTATTGTTGAAGGAAATCAAGAAGGGCAAGAGGAGCAAGAGAGGCATTCTTAAGCAAATTTTTAAGCAAGAAATTCAAGGTAGGTTTCATTTTTATAACTAAGTAAATTAGCCATTAATGTTTCTTCAAATAAATGGAATTTAATGTTTTCAACTACTTTAGAAATGTGAATTTATTACTCTTTAAATGCTTTGAGAAATTGCTATATGTTTGGTATATGAATTTTGTTGATAATTTATGAAAAGAATGTGAAAATGGTTTTTGAAAAGATGTTATGTTTATGATATCATGTTTCAGAAATGTGCCATTATAGGCAACACATTTACAAGATGTGAAATGCATGATTATGTGGATTTGTGGTAGTTTATTCTATTATGTCAAATGTACTTTGGCTTTATTAAAGGCTTCTCCCGCCTGCCTGCTAGTAGCACGGGGCTTCTTCATGAACTCCCTTATGTTTATGACTACACAAAACTATTATGTGGAATTGCAATAGTACGTTCTGTTTATGACTACACAAGACCATTATGTGGGAATGTGTTAGTGCGTTCTGTTTACAGTCCTATCCAATCCATTTCTGATGTGATTATGAGTTTAGAATGTGTTGACAAGTTGATGAATGCATAACTTATGTTGCTTATGAATTGTTTGATAATGTGATAATTTTGGAACTATGTGTTTTATGGATTTTGTTGCAAAGTGAGTATGACATTGAGCATTCTTAATAGTTTTGCTTGTTTCCGATTATAAACTTGTCACCCATGAGCTTTTAAGCTCACTCCTATTCTCCTTCCTATATTTAGCAAAGAGAAAGAGACCGAGTAGTAAAGAGTCACGGCATCACTCTAAATTTTCATCCTTTTATATTTGAGATTTATTATGTGAAACACAAGGCTTTAGCCGCATTTCATGTTTTACTCATTCATGTATCTTTTATATTTTGGGATTTGGATACATGATGTATTGTGGCTTGAATTTCCTATTAAAGCTTTGTAAAACTCTTATTTTTTGATGTTAATGAAATATATTTATATTTTGCTCCTGACTTTCCAAGTTTTTATGTTGGACCCCATTTCCGGAGCCCAACAACCGGAGTTATAAACCTTGTGCTTATTACCCTGGAGGGTTATTACCATCATTCCACAAGATTGGTGTGCCCACACCAGTCAATCACCCAAAATACAACTTGACTTCTTCAAAGAAATTATAGCTCTAAGTCTCTAGTTTGCTTTGAAGTAAGAATCATCTCAGTAAGAGTTTTACAGCTCAAGATATACTTAAAAAGCTAAAGCATGTTCATACCCCAATCATGCTCTCCCAACTGACCTCTCACTTAGTCTAATGCAAACTTTCTCAAAACAACTCCAAAAGATACAAATTTTCATGTAAAGACAGTAAAATATGTTAGGAATCCATTGCTTCAAGAATCACTTCATTTAGAGGTCGGATGAGGAAGTTTTACCCAAAAGAATCGAACATGTTTATACCATCAATTAATTTGTACCTATCTTGGCGCAATTGCCATAACTCCCACTACAAATGTCTAATTGACTTCGTTTTTAGATGGTGTTAAAGAAGACTTATATATCTACAACTTTTGTGAAAACATTGAAGACACATTCCACCTTTTGAAGGATTAAAAATGGAATATAAGATGACGATACAAACTAAGACGATGCAGAAGGTCAAACTAACACAATGCAGAGGGTCAAACTAAGACGGTCAAACTAAGACAATGCAGAAGGTCAAACTAAGATGATGCAGAAGGTCAAACTAAGACGATACAGAAGTCAAACTAAGATGATGTAGAAGTCAAACTAAGATGATGCAAAAATAAGACAAAGCAAAACTAAGACGAATCAAAACTTAGACGATCCAAACTAACATCAATCTCCATAGCTGTCACATACCCACATCCTATGCAACATCACAACTTGTGAAGATCATAACTTTCCACTATGAAATCCAAAACTTACAAACTTTATATCGTTAGAAAGCTGGAAAGATCATCTGCAACTTCCAAGAAGACAATTTTTACCAGTTCTACCCAGATCATTTCAGATTTTCCCTTGAATACAGAACACAATTCCTACCCTTATGAAAAATTGAAAATAACGATGTAAGAACTTGAAAAAGCCATAAACAAACATAATATGTATGTATTTCATTCACATAAAAATAGGTGTTTTACAACTCTTTAGCGGGCATTTCGAGCCACTTTACAACATAATCCAAAATACATATTTTTGTAAAACAATAATTTCTCAAAATGCAACTAAAGTATTGTTTTAAAAATTCTAACTTCGAAAGAACAAAAGTGCAAATTGGAGTGATGCCTTGGCTCTTAACGTAATCACTCGATATCTTGCTCAGTATCTGTAGATGGGAAGGAGTGGGGGTGAGCTTAACTCGTGGGTAACAGTTTTATAATCGGTAATAAGCAAAAACCATTGAAAACCTTCATAATCATGGCAATTTCTCACAAGTCCATAAAACATCTATATCTCACTTGTCAAACCAAAATCACAGTTCACATAAGTTAAACACTCATCAAACTTGTCAACACATGTAAACACATAAACACATCATAATTGTTTGGGTGGATCCGTAACAGAATGTAGTACACATTTCCCATAGGAGTCCTGTGTAGCTATGAATAGAATGTACTATCGTAATCCCACAAAATGGTCTTGCGTAGTCGTGAACTTATGGGAGTCCGTGAAAGAGCTCCATGCCACTAGCGGGCAGCAGGAGAAGCCTTTTTAATCAAGTGCACTTGATAGACATAACAAACCACCACAAACCCACATAACATGTAATTCATGAAATTGAAACATTTTGCCCATATGGCACATTGTTGTTTGAAACTTGATTTCATGAGCATGACACATTTCATATGCATTTCTATCATCATTTCTCAACCCATCTTTAAAAAATCAATAAATGCACATTTTCATGGTAGTTGGAAATCATTTAATTCCATTTATTTGAAAGAACCTCTAATAGCTTATTTTCTCAATTATAAAAATGTCATCTACCTTGATTTCCTTGCTTGAAAACTTGTTCAAGGCTGACTCTCTTCTTGCTCCTCTTACCTCCCTTTAACCATGACAAAAAAAATTTCCCAATTCAATAGAATTTCAAATTGGAAAACCCAAAGAACCCAATGCATGAAATTGATCCTAGAATACCTAAACCCATACCTTTCCTAAACTCTTTGAACCATAGAACTTTCAAAACTCCAAGGGATTAAAATCAACTTACCTTGAATCTTCACCCAACAATGATTTCTTGGCTCTAATGGAAGCTTTAACCTTCCTCTTCCTTTTTCCTTCTTGAACAACTTCAGGAATCACTCTTGACGGTTAAGAAAAATCAAAACCTAACCTAACTCTTATTTTTCTCTAAACTCACGAAACTCTCTCCCTTCTTTCTTCAATTTCATTTTCTCTCTCTTCCAAATGAAAGACATCACATTTTCTTCCCCTTTTTATCATTAATGATTGTCCAAAGTCCATTTTGCCCTTACTAAAAAGCTTATGTCCTTACATCCTTAAGTGACTTGCCTAAAAATGCCCTTCACGCTATACATTCCTAACACTTAAATTTAATTCACCTATGCCACATAATCCCATTAGCATCAGCATGCTAATTAGCTCCAACATACATTAATCTAGCAAGAATCCAAAATTAATCTAATCATGCTTAATCAAATAAGATAAAAAAAAATCAGGGGTCAACATTTTGCATTGCATTTTTAAGCATTTCATAGGGGTAAAAATCTATGTTTTGACTTTAGGAGAAAAGTTGTATTAATCTAGAGTAATTTAGACAAAGTTGTTAGTTTGGAATTTGTAGTGTATCCTCTTACTTTCAAATGATATAGAGTATGAAATCTTTCGATATCGGAGTTAAGAGATATGTTATAAAAAAAGGATAGGAATGTATGAATGATGAGAATTAGTAGTATGTGATGAATCAATTGTGTTGTGATTTAAGAGTTTAATGAAATAAACTTGTTGGTTGAATTGATATGAAGTGATATTCCACTAGAAGAGTTGAATTTGGGAAGATTATGAGTGAATACGATGTTAGAATAGTTGTAGAAACCGTTGGGAATGCTTTGGAGAGGAGGAAAATGTAAATTGAAGGGAGAGAAGAAGAGAATAATGAAAACAAAGATGAGAAAAGTTGGTGAAAGAAATAAGGAAAAAGGTATCTGGTGCGACCATAAGGATTAATGGTGCGAGCGTAGACGAAGCTGTAGATTTAAGGAAGAACAAGGTGCAATGACAAGAGTGTGCATTGCGATCACACTCAAGATGTTTGGTCAGAAGCTACGCTATCCACACGACCCTTGTGATCGAACTTCTTAATTTCAAGGGTAATTCTGTCATTTCATCAACTTTGCATGGGAAGTTACGATCGTGCACCCGAAGGTTTTTCTCAAACCTAACCATGTTTGATTCTTTTGGGCCATAACTTTGTCATCTGACCTCCAAATGACTTGATTTTTAAACCAATAGATTCCTAACACACTGCTCTATCTCTCCATAAAAATTGATAGCTTTTGATGGTGATTGAAAAAGATTGATTAAGAGAAAGTGAGGGAATTGTTGGAAGAGCATGAATTGGTTATGAACATATTTTGTCTTTTTAATCATATATTGATCAATAGAGCTTTGAATGAGATGATTCTTGTTTCAAAATCACCTAGAGTCATGGAGCTACAATTGTTCAAAAGAAGTCAATTTGGAATTTTGGTGACTGACTAGTGTGAGCATGCACACCTTGTTGGATGTATGTTTTGATGTCACTTAGGACATTGGGCATAGTCTTGTGAGGGCGGGGTGTCCAGTAGATTAAAAAAATCTCCTTAAGTTCCCATAGAGGAATCCAAAAAAAAGAGAGCCTACAACAAATAACTTACCAGAAGCCATTGTTCTACAAAAAGGAAGGATTTCCCAAATTGGGATTGTTGTTTATACAACGTAAAATAAATTGGTTTAATAGAACATAAATGAACTTGATATGCACTTCTTTAAATTTAGTATTTTTAAAAGAAACATAAGTATTTATCAACTCTGAATAAGAAGACAGTTAAAAGCATCAAGGTTTAAACCAGGGGTCTTCTAAACCTAAAAAGCAAAATCTTCCTCTGATCGCAGCTCTGTCGATTCAACCTAAAGATTGATCCTTGGAAACCGGTCAAAAACAATAAATTCCAAGATTGCAATACAGGAT
>JANVCQ010000009.1:10336283-10352788 GCA_025531925.1 Erythroxylum plowmanianum | reverse complement strand
TTTATGTAAAACAAAGCTGTAATTACATTTTGAGCAATTATCATTCAAGTATCTTGTGTAATTTGGGGATTTTGCAAAGTGATGTAATATGGCTTGGAATGCCATTAAAGTTTGTAAAACTCTTAATTTATGATGTTAATGAAATATGGATTTGTGGATGGACATGAAATGTGAATTTGTATATGGATGACTATGATGAATGCTGAGCATGAATGGTTGGTGTAAGTGTGTGTGTGTGTCTATATATATATTCGCATCAGTGAGATGTTATGAAAAAGAAAATAGGAATTATGAAGGGATAAGAATGATGTTGCATTAATTAAGGAAATGATTTTGGGACAATTTTCAAGCTTTTCATGGGGGTAGGAATTGTGTTCTAAATTTAGGAAGAAAACTGGATTGATCTAGGTATAACTAGACAAAATTGTCTTCTAGAAAGTTGTAATTTATCCTCTTAGCTTTCCAACGCTATAAAGTACGTAAATTTTGGATATCGGAGTTGATAGATATGAGCATTATAAATTGGTGATGATGCATAGGATGTATAACATGATAGCTACGGTGAATGATGAGAATTATTGTATGTGATGAATCATTGAGTTGATATTTTGGAGTTTTCATGAAATCATTTTGGTAATTGGATGTTTAAGAAGTGATATTACATTAGAAGAAGTAAAATTGGGAAGATTATGAGTGAATATGATGTTATATTGGATGTAGGAAGCACTGAAGAGGCTTTGGAGGGGTTTGGGGAACCCCTATGTCCGTTAGATGGACTTTAGGTCCATTAAATAGACCTTCTCGAGTGAGAAAGGACTCCTAAGCCAGTCTATGTCTATTAAATGGACATAGATGTCTGTTAAACGGACTTTCTCGGCCAAATTTGGCTCCCTTCCCCGACAGACAACTACAATAAATCAAGATTTTTGACTATTTTAGAGGTAGAATATCATTTTGTGATCTTCATAAAAGTTGTAGATATTGAAGGCTTCTTTCCAATAGTACAAGAATGAACTCAATCTAACATCGTTAGAAAAAGTTATGGCAATTTCGCCAAGATAGTTACAATATGATTTAGGACACAAACATGTTGGATTCTTTTGGTCATAACTTCCTCATCCGACCTCCAAATGAAGTGATTCTTGAAGCAATAGATTCCTAAGGCATGTTTCTATCTCTCCATAAAAATTTGTATCTTTTGGAGTTGATTTGGAAATTTTTGATGGAAGGAAAATGAGAGGTCGGTTGGGAGAGCATGGTTGGGGTATGAACACACTTTGGATTTTTAAGCATAACTTCTTCTATAGAGTTCCAATTGAGATAGTTCTTGCTTCAAATTAAACTAGAAATGTGGAGCTACAATTTTTTTGAAGAAGTCAATTATGATTTTTTGTGGTTGACTGGTGTGGGCACTCCACTCTTATGGGATGATGATTAATAAGGGTCAATGCAATAACCCTTTAAGGTAATATGCACGCTCATGTTTTATGATTTTTGGAATGATAGTTGAGCTCCTCCAACGGAGTCCAACATTTATGGTATCAAGCTTAAAGATGGACCGATGATGGTCAAGGAAATCCCATTGGATTAAGGGGATTAAGCTCACGTTTCATGATTCGAAGTTAGGCTCAGCAAGCGGGGTCCAACATAGTTGTGGTATCAGAGCAAAGGTTGGGTTCTGAAAACGGTGCCCAACAGTTGTGGTATCAGAGCAAGAGTTAGGTTCCGAAAACAAGCGGGATCCAATCGATGATGGTTAAAGAGATTTCATGGGAATACGCTCACATTTCAAGATTTTGCAAGAGTTGGATTCTGGAATCAAGCGGGACCCAACAATAATGAAGGTAAATTTATGCTAAAGAATGGTGTTAGTGTAATGTTCGTGAAATGGGAAAGAACTAGGACTACATGTATGATAGTGAATGATAGTTTCTTCTTTGATTTTTGATGTATGAAAGACTAGTTTATGAGCTGCCAATTGAATGATTTTGAATTGGAATTAGAGATGAAGTTGATGAGGAAAATGAAGTATAATTGACGTATAGTTAATGGACTATTATGATGGTGTTAGAATTTGGAAAAAAAATTGAAGGAAATGGATGATGAACTTTCTATTCATCCATCCCTCGATCATGGAAATTGCATTAGCACCATCCCATGATCATGGAAGCTGTATTAGCTCCTTCCCACGATCATGGGCAATGCTTTGACAAGAGAACATTTTTATATTGTCTTTCCACGATTGTGGACAGGTGGCCCATTTCGTGGGCAATGCTTTGAAGTGAAAAAATTCTATTTTGTGTTATTGTTGAACCAACTAAGGATAAGTTACTTGATCTTGGTGTATTTGGACTTTAATAGGGCTTGAAATGTACCTAGATGGTTGCTTGATCAATTGGTTAAGTGTTTGATAAGTTTAGGTTGTTAATTAAGGTTATAACTTAAGGAACGGATTATTTGAGATCAATGTATCTAAATATGGAATTTATGAGTTGTTAAAGGAATGAAGGTGTTCTTAGGAATGCAAATATGATCCAAAGGATGTGAGAAATGTGAATTAGATATGAATGAATGAGAATCAGGAAATTGTGTGAATATATAAGGCTAGCAAAGGATTGGTGAATGAATGATTGATGAATTTAAAGTAATCAAACTTACTTAAGGCATAACCTAATTGCAAACAAGTTACAAGTTATGATGAATGAATCATAAGATTAGTGAATATGGATACATACTCGAATAGTCAATTGAGCAAGCATTGAACATGACATATAAACTTGTGTATGATTGAATAATCATATGTTAATCAACTTAGTAATGTGTGAACTAAATGTGTGTATTGCGTGATTAAAGAAGCACAAGTAGATCGTTAGCATCCAGTCATTGCCAATCTTCAAGGCAATAGCTTATCTAGAGCATACTGTGAGTTAACCTAAACGTTTCTCACTACAATTGATTTGTTTTTGTTTAAATTTTAGCTACTGAATTGTTACTTATATAATTGTGATATTTCTAGACATTATTAGTCCAAGGAGTTTGATATTCGAGAATGTATTGGAAGTGCTTCCTAATTGTATGTGAATGGAGAAATGTGTTCTCAACTAAATGTTGAATACTGGACTTAGATCGGAAGAATATGATAATGACTGAGCACACTGAATACAAGGTATTGATAGCATAATGTGTGAATTAATGCATTCCATCACATTAATATGCATGATCAGATAAAGGAGTTATGATTGAAGTGACCAACGTGAAAAGTAGCTTTAAGCTCAGGAATGTGCATAAAGAGCCATAGACTCAGTTATTAATCAACCCGATATCCATAATGGGTATGAGACAGTGTATAAAATGAGCCCGGTATCTACAACAGATACGGGACAGTAGGCACTTAGTCACAACAAAACAAAATGAACGTGGAGTCACGTGTGCACTTGCATATATAACTTTAAATGTATCATATGAAAGATTTCAATGAATTACTTAATTGTTTTAATATGTTTTATGCAATATTTGTGTAAATGTTGTACTTAGTGAAATGTGATGAAAGGTTATATGGTATACACAATGGAATGATATGATGTACTCGTTGAATTTGGTTATTTACTTGTGATATTTGTGTCTGACTTGAGTGAGCATATCGGTGATGGTTTATTTACTGAGTTTGCAAACTCATCAAAATTGCAACATTAATTTTCAAGTATAAAGAAGAGCTAGCTTCTAAAGCAATCTAGTAAAAGTATAGTACCTGCGTTTTGGGGACAAAATAGCTCAAAGGTTTGGTCAGCTGATTTTGAAGAGTCTAGTTAGAGTATTTTGGTCTAGCGTCCCATTTTATGTTCAACATTTTGTATGAAGTTGTAAACTCTCGCATAATATGTAATTTTTATAAATGAGTTATAAATTGTAATGACACAATGAATGTTATGTTTGTGAATAAAATGAGAATGCTTGATCTTTAATTTGAAGATCTTGTGAGATGTGTGATGCCATAAATAAGATAATTTATTTGGCTCTAACGTTCCATTCCCGTAGGGTATATGCTTAGATATCCTCTGGTATGCTGGGTATATATCTATGAGAATGGTATGTTACAACAATTTCACTAAATATCTTTTCTCTCATATAAGAATGGGTTGAAGAGAGCAAAGATAGTTTAATCAAGTTAGAATTTAATGTAAAATTCTAGAAATTTTATAATTAAATATGAGATATTTAATTAATAAAGATCAATATGAGATACTGGATCTTATTTAGGCATAATTGGTATTTAATTAGAATTATTCGTAATTCTAATTAAAGTTTAATTAAAATTAGAAATTAATTTCAATTAAATTACTAAAATATCTAAAACCTACTATAAATAAGTTTAAATTCTAATGGAGCTAGCACTTCTTGTTTAACCCTCTCTGTAAGAGTTACAGAGTTCTCTCAACTTGTTCTGTGGATACCGTTAGAGATCAGACACTTACGCGACTATAGTGGTTAAGACGAATCAATTTCATAAATAGTTCAAAAAATACGACAAGATTATGATCAAACTTTGGAATAAGGTCTAAACTTACGATTTGCTTTGTTACGATTCATGTGTTAATCATTTTATAGAATTAAAATGATTTTAGTTTTTTGAAAATCAAAATATGAAAAAAAAATTTGTAATTATTCTAGTGCACCTGGGATTGGACTCTTTAATATATGTATACAACACCCCAAACCTTCTTCATATAAAACAAATAAGAAAACACATATTTATATTGTTTGGAGCTTTTACTAGTCATTAGAGCCTAGAACTAGCTGTTACAACAGCTACATACAGTGCATTGGTCGACCAATTTAGTCGTCAGAATATTGATCGACATCAATCAATGTTGCATTAACTCTCAGTACAAATTAAAGAATGACCTTAGTAAGTCTTGATCTTCTTTTGTTCTTGATTTGATATTCAGTTTAATGGATGTAAACTCCCAGTTCTCTTTATTAATTTCATAAACTATTTTCTTAAGTTTAAGATTTCATTTTATTCTTATATTACTTTTCGTCAAAATAATAAACTTATTAGTAATAATTATGTCTGGAATCTTTCTTAATTCAACACTTATTTTTAATTGCTCATTATATCTTTAGTACATTTGGCCAATATTACATCTATTAAAGTTACACAAAGAAGCTGGTACCTTCAAACTTCAACAACACGAATATTTTTTGTTCAAATTGCAGGAGAAAAGAAAGAAAGAATATCAAAATGGACTTATTTATCCTTACTAATTTCAATAGATATATATATACACACATCACAATTGACTTATTTATCCTTACTAATTTCAATATTCTTTGTATCTTTTATTTTATGTGACATTCACGAGCTAAAGATGACCACCACCTGCAACTCGGAAACGATCAAATTGCAAGCGAAAAACAACAGATGATGCTCAAAATCAAATCGCCTTCTGAGCAAGCATGTGAGACAAAATATCATATAAGAACACACATTAATGTTTATTAAAGTGAAAAATGATTGGAATGGAATTGGAAAAGGCCTACCAAATAAAATACATACAGTCTTCTCAGCTCCATTTTGGCCTTTTACTCAAAAAGTAGCCATAAATTTCAAACAAAAACAATGCTTAAAAAAGAAAATGAAAATAAACTCCTTCCATTTGCAGCCCCTCCCTATAAATTCTTCACACCAGACTCCAAAGAACCTTCTCTATATTTCTCAAAACCACAGGCAGCCCTTTTTTATTTCTCTCAATACAATATTTATTTGTAAATTGCAATCTGTTTGGTAATTGAATATAGAATTAGCTTATTGAAAACACAGCAATCGTAACTCAATTTGAAGCGGAAGGGGGCATATTGTGTAGGAGGATGAGCATGCCCTCTATTTTTGTTCATATTGTGCCTCCTCTCAGATCTTAATTATTTGTTTTTCTTGACGAGATTTGGCGTCTGGGTCTTTCTTTAATCGGTGCGTTTATGGTATTTTGGATTTGGATCTTTGATTCACTTTTCAAGTCTGGACATTTATCAGATTTTGTTAATGAATCTGTTTCTGGGTTTTTCCTTCCTGTTGTTTTTTTATTTTCCTTTTGTTGACATTTTAATACCCGGGTTTGGTGGTGTTAAGGTTGCTTGGTTGATTGATAGTTTAAGGATCTTTTACTTTTTTAATCTGACAGAATATAGGAGTTAAAAGTGTTCAAATAAGGTATTGTAGTGGTTTTTTGCTTGCGTTCGTTCAATTATAATGCAATTAACTTCCATTCAACGCCTGCATTTCGTTATACTAATGTTGATGATGTTCAAATTATGTGTCGCGTTATGAACTGCATCCTGTGTAAAACTTAAAATTATTGACATGGATATATGATTGCTTTTCTGAATTAGATGAATTATTGCCCAATTTGTGATTGTTATTTCTGGGATTTGCTACTGAGTTAGCTTAGTTTTGCTTTGTAGAGAGGAAAGAAAAATGCAATCTGATAATGGCAAGTTATTCATTGGTGGAATTTCTTGGGACACCAATGAAGATCGACTCAAGGATTACTTTGGGACTTTTGGAGAGCTAGTGGAGGTTGTCATCATGAAGGATCGAACCACAGGACGTGCCCGTGGATTTGGTTTTGTTGTTTTTGCTGATCCAAATGTTGCAGACAGAGTCATAAAGGAAAAGCATAACATTGATGGCAGGATGGTGAGTGTCTGCTCAAGTCTAATTAAAAGCTCTAGATTGATATGTAATTTATGACCATTGGTTCGATTGTTGTTTTCCCATGAAGGCATGAATCCAATATCTAACTGCAGCAGTTTTATAGTTCTGAGTTACATTCAATTTGTTTTCAAATTGAGCCATACAATCACGTGGAGCTAGCTTGAGCTACTTTATTTTCTTTTCTTCTGCTGCATATGTTATCATTGAAAGTTCCATTGCTTAGTCTTTGATGTTTTTCACTGTTAACTTTTCACCCTAAGGTGGAAGCGAAAAAGGCTGTTCCTAGGGATAACCAGAACATTCTGACCAGAAACAATGGTAGTAGCACCCATGGTTCTCCAGTTCCGGTCCGCACAAGGAAGATTTTTGTAGGAGGTTTAGCATCTACAGTTACAGAGAGTGATTTTAAGAAGTATTTTGATCAGTTTGGAACAGTTACAGATGTTGTGGTAATGTATGATCACAACACTCAGAGGCCACGGGGATTTGGATTCATTACTTATGATTCTGAGGAGGCAGTGGACAAAGTATTGACAAAGACATTTCATGAACTAAATGGAAAAACGGTAGAGGTTAAGAAAGCAGTTCCCAAAGAATTATCACCTGGACCTAGTCGTAGCCCACTGGGTGGATATAACTATGGTCTAAGTAGGTCAAATAGCTTCCTTAATGGCTTCACTCAGGGATACACTCCCGGTACGATCGGAGGCTATGGACTAAGGATGGATGGTAGATTTAGTCCAGTGGCTGGTGGCCGAGGTGGGTTTCCACCATTTGGTTCTGGTTATGGAATGGGTATAAATTTTGAGCCAGCATTAAGCCCTAGTTATGGGGGGAGTGCAACTTTTACCAGCAATCTCAGCTATGGGCGAGGAGCGAGCCCTTACTATATTGGCAATACAAATAGGTTTGCTAGTCCTCCTGTAGGTTATGATGGAGGCAATGGAGGTAATACTTCCTTTTTCAGCTCAGTAAGTAGGAACTTGTGGGGTGATGGGGGACTTAACTATAATACCAGTTCTGGAAGTTCTAATGCATATGCGGCATCTGGAGGTGGAAGTTTTGGAGGAAACACTTTTGGCAGTAGTGGAGTTAACTGGGGTTCTTCGCCACTTTCTGGTCAAGGTGGAGGAAATAATGTCTCCACTGGCAGTCTGAATTTTGGCTATGGAGATGGTGAAAACAGTGTAGGTTTGGGCACAGGTGGCTATGGAAGAAGCAGTGGGAATGCTATGGCGCCAACATCATCATATGCTACATCAAATGGTGCTTTTAGTGGAACGTTAGCTAAAATTTATGCTGGAGGTTCTGATTATGCAGACTCCACTTGGAGATCATCAAATTCTGATCGAGAAGGATCTGGCTCCTTTGGTTATGGACTTGGAAATGCCACTTCGAATGTTTCAGTTAAAAATTCTCCTGGTTTTGTTGGTGGTTATAGTGTTAATAAAAGACAGTCAAATAGAGGTAAGAACTCCTTGTCATTTGTATCCATTCAACTGTTGCCTCTATTTATCTGTGCATTGTGATCTTGGGAATCTAATTGTTGAAATTGAACCAATACGACAGATGTTTACGCAATAGTTTTTGGATATTGAGACCCTAAAGAGCACAAGGATCGCCTACACAAATGTTCATCAGAACATTCATATCTTTAAATCATGATGACATTAATTAAAAGTGGGTGTCTTTTTGTGTGAACCTATTTGATTTTAGCTTTTCTTAGCATAGTCTTTAATGCAATCCCTTCAATCATATGCCATTAGCTCAAAAAAGGAATCTTGTTGAGGCATATGCAATTGCTGAAGGATTCAATGGTTCTATTAACGAAAAGATAACCAAGGATATATTGGCAGAAACTCATTTAGCTTAGTTTGTTTTAGATTTAAATTAAAATATGGTTAACTTGGGTCACATAAAGAGGATAAAAATTTGCTTAGGAGAGGACATCCTACATTTAGGAGGCCAAGGAGCTGTCCTTTTTGGATGCTCAAGCAAAAGCCAACTTCTAAATGCATTCTTGTTTCTAATGTTTACTTGTTGCTGATTTACTAGCTCAGGTCTTATCTCTTCTATTTTTGTGAAGCACTGTTTTAGATTCACAAAATTGATTTACTTATGCCACAGAAAATCAAGGATAATAGATTCTTGTACATATGAGGACCAAATGACTTAACAAATATTTAAGGTGTTAGTTTTTAGGCAGTTGGTTGCATACTTTCTACATCTTCATAGTCACACCTTTTAATTTTAACTTGTTTGAGAGTCATAATCTTTTCTTACAGTAACCATTGCATTCTGTCACATGGTCTTTAGGTCTACTTCATAAATGTTTCTTTCTTCTACTGGAATCGAACTGCTTATCATTGTTTGTATTTAATTATTGGGCAATCATGGTTGGTATTGAACTGAAATTGCTAACTCTTATCAATAGAATTTTGTTCTTCTGTGAAAAGTTGTATCTCAACTAGTAAGGCTTGCATAGTAATTAAGATGCACTTGTGTTTTGTCAACTTCTTTTATCTATCTGGTTAAAAGCAAAATAATGGAAAAACTGACAATTTTGGAATTGGCAAATTTAATTTCTTGTGGTGAATGCATAATTGGTTGGTGCTATTCTATTCTAAGAGACAGGTTTATGAATGATTCTCTGATGATATGCTTGCTGACAACTCCAATCTGAAGATCTTTTTAGTCACTTTGGTCCTTCTTTATGTCTGTTCCTTTAAAGTCATCATCTGTGCAGCAACATCACAAACTCTTTAAAACATGCAATCATAAAAACAAAGGACACCTCTAAGTTGCATAGTCTTTAAGTACTTCAACTGAGTTTTGACAGAAATACTCTCTTTTTTTATTTGTTCCTTTAATTCCATTGTCTTGAGCTATAAGCATATAAGTGACTATATTTCTCTTTGACACAGTTCTTGTCCTGAGAATAGATCTGAGTGCATAATGTGAGAACTAGGATTATAATGTGGAAGGAACACGGGATGAAATGCAATCTATACTAAATGTAATGGAGATCCAAATACTAATGATCTGAAGTCATGTTCTTGTTCCTAAATAGGCTTGCAATATGTTTCTAGTTTGTTTCTAAAACTCAGTTCACTTGATTCCTATCTTTGCTTATAACAATTCTTTTCCTGAACACCATTCTGGATTGTACTTCTCTTCTTTAGGGTGCATTTGTTGGGAGATATAGTCAGTTGAAATGACTCGTATGTTAGTTTACTATAGTTGGTATCTTTTGTGACATCAAGAAACATTAGGGGTTAAATTTTATCAAACAACAAGGTTTACCTGGCAGTAGTGGGGGCTGCATTAAAGTATTGACATGTTACAAAGTCTAGACTTCGTGAAGAGAATAGTTCTTATACCTACGTCACTCTTTCTTTCTATCCCTCTTTCTTTGTCACTTTTGATATTTTTCTTCAACAACGAAACTTTATTTGTTTCGTATGTAATCTTACACATGAAAATATGCTTAATGTTTATCCATGTAAATATGATTCTTGTAACATGAAAATTTATTTTGTTAGCCCTTTATAAACACTCTTTAGGATGTAGTTAGAAAATTTTGAGAAATATGTGATCATGATTCCAATTTTATGGTTACAATAATTGTAGTTGGTTTTCAGCAAAATAGTTTGAATGACCTAAGGATTTGGATGTTGGGTGTGAATGCTTACTAATTATTTAGCTGTCTTTTCTTGTGTTGGTCAACACGTGTGTACAAAATTTCAACACCTTGCTTATTTGTTTACAACTAATTATCATTGACTGATAATTTTTTTTTCTTCATTCATTTTTAATAACGCTTCCATCCCCATTCTTGATTTATATTGGTCCAGGAATTGCCGCCTAGAAGTTTATTTTGGTTTTCAAGATATTGTAGCAAAGATAATTTGGAGAAGCAGGCGAACTGTGAATTTCTGCACTTCCCCTCTATAATATTTTCGGTCAAAGAAAATTGGTCATAGCTAACTGGAGTGCCTGTTTTGAAGAACTAAAGTTAGAAGTATAAGGGATTTTGTGCTAAGGTTTGAGTTCTGAGTTACCCCTCTTGGTTTTTGTTTTATTTTGAGTGAGATGTAAAAGCAGCTTGCGGGATATAGTAAAAAATGTATTATGCATCTCTGTTGAGGCAGCGATGCAAAAAGATCATAGACTACTCTTTTTCCGTTCTTTCCTCTTAGATTTTAATGTTCTGTAATATCTGGCAGTATTTGTTGATTCTTGTCAGGTATACTTTGAATTGTCCCATTGTTGGGTTTCCTTCTAAAAGGATTGTACTTGGGGTTCTTGTTGAGTTTATTAGTGTGAAACATTATAGGGGTACCCATCTAAGGTTCCCATGAATAAGTCATCACATTATTATTCTTTTTATGAGAATATTGATTAAAACTTGTCACTCTGTAGAATAGACCATATGGGAATATTTATTATCATTTCTTGATTTCAATAGTTTGGCAAGAACCAAGAACCTATATGCTTTGGACAGCTCATTGTACAACTAGTATATATAAAACTAGTGTAGTTGGTCAGTTGCTGTTAAACATGTGCACATTGTACTTAAATGTGTATAGTTTTCAATTCTGATTTCTGCTTGTAATTGTCACAAATCATCATTGCCCAAGTTAAGGATTTTAGTTCTTTTGTTAGGCTCTCTATATAGTGATACATGTAAAAAGTAGTATAATCTCTTTTGAAAAGTAATGTAACTATCTTTTAAGTAATAAACGGATTTCTTGCTTCTATCTTTACTTGTTGATTCTCTTACTTTTCTTTGCATTCTAGAATTGCAATTAAATCATAATGAGTAAACCTTAAATTTGCAAGGAAGATGGATTAGGAATTAAAGAAATATAGATCTTATTCAGTATAATTCCTTTGTTGAAGAAGTCTAAAATAACATTAATAAGTTCATTTTCAATGATGTGTTAAAACATTTTGAAAGAAGTGTTTATTAAGACTATTAGGCCTAGGAGCTTTGATATGCTTTTGACTTCTTTTGTTAAATGTATTAACAAATCCTCTTTTAAGGTTGGTGGTTGTTAAATTGATAGACAGGCAGGTAATAGAAATGAAGTTATCCAAGAAACATGATTGCAATCCCAACGTTCAGGATCTTAAAGAACATGTGACTTAGACATTAGTCGAATGACTTAGAGATTAGTCGTTTCCTTAAGCTTTTAGGAAGTGGAAAGTTTTTGTATTTAGCTAGACTTCATAATTTTGGACCTTATTTAAAGCTCTCCAATTTAATACATTTTTATTTTCTCAAAAAAAGAAAATTAAGACAATACATAAACTTTTTCATATGAATGCATTTATAATTCGAAACATAATTAAGTTAAAATTTATCAATGAACAACGCTATTTTATGTCAATGTGAAATAGGAATTTTACAATAAACATATTTGGTATTTTCATATTTTCAAGAGGAGTTTGAATTTGTTATTTTCTATTTTTTTTCTTAGTGTTGGTTTTTCACTATATTACTTGTAACTAATGAAATTTGAATAGAAGATAATGGATGAGATAGTTGAAGATCGCAGTTGAAGATCGCAAGAACTATCAGCTCGGTTCGTAGCAAGTTATATTAGCAAATTTAACGGGAAATTTAACTTTAGGTTATAATTGAAAAAGAATGAAAATTTTAGTATTTGATTCACTTTTTAAAATTCAGACTATAATTACAAAATTAAGCAAAGTTAGGATTTTTTCTAATTAACCCAATTTTAATCTAAAAAAGTTATTTATCGTAATTATTAAAAATAAAAAAATATTAATAATAATATAATTAAATTTTATACATTTAGCAACCTACAAGTTGATTGAAAAATACTATCAATCATTGACCAAGGTATTGAATGCCAAGTACTTCACTAAATTCATCCATTTGCGGTCGAAGTACTTGATAACTCAAAGATTCTTTGCATTACCTTTATCTATGCTTCCAATTTTTCCTTCCAGAGGGATGATTTGTGGAGAGATTTATGTTACATACACGCTAGCATGTACTATCCATGGTTGTTGATAAAAGACTTCAATAATATTCTCTATTCCAAATGAGGTTACTGGGGAGCATAAATGACACAACTTGTTCAACGATGGGATCAGGGAATGCATAAGTAAAGTGGAAGCTTCTAATCTTAAATATGATGGAAACTTCTTGACTTAGAATAACAAACAACAAAGGTCTTGGTTAATGAGAAAGAAATTGGATAAAGCAATGGTAAACTCCTCTTGGCTAAATCATGTCACTGAGAGTAAGGTTTACTCTCATAAGGCTCTATCATTTGACCACTCAACCATTGAAGTCCTAATAAAAGATTCTTTTCATTCTAAGCAGTCTCATTTTAGATTCAATAATTAACTAGATGAGCTTAATGGATACAAAGATTATGTTCTCGCTCACTTCAAAAATACCATTGGCATAACAACTAAAGTTGGATGTTTGTTGTATGAACTCAGGAACATCATTCTTCCCTTAGTCATTGAAGAGCATACCATATATCTAGCTGCTCAATTCAACGAAGTGGATGTCAGATGTGCATTATGGAGTCTTTACCCTAAGAAAGCACCTGGACTATACGATTTTAACGCAAATTTCTTTCAAAAATCTTGGAATTTAGTAAGGAATTAAGTAACCAATTTTATCCTTAAGCATTAACCAAATTGTAGCATATTAAGATAAGCAAACAATACTGGTATTTTCCTAATCCCAAAGATTAGTAATCTAATTAGTTTGCATAATTTTAGACCAATCTCTTATTGTAATGTTTAGTACAAAATCTTGGCAAAATGCTTGTTACACTACAAGAAAAACGTTGTTTAGCGACGGAGATTACCGACGGAAGACGCTTGTTTTCCGTCAGTAATACTAATTTACGACGGGAACAACCGATGTATAAAGGCATTGTTAAAACGGCCGTATATAAATTTAACGATGGACTTATTACATGTCCGTCGGTAACTTTACCAACGGATTTGCAGTAAACCGTTGGTAAATTTACCTACGGCCATAAGTATTCCATTGTAATATTTTTCGACGATAACATAACATCATCGGTGATATTCCGACAGTTATGTTAACTGTCGGTAAACCGTAGTTCAGAAAATCCTGACGGTTAGCAATATTACCAACTGAACAAAGAGTAACCATCGGTAAATATATAGGATTGTGCTGATAGTTTACGTTTTCATCGGTAAAATAATGGAATTTACTGACGTAATTTTGTTTTCGCATCAATAAAATAAAATAATTCTTTTTTAAATCCCTACATTAAATTTACTCATGATCTTATGATTAATATATAATTTTAACAGTTATGAATTATTTGTGCATAATATTTTGATTTGTTTATATATTTAATTTGTTTAAATAGAAAGTTGATTGAAAATATAAAGTAAAATTATCTTGATTGATAATAAAAACATTATAGTATACATAATAAGTCTTTATAATTTAAAACAAATGACTAAAAAAATAAAGCAAACGACTACAATAATCATATTGTCCTGGTGACCGTGGATGCTTTAAGGTGCTACCCCTCTCCTTCAACTCATCCATCTCATGTCTCAGCTGAGCTATGTGCTCTATCTATATCTGCACTGTAATCCGAAGCTCATTGACTTCATTGGTTATCAATCGTCTAATAGATGCTGCTGTACTGGACGTGGAGGATTGCGAATAACATGTGTTAACAAATGAATCTAGCCTGAAGATCTTTCCATGACAATCCCTACCACCCACTACATAAAGATACGTCTGGCTCTCATTAACAGCTTGTTCATCTTGAGACTGTCATTGAATGTTTTCTTGTATTTGGTCCTATTACGAAGCAATGTTTATATTAGTAAGTGATAATTATTAAGAATTAATATTAAAGCAATAATTTGACATACATTCAGTTCTCTACATCGACTATTGACAAATGTCATATCGTCATGCTTCTTAGTGTGAATGTACAAAAACATATGACGAGGTGTAGGCCTCATGCTCATAGACGTTTCTTACATAAGAATAAAATATTATGTGTGAACTAAAATTTATAAAAAATTTATGCAGAGTTTCCTCTATTTTGATGATATTTACCCCCTGTTGAACAAACAAAATAACTTAACACAGCTATATATGTCACCAGACATTTATGCCATTATCATTATCCATAATATACATATTTTCATTTCAACATTCACTCATCAATTTAAATTGAAATACGACAAAGTAAAACAATTAGAATGTAAGTGTCAAGTTTAGATAATTACAACTCTCTCTGCATGCTTGTGGTGGGTAATTGATCCTCCCGTATGTACGGGAAGACTCTCTACCCCTGAGCCTCTACGCCTGTTGGTTGAGTTACACCCTGAGATAGACATTGCCTTAGGTGATGTCTAATACTCCTACCAATGACTCCATATTTTCTAAAGTCGCGATAATGTGTATGAGCTCACCTCTTCCACACTTTATGTATGATCGCATCGAAACCAGAATCCTAGAAAAAAAATTTCTAAAATAAAAAAAAAATTTGATAACTTATAATGTAATAATATTTATCTAATTAATCTATACAAATCAATTAAAAAAGAAAATAAATTTTTATTGTACCCTTAAACTCTTAAAAGTAAAATGCCTTTGTGGCCTAAGAGATATTCTTCCATACATAACCCTTAGAGTCAGTCCTCTCCTTAAATTTAGATGTTATATTTCTAGAACACGGTCCAGACGGAATCAACCTAATATAAGAACAAATAATGTTATACCATTTGTAAAAATTTAAACCTATAACTTAATTATAAACTGAAGTAAATCACTTGTTAATATAGAAATCACATATAATATGTAAAATACATAAAAGGGGGGTTGAATTGTGTAAACTTTTCAAAGATATTAATCTTTAGGAATTTCTTGAATTTCTTTACAAAATTCAGATGATCACAATAATACTTTACTAAAGTTGATAAGTAATGCAATCGCAAGAATTATTATCTACTCTTCTAAAAACAAGAAAATTAAAAGATAAGAGTTAGAGAATAGACGCCACGATTTTATACTGGTTCACCTTTAATCTTAGGTTACGTCCAGTCCTCAGAGTTTGTCTGAGATTTCACTATACTCTTCAACTTTATAAGTATTCTTTCTACATTTGCAGAGCCTCTTCAGGTCTCTTTCACAAAGTATTCTTTATCTGCTTTTTTAGCTTCTCCAAGCTTTGACTTTTCTTTCTCTCTCTAGGAAAGATATTTTTTATCTTCACATTACAGATGTATTCGCTCTTTTCTTTCGCACTTTGAATACAAAGTTTCTCTAAGTATTGTACATTCAAATTTTCTCTCTTGTAAAAATGTTATTTAGTTTACGACTTGAACTAGTATTTATAGCCTAAGTCTTCAACTGTCTTCTTGAGAAATTTCTTCTTGAATCTTCTAGAAACCGTTATTAATTGAGTCTTATAACTAACTCCAACTAACTAACTAACTAACGTTCTAGAATAGCTTCCTTTTGTATCGTATGGTATTATACTTCTTCTGGTGTCGCTTCGCCTAGTATCACGCTTCTTCTGTTATCGCGTATCGTCTGTTGTTGACATGTATCATATGTGATAATATGTATTGTCTATTGCTGATGTGTATCGTCTATTGTTGGCGTATCGTTTGGTATTGACCATCTGGTATTGATGTATGGTCTAGTGTTGATGTATCGTCTGGTATTGACCATGCATCTTCTAGGTTTGACTAACTGTTACTTACATTTTTCTGCGTACTTAACAAACTTTTCAAAACA
>JANVCQ010000009.1:10283384-10301479 GCA_025531925.1 Erythroxylum plowmanianum | reverse complement strand
CGCACAACAACCTTTGTCTGTTAGTGCGCTCACTCATCTTTGTACAATTGTAAACTCTTTAAATAGATAATACATACGTCGGCTCTGCTGATGAGCTAAGAATCATTCAAATCAAAACACAGCTCTCAAATATCACATTCTTTTCTTGATTTCTTTCATTTTCATTCAAGGCTTCCAGATTTGCAACATAAGGGGTTTGCTCTGAACGTGCCAAGGTCTAGCTTCAAGTACTTTGGTGGTTACTTCCTTGTTTGCGAACTTAAAGAAGAAGGTGTCATCACCGTTTATCAGAACATCCATCAGTCCGTATGTGTTGGTACAGTTTATGTTGTTTCATATGCGTTTGGGTCGGCTACTTGGAAGGGGGACCCAATTTACCCAAAGAAAAGGCCTAGGCCCACAACAACATTGAAGGAGGCACTGTGATAAAATTAGAAAAAGAAAAGACGATGCTATTTATTTATTTAACTACACAATTCTTCGGCTTCAGCCGTCGTTTTGGGGGTTTTTTTGCTGGGGTGTGTTGTGTTCAGGGGTGGCGTCGTCGTTTTAAGATTTGTCTTCTCAGGTTAGCCATACCTTTAACTTGTTCTCCCTGCCTTTTTTGTCACTTCTCCGTCGTCGTATTACTTCTATAGATATTATTCGCCTCGACTCTGCAAACTCCTCTTCCGTTATGTTCTTTCTGTTTGCCCGGCGAGGCGATCAATAACCCTCACTGTTTACAGATTTAATGGCTTTTGATTTGTCATATATGTTGTAATTGGTGATATTGCTGTTTGGGTTTTGTATATATATTTGTATTTTTTTCCATTGTTTGGGAATTGATGAAAATTTTAAGATAATTTTGCTGGGTTTTGATTATTATAACCTACAACGAATAATTGAAAATTTCAGTTTCAAGATTTTAGAGTGATGTTGACTATCAAGCTAGTAGTTTTAATGGGACAAAGAAGTCGATTTGGTTTCCAATAAATCAGGACACTTAGTTCCATTTATTACTTGTATCTGATCTTGTTAAAGATTTGTGAAGCTAACAACTTCATGGTAATGGCCTTTAGTTGTTCTTGCTGCGGACTTCAATTTGCCTCCTCTTGCCAATCACCATTTTTGTAATTTCAGGACTTATGATTTTGGCAGGTTTCACAAGTTGTTAGAGGATGGACTCCAATCCTGGACCCGTTGATGCCTCTGTGCTTTACGATCAAGACAAACATGTCTCCGCTGCTGTTTGGGATGGTCAGGTGATTCTTACACTCAACTAACTCCGCTTATGTTGTCAATGTATTTATGTAAACGATGGAATTGCATTGAAGATCTGAGAAATCCCCTTAGGGTGTCAGGTTCTTATATAGCTGTAAGCCAAATGAAATATTTCAATCTGTGCCTGTTGTTTAAACTGTAATTATGGCTGAATGTTTTTCCTTCAAAAGATGATGATTATGGTATTTGATCATTCAAACGCCAAAAGCATTTGGGTAACAAGAATTTGTGTAATAAATTTTAGGAGCGTGGTGCACTTAGATGCCATGAGCATACGTCAAAGTTGGGTGAATGGAAGCTAACAGCAAAACAGATTGAGTTGGTGGAGAAAGCAGGATTTGGTTACTTGAGGAAGATTCCAGCTATTAGTTTAGATAATCCTCTAATTTCGGCACTAGTTGAGAGATGGAGGAGAGAAACAAATACTTTTCACTTTACTGTTGGTGAAATGACGGTCACACTTCAGGATGTTGCTTTGTTGCTGGGGCTTGCAATTGATGGTAAACCTGTTATTGGAATTACATATACAACTTGCAGCTTAGTGTGTGAAAAGCTTCTAGGAAAAGCTCCAGATTCGAACTATGCAAGTGGTGGAATGGTAAAGTTGAGCTGGTTGAAGGAGTTCTTTTCACAGTGTGCTGAGGATGCACCAATAGAAGAGGTTCAGCGCTGCACACGTGCTTATCTTCTATACCTTGTAGGCAGTACAATATTTTCCACGACCACTGGGAATAAGGTTCCAGTCATGTACCTTCCATTGCTTGAAAATTTTGAAGAAGCTGGTAAATATGCTTGGGGTGCTGCAGCATTAGCCTTCTTATATAGAGCACTAGGCAATGCATGTGTTAAATCTCAAAGCACTATCTGTGGCTGTTTAACACTGCTTCAGGTTAGTAAGTTTATGATGCTGTTTTGTGTGTCAAAATTTTTCTTGTCTTGGTTTGGGCTTCTTTTCCTTTAGAAGAAGATGAGGTTGTGAGAGATTTATCTAATAAGAAATTTACTTTGGTGCTGATTAGAATTCTGGTGTTGTTTAATTTGTTCCTTTGCAAGTGCTGGAGCTATTATCATCTGAATATAGGCCGACCAAAACTCAATCGAGACCCTATCCACGATCATTTTCCTTTTGTACTTAGGTGGAAGGGTAAGCAAAGTGGGCCAACCACAAATCGTGATGTAGTTTTTTATCGCAAGGCACTGGACTCATTGAAGCCAACTGATGTATGTATCAGTTCTTTTTATTCAGTATTTATTTCACTTTACTGTCTGGGAAATCACAGTTCTCGCTCTTAAGCAGGTGGAGTGGCTTCCATATAAATTCATGGACAGCAGGGTCATACCTGAAAGTATCAAAACTACCTTGATTTTGGGGAGATCAAAGACAATGCTCATATGCTTTGACAAAGCAGAGAGACATCTCCCTGATCGCTGCTTAAGACAGTATGCCATGTCTCAACCAATACCAGAAGATGTTGTGCGATGGGTTAGGAAGAGTCGGGGAGTTGATGGTGGCGTGGACTTGTCTGGGAAAATGGAGTCAGAGCTTAGTGAATGGTTGGATCGCCGACTCACTATTGTCGAGTGTGATGATACTGCTGATGAAGGTGCATACATGCAGTGGTACTTGAGGATCACGCGGAAAGTTGTGGGAAGGCCTATCTCATTGTCATCTGAGTTCCAACGAACGGTGAGGAGATGCTGAAGCTTTAACTTGCACTCTTCGACGTTACATCCATGTGATTCACCTCTAACAGGTTTTGCTCTTGCAGATTTCTGGCTTAAGGGAAATTGCTTATTTGGCAGATGCATTCTCAACAAAAGGTTTGGATGGACAACAGTTTGACTCTATTTCTAAGATCAGGTTTATTGCACAGGACTGTTTGAGGGACCAAGGTGGAAGCCCAGCCACACCATCACAGCTCCCACCAACTGAACTTGGCAAAAGGATTAGAGGGAAGGAGAGGGTGAGAAGGAAGAGTACTGGGAAACGCAGGAAAAGGGATGATGTGATGGATTATCAAGAAGCGAGTGAGGATGATCAATCACAGTTGTATGGTGTTATTGAGGTTGATACATTGCAACTATGTCATGAGGACAATGAGATTGATGGACTACAGTTACATCAGACTGATGATAAGGTTGAACCCCTGCTGCTGTCTGAGGTTGCTTTTGAGGGTAATAATTTTGAGTTAGAAAACATGGTTGACAAGGTTGCTGATCCACATGATATCAATGCAACTGATGATGTTAAAGGTTCTCTGCATTGTGAAACAATTAATGAGTCTAATGACTGTCAACCTTGCCATGCAACTGGTGAAGTCAATGTTTCACAAGTTTCTGATGCAACAACTAAAGGAGCTGATGAGTCTCAACAACCTGATTCAATTGATGAGGGGAATAAATGTGAATTTTTGTGTGCAACAGTTGGTGAGACTTGCGCAAAAGATAAGCTGGAGGGCGCACAGCGCTGCACTGCTACAAATAAGGTCAATGATATGAAGATTTCTAATGTTAGAGGAGGAAATGACTTACTACTTCGTGATGCCTCTAGAGAAGGAAATGACTCGCATCTCCCTGATGCAAGTGCAGTGGCTAGTGACTCAAGTGTACTGAGTGCAAAAATGCAGGTCAGTGACTCAAAGGTCTCAGTTGCACATGAGAAGGGAAATGGCTCTCTGCTGCCTGGCACAACTAAAGAGACAAATCAACCAATGGTTCCTGACGTTAAAGAAGAGGCAAATGATTCACAACTTTCTGATGCAAGTAAAGTGGTTAAGGATTCTTCTATCCTTGATATGAAAGAAGAGGTAAATGGTTCAAAGCTCTCTGCTGTGACAAATAGAGGCAATAGTTCTAAACTGCCTGATGCAACTGATCAGGCAAATGATTTGCAACTCTGTGACGAAAATAAAGAGGCAGATGACTTGCAGGCAACGAGTGAGACTAACGATTCAAATCTCTCCAGTAGGAATGATGACACTGATCCACGAGCAGTGAGAGCAGCAGTGGACGATGTTTCAAAGTCATCAGTTGAAACCGTGGAGAACGTAGCAAAGCATGGTGAAAAGACTGTTGTAGCATGAAATGACGTCCATACGACTTCAGTTATCTTTAGGTACTCGGATAGACAATGATCTTATGATCATATTAGGTTTGTCGTAGAAAGTTTGACCTGCGTCATCTTCCAGAATGCTTTGTGACAGTCGGAGAAAGAGCAAGTGCATCACCTCTGAGATGGTGGGAGACAATATCAGCTGTACCGAAGAGAAACAGATAATGATATCATGCTTGAGCTTGTAGTTATTATAATGGCCTATGTCTACTTAAGTTTTTATATTGGAGACTTTTGAGATCATCTTGTAGTGGAGAAACTAAGATAATTTCCAAGCACCTCGTATTAATTCTAGACATGTTATTTATTCAGCAATTTTGAGATTGACTCTCCACTAACCACTTAGGATTCTGAATATTATATTTTGTGACTGCTTTAATCTGGAGTTAGTTTCCTTTATACGCATGTAAATTGGTTATTTACTACAAATTGCTCTGTTTTGGTCTGCTCTTTTCCAGTACTTAGTTTAATATTAGATTGTGAAAGCACATGTTTAAGGTTATGGAAAGTTTGGAGTCATTATTTTAGTCAGTAATGATGATTGCTATCATAAATTTTTAATAAAATAATTTTTAATTTATTACTATAGATAATAAAATATTATTTCATAAAAAATATCTTTTACTTAGCGACGATGGTCATTAATAGTTAAATTTTTAATTTTTTTACATTTAAATTGTGTTTAGTGATGATGATTATTAATAATTATTAAATAATTATCATTTAGTTAAGTTTTTAACTTTTATGCATTTAAACTTTTATTATTTAAACTTTTAATAGTAAAATTTTTAGATGATAACTTATCTTAATATTTTTTTATGAGAGGTGTCTCAAATTAGGAAGGGGGTACTGGGGTGTTTATTAAGGTCTTCTTTGTTCGTTTGTGCTAGAACAAAATAAATGAAAAGTTCAAAGATGGGGATAATTAGTCTAATCATATTATTGAAAAAATATAATGTCTATGTTAGACTTATTATTTATTTATATTAGTAGGATAGTATTCACCATAACTTATGTTTTGAATACAATGTTCTTATTCAAGAGATAGACCGTATAGACTGACTTACTACTCATAAGGCTATGATAAATTGTTATATTAAAGAAGTTATTCTTGAATCTCCTAATTAACCAAAGGTTATATTTCGAGGTATTAGTCAAGCAGTGTCAGTCAGATTGATTTCATCAATGAGTGCCTCTAGGTTGATTTGAAGTAGATGTGAAGCTTATTTAGCCGATGTGACTTGACACCCGGATTGAGCAAATAATTTAGGATATTCTTGTTGTTAGGGATTTCCTAGATGTATTTCCCACTGAATTATCAGGATTGTCCCCATATAGAGAAACGAAATTCACTATTGAAACAGTTTCAGGTACTGCTCCTGTATCTATTCCTCCGTATATGATGACACCTGTGGAACTTAAGGAATTTAAGACTTAGTTGCAAGAGTTGTTGGATAAAGGTTTTATCAGACCCAATGTGTCCCTTAGGAAGCTCCAGTTTTGTTTGTGAAGAAGAAGGATGAAATCTTGAGATTATGCATTGATTATAGACAATTGAATCGGGTGACAGTGAAGAACACATATCCCTTGCCGAGAGTAGATGATTTACTCTAGCAGTTACAGGGAGCTCAGGTATTTACTAAACTAGATTTGAGGTCAGGGTATTATCAATTGAAGATAGTAGAAGCTGATGTACCAAAGAGCACATTCAAAACCAGATATGGACACTTCAAGTTTTTGGTGATGCCTTTTGATATTGATGAATAAAATATTCCAACCTTACTTAGATCATTTTATGATTGTATTAGTAGATGATATTTTGGCATACTTAGGGAGTAGAGAGGAACATTATGAGCATTTGAGTTTGGTCTTACAGATAGTGAGGGAGAAGCAATTGTATGCCAAGTTTAATAAGTACAAATTTTGACTTGATCAAATAATGTTATTGGGTCATATAGTACCTGGACAAGGCATACAGGTAGACCTAAAGAAAGTTAAGGCACTGATGAAGTGGGAAGCACCTAGAAATGTGCTTGAGATTCGGAGTTTTCTTAGATTAGCAAGTTATTGCAGGAGATTTATCGAGGGGTTTTCATTGATCTCAACCCCTTTGACAAAGTTTCTAAGAAAAAATGTACCTTTTCAATGGATTGATGAGTGTCAGAGGAGTTTTGAGGAGTTGAAACATGGATTAACTATGACACCAGTATTAGCCATATCATCTGGATTTGGAGGTTGTATATAATGATGCTTCACGTCAGGGATTAGGGTGTGTTTTGATGCAGTATGGTAAAGTGATTGCATATGCTTTAAGACAATTAAGATCTCATGAGTTCAATTACCTAGCTCATGATTTAGATCTTGCAGCAGTGATATTTGCTTTGAAAATTTGGAGACATTATTTATATGGTGAGACGTTTCAGATATTTACAAATCATAGAAGTTTGAGATATTTGTTGAGTCAAAAAGAACTAAATATAAGACAAAGGAGCTGGGTTAGTTGCTTAAGGATTTTAATTGCATGATTGAATACCATCTAAGTAAGGCTAATGTTATAGTTGATGCATTAAGCAGGAAATCTAGTAACATTGTGGTAGAAATTCAAACATCGAGGTTACCAAACCTAGTTCAACTGAGAATCCGAAATGTTGAGCTAAGTTTGGGACAGAATGAAGCATCGTTAACTACGTTGAATCTTAGACCAATATTGCATGAAAGGATCAAGAAAGCTTAAAGCAAAGAACCAGAATTGGTGAAGATTGTAGAGAAGTTAAAACAGAATCTGAATTATAAGTTTGAGTTGAGAAATAGTGCATTGTGGTTGAAGCCGAGATTATGCGTGCCAAATGTTGATGGTATGAGAAAAGAAATTTTGTAGGAAGCACACATAGCAACCTATTTATGCATCCTAGTACTACCAAGATGTACAATACTTTGAAACAATATTTTTGGTGGCCAGGGATGAAAAGGCAAGTGGTTGGGTATGTTGTGAGATGTTTGACATGCCAACAGATTAAGGGGGAGCATCGTGCTCCAGTTGGGAAGTTACAGTTATTACCTATTCCAGAGTGGAAGTGGGAAAGGATGACAATGGATTTCATTATGGGTTTACCGAGAACTTCAAGACAACATGATGTTATATGGGTCATTGTTGATAGATTAACAAAATCAACTCATTTCTTACCTGTAAGAGAAAGTAACACACTGGATTAGTTAGCTCAGAGGTATGTAAAAGAGATAGTGAGGTTACATGGAGTCCCAACCTCTATTGTACCAGACCAGGATCCCAAATTTACATCTAGATTTTAGGGCAGTTTATAGTCAGCATTGAGTACAAAGTTGAACTTTAGTACAATATTTCATTCTCAGACAGACGGACAGAGTGAGAGGACTGTTAAGACTATTAAGGATATGCTTAAAGCTTGTGTTTTAGAGTTTCAAGGAGCATGGAATGAATATTTAGCTCTCATTTAATTTGCATAAAATAATCATTATCACAGTAGCATTGATATGGCTCCATATGAGGCATTATATGGAATGAAGTGTCAGTCGCCTTTATATTGAGATGAAGAGGGCCTAAGGATTGTTGAAGGCCCATAGTTGATTCAAGATACCGTTAATAAGGTAAAATTGATCTGTTGTAGGATTAAGGTAGCTCAAGACAAGCAAAAGAATTATGCAGATCAGCACCGGAGGGATATGGAGTATCAAGTGGGAGATAAGGTGTTTGTGAAAGTGTTGCCTTAGCGAGGAGTGCTAAGGTTTGGTAAGAAAGAAAAGTTGAGCTCTAGATACATTGGTCCTTATGAGATTACTGAGAGAGTAAGACCATTAGCTTACAAATTAGCATTATCGCTAGAAATGTCTCAGATTTACAATGTATTTCATGTTAGTATACTCAGGAGATATTGATCAGATCCAACACATGTATTATTGGCATAGGAGGTTGAGATTGCAAAGAAATTGAGTTATGTTAAGGAACGAATCAAAATAGTTGGATACTAGATGAAAAAGTTGAGAAATCATGTAATTCCTTTGGTTAAAGTCCTTTGGAGGAATCATTTAAGAGAAGAAGTTATATGGGAGACTGAGGCATACATGAGGAAACAATACCCCCATCTATTTGGTAAATCAGGTAAGAATTTTAAAGACGAAATTCCTTAAGGGAAGAGAATTATAATAGTCGTTTTCCAAAACTTACTAAGGGTTAGAATGTTAGACTTTTGAGTCATATCATTTTAGAATTAATGAGGGGCATTTCATTCACATACATAACATGAGCATATAAACACATATGAATGTTGATTTGGAAAAAATTGCAAAGATTGTATATGCACTCAATTGACATATTCTGAGGGTATGCTATAGGAAAAAATGTCAACTGGCAAGACAAGTTGACACATGGAAATTTAGGATGACTAGGCCTATAAAATAAATGACACATAGCAGTAGAATTTAATGACAAATGGCTTGGAGAATTGAGTGACAAATGGCCTAGGATTTTGGTGACATTTGGTAGCTTATATAAAGGACAAGTGGATTGCATGCGTATATGACAAATGTCATTGTAAAATAGTGACATCTAGCACTTAATGAATTAAGCTAATGCAGAAATTATTTCTGCAGTCTTCTTTCTTCTTTTTCCCTCTCACCACCAAAACACACACATACCCTCATAGCTTCAAAATTTTGCTTCAATTCTGTCCATTGTCACCTCAAAACCTTGGTCAAATTCTTCATAGAGATAGATAGATTCTATTATTGTCTTTTTGTTACTGTCGAAATCATTCTACTCCCATCTTGTTCTTGGAATTGTGCTTGGATGCATGGAAGGCCAGGTTAGCTTGATATTTGAGGAGGCAATTGAGCTGATCAAGAAGGTAAAATACTGATCTCCTGTGATATAAAATAATAGAACTTGATGATGACTGAATTGGGGATTGATTGATTAAAGTATTGGTGTTACATATATGCTGGGAAAATGATGCATGAATGGTTTTTTCTGCTCTATTTATCATGTTATGAAAAACAATAATTTATGAGCTATTAAATGAATGCTTTTGAGATAGAAATTGAGATGAAATTAATGAGGAATTAAGGTATAATTAAGGTATAATTGAGGTATAATTAACAGACTGTTACAAAGGTGATGTGAATTTCATATGAAAGAGTTTTCTTTTGAATATGGAAAAAATTAGGGATGTTAGTGTATGTGTAATAATGATTGCTAATGACATAAATGAACAAAATTTAGAGAGCTTTAATGTAACCAAGATGGAAGCTATATTAATATGAATTGAAGTGTTTTTGAGAGTATGAATTCTAGAAAATTTGAAGTGTTAATGATGATCATAAGTAGATGAAATTCGTGGAGAATTGAGGGAAATTAGATAGTGCACAATCGGGGAACTCATCCCATGATCGTGGGAAGGTCCCCCATGATTGTGGGCAAATCTTTTAAATGATAATTTTGGTTTTGTGATTTGTCGAACCAAATGAGGATAAGTCACTCTACATTGGTGTATTTGGACTTGATTAAGGCTTGAAATGAACCTAGATTGTTGTTTGATTAATTGGTTATAAGTTTGATAAGTTTAGGTTGTTAATTGATGTCATTACTTAATGAATGGATTGTCTTGATATCAATATATTTAAATATGGAAATTTTGAGTTGTTAGAGGAATATAGGTGTTCTTATGAATGCAAATATGATCTAAAGGATATGAGTAAGCTGTATTAGATATGAATGAATGAAAATTGGGAAATTATATGAATTTATATTGCTAGAAAAGGTTGATGAATGTATGATTGATGAATTTAGAGTAATCAAACTTACTCAAGGTATAAACCTAAATGCAAAGTGGTAATATACAAGCTATAATAATTGAACGATCAAGATTTGTGATTAAGAATACATACTCGGAAAGGTCAATTGAGTATGCATTGACCATGACACATATACATGTGCATGATTGTATATTCATATGATTGAACAAATTAGTGATTGTGAACTATTTGTGTATTGCTTGATTATAGACGCACAAGTTGATCATCAACATCTAGACATTACCAGATCATCAAGGCAATAGCTATTCTGGAGCATACTGTGAGTTAACCTAAATGTGTACATTCAATTATATGTGCTTCCATTTGAATTGTATGTGTATTATGGAATGTATGAATAACTGAATGATGAATACCGGACTTAGATCCGAAGAATTTGATATATGATATAAGCACATTGAATAAAAAGTACTGAAAGCATAATATATGAATTAATGCAACTCTTTACATTGAAATGGATGATCAAATAAAGGAGTTGTGACCAAAGTAGCCAATATGTGAAAAAGAGCTTAAAGCTCAGGATTGTGCACAAAGAGCCACAGGCTTAGATAACAATGAGCCCGATATCCACAACAGATACAGGACAGTATATGAAATAAGTCCGATATACACAATGAATACGAGATAGTAAAGTGGGTTGATAAGAGCTCGATCACAACAATGCAAAATAAAAAAGAAATTACTTATGCATTTGCAATTACAATTATACAAGTATCATATGAATGATTATGATGAAGTTATTGAATTATTCTGAAATTGTGATATGCAATGTTGGTATACAGTACTTGTTGAAATTTGACAAAATGTGATGTGGTATTCGATACTGGATTTTGTAATGTACTTAATGAATTAAGTTATGTAATTTATTTTTGCATTCTGACTTGAGTGAGCACATCAATAATGATTCACTTACTGAGTTCGCAAACTCATCAAAATTGCAATATTGATTTTTAGGTTCAAAGGAGATCTAGCTTCTAAAGCGATCTAATAGAATTCTAGTACTGCTATTTTGGGGATAAGAATGACTTAAAGGTCTGGTCAGCTAATGCCTATGAAGTCTAGATAGATATCTTTTGTATTAGCATTCCGTGTTATGACACACATTATCTCTAGTGCGTAGCTTTTGTTTTGTATGATGTACTGGGATTGAGTTCAAAACTATTATGTATGGTATACTTGAGTTTAGAATGTTAATGACATAAATGACTTATTATGATTGTGAAAGAGATAAGTATTTGGAATGCTTAAGTTACATTGATGCCTCATACTGTATTTATGTGATTGTTCTAATGTATCATTTTCATAAATTATATTCTCGACTATTTGTTGAAATGTTCGGGCATATGTGCTATGAGAGTGATATGTTACAAATGAGCTGACGAATCGTTATAAATTCCATAAACTTCTCATCCTAGTTATAAGTTTTAGGTGATCACCATATGCTAAGAGTATTTACCTTATCTAATTGATAGCTCTTTTATTTAGGGTGTGCTTTTCTATTTCAACTTCCTTATAAAGTTTGGCTTTTCTTTCCCTTTAAATGGAAATGAAGTCAATACGTAAAGTTTAAGTTGACTAAGCTTTAGTCCAGGTGAAGGCAAAGGAGGGCTAGTCCAAACCAGTTTATCGTTTTAGTTAATAAAATCTTAATAAGTTTTAATACAAAATAATACAACTCTAATATGCAAAGTTACAAATACCGTATTGAACTTGGTACTAGATTAAGTTCTGGTATGGTACTGTAATGCCAGACTCTCTGAGCCTTTTGTATTGTGCTATACTTGGAGATGCTACTATATACTGATACATACATGGTTATATATGAGTTTAAAGATGTATTTAAATCCTTTAGGTATATATATGTTAATAATTTATAATGTTATACGCCCTTACATGAACTTAGAGTTCATTGGTATGCGAAATCTTGTAGATTTCTGACATATAAGCTTCTAAGTGTGTAAAACTGAGTCCATTTGATTGATATGACCATGGTGGTTAAATTAATGTGTTCTAATGTCTTAGAGGTGATTAGACATAATTTATAGACTTATGGAAAACTTAGAAAGCTTAATTGGAAAAGTTGATGTACATAAGAGCTTATTTGCAAATTGTTAAAAGTTAAAGGACTTAAATGTAATTTTTCAATTCTTAGAGGACCAATATGTAATTTTATAAAGTCAAGGGGCTTAGTTATTATTCTCAAAAGTTCGAGAACCAAAATAAAAATAAAAATTTTGGTGATTCCTAAATTTTGGGCTTAATTGCAAATTTAGGAAAAGGTTGGAGGGTATAATGGTAATTTCACATAACCTAAGGCTAAAAGGTAATTTCACCATATTTTGGTCAAAGAAGAATAAAAATTCTAGATTCTTCTTATGTGTGGCCATGCACTTCATTGTTAAAACTTAAACCATCTTGTTTTAATTAAAAGAGAGGAGAAGAAAGGAGAAGAGAGGAAGAAGTTTCGACCATTACCAAAATTTACCCTTCTTTTTGATTCTTCAACTCAAATCAAAGTGTTCTAAGCTAATTTTAGGGTCAAGGAACTCAAATCTATCATTATATTTGAGAAATTCTCAAAGGATTTGAAGATATCACCAAAGAAAGGTTTAAGTAAATTTTGTCTCATCTCTCTCTACATTAGGATTTTGAATTTAGTGTTAAGATATGTTGTTCTCCATGCTTAAATATGCATGAAACATGGTTTAGGTGAAAGTTGTGAATTTTTGGATATCTTTTGAAATTGATGATTTAAATGATGAAAAATGAAGAAGATGTATATTGATGAGGCTTGGTCGAAATGATGGGAGAAGGAATGGATATATGTAATGAGTTGTGTAATTATGATAAATGTAGCTTAAATAAAGGGAATTGGATTGAATGAAGTAGTGAAATGTGTCATTGTTTGGAAGTGTTTACTATATAACAAGGTAGGAGCATGAATTACTACGATAAAGTCTTGAAAATGTGACGTGAAAGTCATGCACATTAAATGTTTGATAAAATGTCTAAGTGAACTTGGCTTGGGATTTAAGGATTTATAATGATATACATTGAAAGCGGCATTCATGTTTTCTTAGAATAAGCTTGAATTGTTACTTAGATTGATGAATAATGGCCTAATGTGCTTGGATAAAAATATGTTTAACTATGTTTTGAAATGAGTAAGTATTGGATTAAAGGCATTAAATGCCTTAGAAAATGCAAAAGAAAAGCTAATGTGAATAGTAAGGAAGTAACCATGTGAGGAACTTAATGGTCGAATCCTATATAGCTTAAAGAAAGTGATATTATGCTTTATATACTTATGTGATAATGTATAAATATGACATATATGTTTAAATAGTAAATACATTTTATATATTTTTATGTATAAAAGCTCGGGAGCTGTGAATCAAGGAACTCATACTGAGGTGTTAAAGTTAAGGAAGTGTAATCCTTCTTTGAGGTGAGTTAAGGAAATTATATTTCTCATATGGGATTAGATCACTTTAAGACATGTATGATGACTCGTATGTGAATTTTGAACCTAGATAATGCATGGTAGAATTGAATCTCAAATAGATGCTAATATGCTTATGTATTTACGAAACAACACTGTTTTGAACAACTTTTCATGTGGAGTAACAAAGATGGTTTTTATTTTATGAGATAATGTTTTGAAATTTACATATGCATAATCGAGTCATGTATGATGCATGTTTTTATTCTCTTTTGGCTTAGAGCCATGACAAGGCTTCATTTTATCGGTTGGATTGATAAATAAAGACATAGTGCCTTACTTGATTTTTGTACTTAATATTTGTATATGATTTTTTTATTGGAAAGGTAACGATTGGCCAATTGTGTACTAGGCACAACTGATTAAGTAACCCCCGTACCTTTGACGTTGGTATATACAAGTCGAGTCTCCATATTAACATCTTCTATAGGACTTGCGGGTGATTCCACCCCTAAGGTCTGGACACCGAAGAGGTCATCAACTAGGGTCATAATGCTTTTGTCAACTGTAGTCTGGACTCACCACAAATGAAAGTCAAGTCAACACCGAGGATCGGTAGGTGTGCACACTAATTTGGCGGAATAGTGATGTCACACATTATTGTTTTGGCTTATTCTGTGATTTATTTTCTGACGAGTTTTGATTTATACATGTGATTTTTTTTCCTTTTGTGTACTGAGACTGGAACATATATTCACTAAATGAGTGATTAATAGGCTAGGCCTATGTAGTTTCTAACCAGTATACGTTGAGTCATAGGCTAGGCTTATGTGTTTCTATGTGATGTATGTTTCACTTCATAGGTTATCTACACCATCTTGGTGTGTATCGAGTGCTATTTGCGATATATGTTTTTCTTGCTCAATGAGTACATAGTGTACTCACCCCCTCCGCTTTCCAACCATGCAGGTTAATTTAGTGAGCTTGAAGCTCTGCGTGAATCGTGCGGTCTTTTAACATTTGGGGGTATTACCACAAATGGGTAGTTTTTATTTTTGGACTTTAGTTGCATAGTAGCTCATGAATAGTTTTACTGTTTTATTAGATTGGTTATGTTAATATGCTTTATGACTTTATAAATTAACTCCTGACTGTCTTGTAGTTTGTAAAAGATCTTATGTATGAACTTTTGATACTGTGTTTGAGATTGCTTTGAGTGGACTTTAGAGTCCTAAGTTATGATTGGATATGAATATAGAAGTGTGTTTAAAAAAATTGTTTGTAGGTATTTAAGTGAGTTTTGGAATTTTTAATATACAGCCGTTATGTTGCCCAATTTTTTTAAAAACAAAAAAAAGAGATATTCAGTTAGTCTTGCATAGTCAGGTTAAGGATACCATAAGTGTCCTTCTCCCAAGTATGCGGCGGTTGTCATATGCTTGATGTGGTACTGGGTCGTGACAGGTACTGTATCAGTATCGGTTAATGCCGGGTACCATTTTGAATAATTTTTTAATTTATGAAATAGTCCCTAAAATTTTTAAAATTTGCAAAATAGTTCATTGGTATATTATACAGTTGTAGTATATACCTTACTAGTTTACTATTTATATCAACCCTGTTTTCAATAATCATAATAATAAATAATAATTACAATTAATATGAAAGAACAATAATTTTTAAATGTTTCATATATAAAAAATAACCACAATTAATATAAAAAGACAATCATCATTATACAAATATAAAATTAAGAATAATGCAAAATATTACAATAATACAATTTTACTATTTTAATAAATAATAATTACATCAAAACATCAAATAAAAAGAACAATAATATTCTTAAACAATTTACAAAAAGAGTTCATGACGAAGAAACAATCAAGTAGAAGTTAAACATGAAACAAAAACATTTACAATTACATTACATATATATAATTTAACATAAAAGTCAAATATAAATAAAATTAAAAGAAGAGGAAAAAAAACTTGGAACGAAATTCAATCGTCAACAGGAGGATACCCACTATAACTACAGTAAGCCTAGTGATCATTTAGTACAAAATCCTCATCATTGAGAGGAGTTTCATCATCATTATCGTTTAAATTTAATGCACAAATGATATGTCAATTCTTTCTCATCCAAGTAATGAAAATAACATACCTTTATAAAAACCAAGTCATTCAACTTCTTATACTCCAATCTATTCCTTTACTTTGAGTGGATAAATTCAAATGTGCTCTAGTTTTGTTCATAGCCTGTTGCACTCACACATTGACTTAAAATTCAAATTGCAAACCTTTTCAATTTTGGAACACCATTTCCAAATTGATCCCACCAAGAAATTGTAAGTTATAAGATAATAAAAGTAGTGTTATAAACAAAATAAAGTGATAATTAATTTTTAACAAATAAGAAAAAGTAAATAACTAATACCTGGAGAAAGTTTTCCTCTTTGTTGAATTACAATCGACATTCCAAAATCTCTATAAGTCAATTTGTAAAGCTTTATTTGTAAGATTAAAAGATGTTCCATCGCATCAATGCTAATAATTATTGTAATAGTTAAAAGCATTCATCTATTAACTTCAACTTGCTTAGTAAGATCCAATCTAAAATAGACACTAGGATTCAAAAATGACCTAGCTACAAACAATAGAGAAGAAAGTTGTCTTTCCCTTCTCTCATTAATGATTGAAAGATATGATGTGTATAAAGAAGGCTTATGTTTCATATTGGCCTTGATTACTTTCATCGCTCTCTCTATGACTTAAAAAATATAACCCATTGTTGGCTTTTCTTCACTATTAGCCAAGCGAAGCACCCTCACCAAAGGCTCACAAACTTGAATGACAAATTGATATTGAGACCAAAATTCTCTATCACTTATAAACATTTCTCTTAACTCTTTCTTCATCGAAACAAAAGACTGAAATGATAAGAAATTTATGGCAAATCTTGTCACAGTAAGAAGACACAAATTCCTACCATTGGTGAATTCCTTTCTCATCAAATTCAATACTCATGCACGATTATAAATGAACTTTGTTACCTTTTTAGCTTTCTGCATAATTTCATTAATAATAGGAAAATATCTAGGATCCCCTATATTTTCCAACATTAGGCCAATGCAATGTGCAACACAAGATTCTAAAAAATGAATTATACGTATTCTGTAACCTTTTTCCTTCCGCTTTATAAGTAGAATCATTGTCAATAATAAACTGAACAATGTTTTCTGGCCTACATCATTCACAACTTCATCAAATATCGTAAACAAAGTCTTAGTATTTCTAATAAGGCCAGATGCATCAATAGATTTTAAAAACATAGAGCTATTTGAAGAATAAACTAAAAAATTATAATAGACCCTTGTCTCCTATTTGTCCAACCATCACATATAATTAAACATCCATAAGTACCCCAATTCACTCTTCTTTCAGCGAAATAACTTCTAACTTTAGAATCAGCACAACTTAAAAATTTACCTCTTAAGTCATCAATTGAAAGATCTTTGTATCCTGAACTATAAAAGGCTATTGCATCTATTATAGGTTGATAATAATAAGACTGAGAAGTATTGAATGACGAACCTGTATCATGCCACCATCTAGCTACTGCCATATTGCCATTGTGAGTCGCATCTCTTGATTGCATTGCATTAGGAATTGAAGGTTGGGCTCCAGGATTTGTTCGTGGTGTAAAGAAACTAGTCATCTGCCTTCTTCTCTTTCTCACATCAGATTCAGGTACTTCTTCTTGAGCCTGAGATGGAATACTACCAGTACCAGTACCACCACTACCACTACCACTACCATTTCACCTTCAACATTTCCAAAATCACCACAAAAACTAGAAAACAAACTTCCACTACCAATTTCAAAATTCAATCTTTCCCTTCTATCTCTCTCATATTGATATTCATCAAGCAATGTTTTCATCTGTCACTTCACATCATGACTTACTTTTTTACAGGATTCCATATCTCCTTTAACCCCAACTAAATTTTTTTTAATCGTGTGATTCCTCCATCTTTCAAATGCTTGTTACAAAACAAACAAATAGTATGGTTCCCTATACCGGGAACCAATGCAGCATGAGCCCAAGGTGGATCATTGTATCTTTCTGAAGTAGGCTGATTAGAAGTAGTTGAACTTTCTTCCATTTATCTGTAAACATAAATTAATGCATATATCAAAATAAATAACACATAAAAATAAATAACACATTGTTTCAGTACACAATATGCATATCCATCTTATATAATATAACTCATTATGTATGATTACATTACACACAAATCAATTTCATGGAACATAATTACATTACACACAATTCAATTTCATGGAACATAATTCACTATAAGTCAAAAACTAACAATTCAAAACATTCAACATATATAATTACACAAAACATATATAAACACTTTC
>JANVCQ010000009.1:10252543-10271714 GCA_025531925.1 Erythroxylum plowmanianum | reverse complement strand
TCCATACACAATACCCAAATCAATTAAAATAGGATAACACAATCAATTTCTAATGAGAGAAAGAAACAACAAAATAAAAAATACTTAACCTGGGTCATCGACGTCGATGTAGCCTCCGAACTGGCGTCGGGATGTTTAACCTTTCATGGGTCTTCGCCAAAAAATGCTTCAGCCCTTATTCTAAACCCTAGCCAAAAACGTTTTAATTCGCCTCTACTGTAGCTAATCCTCGTCTACGTTTAATGCAGAAAACTGCGTTAAACGTAGACCTCACTATGTTGTGTTGTGCGTTGTAGCTTGATGGGACAAATAAGATGGGAGGGTCTTTATTCATGCAACTCCTACTCCTCGTCTACATGCTCTAGTCTAGCCACAAGCCTGCTCTCCAGCCAAGTCGCAGATGCAGGAAGTCACATGCTTCTCCTCTCTACTTGGCCGTCCCCTGTAGCTCTTCGTTGTTTCTTCTCTACACTATTACCTCTTGCGTGTTCTGCCCTTATGCATGTTTTAAGTAAAATGCCTGCATTAAAGCGTTATCTGCGTTTTGTGCAGACAATGTTCTGCGTTTAACGCACAACTTTCTCCACAAAACACATGCATTGCATCTCTCCTCTTGCTCTGTCGTTTAGCTCCTCTTTAGTCCTCAAACGCAGGTGTATACGTTGGACTGTTGGACTGTCATTTTGCCACTGCTTTTTGCTCCTGTTGGAATGTCGTTTATTTCCTTTTGGCACATCATTTTGGGTTGATTTTTTCTGCTGCTTGTTTTTAATTTTTTTCTTCTTATTGCTTCATAAAATAGCTAAAATTGATCTGCAAAAAATAATCCAAATGCAGTACTTTCGACTTACTTTAATTTATTTGCTTCCAAATTGTACCTAAAATCATATATGAATTAAAGTGAGTATTTTAAGCATTTTTATGTCAATAATTGCTAAGTGCAAATGATTAAATATATCAACAATTAAACACCTATCAAACACTTTTACCTAGTCATGATACTCCAAATCATCCAAAATATCACCAAACGCATACATTGTCCCTTTATGTTCATAGATATATCATATGATTATACACCAAGTATAATGGCCTGGGCTGATGTGGTGATGAAGGAAAAAGATTCTTCCTTAGACACTCATAATAATCGATCTTACCTTAACTGCTTTCCTAATGTGCTCCACTGGACTGTGTACATCTTGACCCTTGGAATAACACACTAAAGTAGCAACACCAAGCCTTTTTAATGATCTAATCAATGAAAGAACTTTAAATCACATTTGAATCTATGATTTGAACCTAATTTTAAATAAAAAAAGCATGCATAAAAATCAAACCATGCAAAAACATACAAAAAATAATAAGATTCCTAATGATTACTATATTGACATAAAAGCTCCAAATTCATTGGGTTGACTCCCAAGAAGTGTTTTTTAATGATTTTTTTTACTTGGACTCCTTACTTAAACCCATCATCCTAATAGGTCCTTATAGTTCTTTTTCCTAATCAAGGGCCCATTAGATTCCAAATATACCACATGCTCTATTAACATAGTGCTCCGTATCCCCTCTTTTTGTCTACAAATCTCTAATTGTTCCTTTGTCATTATTTCCTGTATAGCTAAAATACTTTATTATTAATCACATCTATAGAGAAACAAGTATCATTTTTATCAATGGAACATCTGATTGCTTCAGATATCTTAAAAGTTACTTCTTTATTCTCTATCCTTATAATTAACTTTTCATCATGCACATCTATTATAACCTTAGGAGTGGTTGAAAATGGTTGTCCTCAGATCAAAGAAACCTATATATCATCGTCCATATAAAACTATAAAAGTGAATCCAAGGAACATTAAAGCATTAACCTTAAGAAGTGGAGAGGATTTTGAGAATCCTAAGAAGATTTCTCAAGGGATTACTAATGTAGAAGAAGTGGAGAAGGAGCTTAAAGGAGAAAAGAATATATCATTTAGCTCAAAGGTGAGTGTTGAGTCCTTTATTGTTGTTAATACTATCCTTCACCTTTACCTTGCAAGTTAGAGAAATTAAATGAGGAGGAAAAAGGTGAAGAGATATTCAAGATATTTCAAGAGTGTAGGGACTTAGTACAGATCAAGAGTTTGAAGATAGGGAAGATGCTAAAAGTGAGTGGTCAATAACTTAGGCCCTGTCCTGAAGAAACTTAAGTGGAGAAAGAGCAAAGTGTGAAATCTAAAGATCATAATTTTATCATGTGATAAGGAAAACAAGGAGTCGAGCTAGTGACAATAAACAAAAGCACTTCTTGGGAGGCAACCTAAGGGAACTTTATTTCTTTCCTTTACATTTTTGTATTTGTTAGGATATGCAATTGTGTTTCTAAGTTTGTTTGTTTCTCACATTTTTTTCTTACATGTTTTTAAGTTTTAAAACAAAAGGAGAGAGAATCAATAGCAACAAACAATTATTTCTCTTTTTCTATCGATTATAGGACTATATAGTCATAATTAAATAGTAAAATTAACTAAAAAAATTCATGGCAACTTGAATATGTACATTTACTCTTGTGATTGGTTAATATACATTATCTTTAGAAGAGTAGTGACTAGTGGTAGATGCAAGCCTGTAAGATTTTGAGCCTTTATAGACTGACAAATCCATATCAATCTCATTGTCTTTTGACAATGTGTGACCTTCATGAAATATACATCCTGACTTTGCTTTCTATTCGAGACTACAACTTTATCACTTGCATTAACATGAAAATGAGATAGGCACTTTTTGATTTGTAAGCTACATTAGCCAAACAACCCACCTATTGATATGAATCCTTTTGACAAGCCCCCTTAAGCTTTATTTGCCTTTTCTTTTTGTGCTAACCACTTTACATGCCTTAAACCTAACTAAATGTCCTACCCAAGCTTTAAAGCTAATGGAGAATTTATTGATTGTAGATGTTTGTGGATGTACAGAAGTGTAAGTGTGGGGGTGGGCACATGTGTGGGTTGGTTATAATTTTTATAATGTCATTTTATATCTTATCAATGACTTCCAATGTTGATATAACTTCTTTTAATTTACGTTTGAAAAAAGGAAAAAGAAAGAAAAAGAAGAAAGAAGAAAGAAGAAAGAAAAAAGTATTTAAATAAAAGTATCAAGGAGGAAATGCATTTGTTTTGTAAAGTTTTTTATGATTAGTTTTCCTCCTAAAGTTGCATGGAATTGTTGATTTGAGTATAAAGCATATAAGGTAAATGTTGTTTTGAAGGATCAACAGTTTTGGTTGTAATGTATTGTTTGTTACCAATTATACGAGTGATTCCTTCTAATTAGTTGTGCTTCGTATGGTTTAGGGTGAGAGAGCTTGAAGTTGAGCTGTGAAACATAGTTTTTGCATTCATCATAGTTTATGTACACAGTTTTGAGTGGATGTTGGTTTTTGTGCTACTTAATGTTATATTTAGTGTTTTTCGTGCTTCACTAGCTTTGATGACTTTTATACCATATTACCCAACTACATCTCACCTTAACCTTTACTAACATTACAGCCTTAAAAAGTCCTATTGATTCATGATTATGCATGTGAATCCTAGCGGGGGAGAAATGAAATGATATGTAAGGTCATGATCATGAATGGTGTTTAAGTGTACCTATGGGTCAATACTATTTAAACACATTCTTTCCAAGTATACCTCTAAATTGCATAGTTTCTAAAGGGAATGATTACTAATTAGTCATGAGTAGAGGCATTGAATGTTGATTTCTTGTCATGGCTTTGAAAGTTATTAATCTTTTCTTATGACTATCTATTCTTGGAAAATATGGAAAATGAGATTTTATTGTTTTACCCGAGGACAATCAAAAACTAAGTGTAGTGGAAATTGATATGTGCTTAATTGATTGTACATTTATTCCATAACACTTAGTGATTAATGCTATGAAATGTTTAAGAAACTCATTTTCGTTCATATTTGATTTTAGGCACAATTTGGAAGCATAAGAGTAAAAGTGAGTTTAAAACACATTTTTTAAGCCATCCTTTTAATGTTCAAACTCAATTGTCATTGTCAAATAAAAAGGAGATGGATTGGGTGAAGATGGGACAAGAAAATGCAAGAAAGTGAAGCATTGAAGATGATCAGGAAGATATATAATTATGTACTTACACAGCCCTGAAAGTTCACAAATTGGGCACATTTTTATAATAGCACAGTTAGATACATCTTATGTATCCATCTATGTGACTACCCAGATCCCTAATTTTTAATATGAAACAACATTTGACACATAAAACATAACATGGATCATTTTTGCGACACGAAGGAGGGCCAGACCCTTGATTATTTAGCAGCCATAGACAACTAAGCCTCCCTTTTCCAATTCATAGGTGATAGCAACACATTATAATGCTAGTCAAAATAAACTAGACTATTACTATAGCAATGGTGAGTCTAGGTTGATCCCACAGAGAGTGTTCTGTTAGCTTTAGAAATGAAATTAATCGATGTTTAGGTTTTAGGGAGTTTGATTTTAAAAATAAGAAAATAAAATAAAGATAAACTAACTAAAAAAATAAATTAAAAATAACATTAAAAATTGATAAAAGTGGGAAATTCGGTAGGGACCTGGTTCTTTAATTTAATCACAACCTACACCCCAATTTAACATATTTCAATGATTTGTTGTTCTCAAAATTCTCCTAGAAACTTTTAATTGTAGGTTAACAATTAACTTGAGTTTTCCCTTAGATATTTTTTAATTAAGATATGATCGTTGATGCAACCTAACTACCAAATAACCTATGATACAATCTCTAGATTTAATTAGGTAGTAGCATTACGAATTAGAAAAATTGATTAATTAAGGCAACAACCACATACAATGTGTCATTTTAACCTAAGGTATGTTTTCTTTAGTGATAAAGAACCATTAGTCGCTACAAATGAATTCCAACATAACAATTATGAAATAAAATGATCCAATGAACACATTAAAATCATCATTTCACAATATCCAAATCCATACACATCAATAACACAAACAATTTCTAAAGAGAAAAAGAAATAAAAAACAATGGAAGGAATGCTTAACTGGGTTGTCAGTATCGATGTCATCTCCGAATTGGCATTGAGAAACCACCCCTCTATGGGTCTCTCAAGGTTGAGAGCTTTGCCCCTCATCTTCATTAAAACTAAGAGCACCCAAGAAGAAATTGCTCTAGCCCCCGATATGTCACCCTTGAAGAACCCCCTGTTCTATCTTAAAACCAAAAACATTAAAACCCTTATGTCTGTTATGTTCTTAAAACCAACATACACAAAACCCTCCTTCACTCCTCTTTATGTCTGTGTTTTAACATCTACCTAACGTTTGGGTTTTAGTCTCTTGGCCCAACATTGTCATTTCCTTCATTTTAATTGACGCGTGGTTGCTTCATTTTTTGTGTTTCCATTTTGCTTTATACTTCTAACCTATTGGGCATTTTGCCCCTATTTGCTGCCGTTTAGCTCCTTCTTTTTTAATCCATATGCTGCATACATTTTGCTCCTTGTTTTAAATCTACACTACCATTCTGCTACTACTATGCTACTATTTTGGTCCAGTTGCTACATGTTTTGGTCCTTCCTAGCTGCTACAGTCATCCATCATCCAACCATTTAACCATCACTCCATTAAATTCACGGTTTTTGTATAGAGCAATCACATGCAATTTCCATATACAGACATAAGCAATCACTCACGACTATGTAGTAATTTTTTTTCAATAATCAGTGAGCTCAGTTGCTTCATCATCTTGATTTTCTTGTCTTTACTTGCTCTAATATTTATCATTCTTGCTCCATGATAACAAAGGATTGTGATTCTCTGAAAAACAGCTCGAATATGTTGCTTTTGACTCACTTTAGCCCCTTTGATTCCAAATCGTACCTAAAACATATATGAGTCAAAGTGAGTATCTTAAGTAATTTTATATCATTAATTGCTAAGTGTTATTGAGCAGATGTATAATCAATTAAAGACATATCAATTTCCCCACACTTAGCTTTTGACCGTCCTCAGGCACAACTTCAAAATTAGGCACATAGTCCCAAAACATTTACTCATTTTCTATATTTTCTTAGAATACATAATCATAATCAAAGATGATTGACTTTAAAAAATCATAGCAATAACTCAACATTCTAAGCTTTTACTCATAATCAATCAACATTCAATACCTTTAAAAACTGAGCAATCTAATGATAGACTTGAAAAGTGTATTTAATCAAGATATATTCATGGGTACACTCAACACCATTCATAATCATGTCATTCCATAACTTTTCATATCATTTCATTTCTTCAGCACTACAATTCACGTGCAAAATCATGAATCAAAAGACTTTTCAAGGTTGTAATGTGGGTAAGGGTAAGGACATATGTATTTGGGTCGAGTAACATGAAAGCATCAACACTAGTGAAACAAAAGTAACACTCAATATACTAGCAAGTGCAAAAACCAGCATTCACTCACAATTATGTACATCAACTATGATGAATGCAAAAACAAGTTTCATGGCCCCAACTTGAGCTCTCATACAAGAAGCACATTAAGCATAACCAATCCGAAGGGATCATTCATAAAGATTGATGATAACAATACATTGAAACTATTATGAGTGAACCTTCCAAGATAACATCTACCTTATATCCAACATACTCAAATAACCCATTTAATACAACTTTAGGAGGATGTATTAATCATAAATAACTTTTCAACATACATGCACTTCCTCCCTGGTACATTTATTTAAAAATTTTCTTTTTGCCTTTTATTTTCTATTTTTTTCTTTTGCTTCTTTTTTATAAACATTAAAAAAATACATTAACATGGGAATTTCAATGATAAGACATAAAATAACATCCCAACAATTATAACCATCCCACACATATGCACACCCCCACACTTAGAATTTTGTACATCCACAAACTCAACAATCATAAATGCTCCACTAGCTTTATAGCTTAGGTTAGACATTTGGTTAGGTTTAAAAGCATATAATGTGGTTTATATAAAAAGAAAGGTATAAAGCTCAAAAGGGCTTATCAAAAAGAAAATCAGATAATGGGTAGGCTATTTGGCTAATGTAGTTCGGAAAACAAAGAATACCTAATCATTTCCATGTTAATGCATGTAATTAAGATAGTTTGGAAAAACAAAGAATGCCTCAGGTATTGTTTAATTAAGATATGATTGTTAATTCAATCTAACTACTGAATAACTTAGGATATGATCTTTAGAATCAATCGGGTAGTAGTATTATGAATTAGGAAAACCGAATGATCAAGATAACAACCACATATAATTTACCATTTAACCTATACTATGTTATCCCTAATGATTACGAATCATTAATCGCTATAAATGAATAAAATTTACGAATTACATTGAATATTCTAGCAATGGGTTTGTAATAAAATGATCCAATGAACACATTAAAATCATCTTGTCACAATACCCAAATCCATACACATTGGATAAATAAACAATTTCTAAAGAGAGAAAGAATCAACAAAACAATGGAAGGAATGATTAATTGGGTTATCAGCGTTGGTGTCTCCTTCGAATCGGTGTCGGGAAGCTACCCCTCCATGGTTCTCCTAAGGTTGAGAGCTTTGCCCCTCATCTTCATTAGAACCACGAGCTGCCAAGAAGAAATTGCTTCAGCCCCTGAAATGTCACCCCTGGAGAACCCTTGTTCTATCTTAAAACCAAAAATGTTAAAGCCCTTCTATCTGTGCTATTCTTGAAATCAACATACACAAAACCATCCTTTACTCCTCTCTACATCTACGTTTTAACATCTACCTAATGTCTGCGCTTTGGTCTCTTGGCCCAATGTTGTCATTTCCTTCATTCTAGCTGACGCATGGTTGCTTCATTTTCTATGTTACCGCTTTGCTTTATGCTTCTAACCCATTGACGCATTTTGCTCCTACTTGTTGCCATTTAGCTCCTTCTGTTTTAATCCACTTGCCATATGCATTTTGCTCCTTGTTTTAAATATGCATTGTCATTCTACTCCTATTATGTTGTCGTTTTGGTCTAGTTGTTGCATGTTTTGGTCCTTCCTAGTTGCTACAACTGTCCATCATCCAACCATCTAGCCTTCACTCCATTAAATTCACGTGCCTACGTAGGGCTGTCACATGCATTTTCTATGCACAGCTATGAGTGATTGCTCACAACTGTGTAGTAATTTTTGTTCAATAATCCGTGAGCTCAGTTGCTTCATCATCTTAACTTTCTTGCCTTTACTTGCTCCAGATGACAAGGGATTGTGATTCTCCAAAAAAAAAGCTCAAATATGTTGCTTTCGACTCACTTTAGCCCCTTCAATTCTAAATCATACCTAAAACCATATATGAGTCAAAGTGAGTGTAACACCCACATACCCCCTGGGAGGATATGCAAGTGTCACATAAAATAGAAACAAAATATGTCAAAACATACCAAACATTCCTTACATACATTTCCAGAAACTCAAGCAACATATATTACCTTCCATTAAAAGTTGTTTTTAAAGAGAACATATGAAACATATTGTACTAATCCAAATACATGCCATAATTTCAAAAGCCAACCTGCATAAAGGTTATTACAAATCTGTAATCAAAATACAAGTTGTCACATAATGTCATAAACCAAAAAAAAAAACTCAAACAACTTCCAAAATAGAACACATTCTTCATTGGTCAATGCGGTAGTCTTTGTCCCAGTCTTTAAACCTTCTTATCAGAACCTACAAAGAGGCAAAACTACCGTGCTAAACATAAAGCTTAGTAGGGAATAACTAAACATAATGTGTAATGGCGACTGTTACTAACAGTCGTCTAACATTCATATATACAGATTCAAATCATATCACAAAAATCTTTAATTGTCCATAATACAGAGTAATCTAAACATTATGTCACAAAGCAAAATATGATTCATCAATCAATACATAACATTCTTACATCAGAACAAAACTCATAAATATCAAAACAAAATGTCTAAGTATCAAAATTGAATATCAGAATAGGATATAATCCTTTCATATCAAAATATGACTTATATCAGAACATAATTTGTTTTGTATCAAATTAGAGCATATCTCTTATCAAAGCAAAACTTGTTTTGTATCAGAATAGAATTTGTTTTTATCAAAACTAAACATGTATTAGAATACAAAATAAGTTAGACTACTAATCCTTTTTACAGAAGTGGGAAACAGGACCATAAAGAAGATACCATGATTGGTATCTCATAAAAGAAGAGACTTATGTATCAGTATTAGTATCAAAAGACATTGTTGTGTCAAATATTAGGAGACATCTAAGTGTCGATATTAGGAGACATCAAAGTGTCAATATCAGGAGACACCTTAATGTCATAAGAGCAACTGCAAACCCTTCTAAACATGCCTATTTACCCACGAATAGGATTTAACAGTTTTAAAACAAACCATTTCAAATTTTAGAATTCCATGTAAATGATGTAGTGCAAAACATGACCTTATTCATTTGATCAAACTTAACATGCCTTATAAATACAAACTTATTCATTAAAGCATCAATAAATGTATTGAGTCATCACACATTATGTATATTCACACAATTAGGAACTACTTCTAATACAAACCCAATTATCAAACTCCTCAGACAATTGATGGTCCTGAATTATCACAATATCAAAACCACATGATAGTGAAATAATGCATAAGTTGAATTCATTCCTTAAGCTCAAATTGAGCCCATTCATTCTCACTCAAACTTATCATGCCTTATAAACATAAGCATTTATAATAATGCACCAATGAATACACTAAGTAATTAAACTTTACATGTACTCACCTAAGTTCCCAATTCTCAAATATACATAACTAACACGCCACTTTTATCATTTAAATCACTTTTGTGTTCATAAGTATACTTCATTCCTTTAACAACTTATAAGTTCCAAAATTAGATACTTTGTTATCTAGTAACACCTTCTTTAAGTTATTACTTCAATTAAAAATCCAAATCTTATACAACCTTTAATGAACTTATTCCACATCAAACTACGTTCATTTTACACCATAATTACGTCTAATTAAACCATTATAAAGTACCTTAACCTTATATGGTCTAACAATTGCCCAAAACCAATCTTTTCTCCTTCCTAAGTACTTCCCACGACTGTGGGAATAAGCCTTATAAATCCCACGATCGTGGGATGAGTGAACCGAAGTTTAACTCACCCACAGCCTCCAATTTGTTTCCAAAACATGACTTCTTTACTTTCATTAGAGCACCTTCACCAAACACCATCAATTTCACTTCAATTCTACCTTATTCATGCTTCAATACCTCATCAAATTCATATCCAAACCAATAAAAAAATCATTCATTAAGTAACTTACAAATTAATATTCTATATATGAAAACCAAATCAGAAGTTATCATACAAGGATCATTTTTCCAACATTCATTTATCATCATCTTAACACATATTTCATGACAATTCAGTTATCATAAAACTTCTAATAATACATGCTATCAAGTTTAGTAATCCCCTACCTAATTACCTTCAAATTCCTTCTTCAAAGAACTAAACCAAACCAGCCCTTCATGCAACCAAAAACACTTCCGAAATTTGGGTAGGTATAGGATGATCTTAACACCCAAAAGACAGTAACATAAAAGATAACTTGTGGTAGCTTTCTTGATGCAATATCTTGTAAGAATTCTAAGTGAAATTGAAGCAAAATTTAGAGATAAGAGAGGTGAATGATTTAGGTGGTGATGCTTCAATGAAGGTTGTAGAAAGTTCTTTCAAGTTTAACACCTATGCTACGAGGTGTCCTAATCTTGGAGGAGCAAATGTCACCAATGCATGAATCACATTTGTCCTCCCTTTAAGCTACCAAATGTCACAAATCTATTTGGCCATTTGTCACTTAATCAATGCTGCCAAATGTCATTCAATTATACTGCCATTTGTCCCTTATTTACTCATGCCAAATGTCAATGCAATAGCTATGCCAAATGTCACTAAATGTATAGGCTTAGTCACCTAATTTTCATGTACCAACTTATCTTGCCATTTGACATTTTCCTTGTCCAAATGTGCATTTTAATAGATCAATTTTCTAATGGTCTCAATTAATTAGAATTCACTAGGTAAGATCAATTAAACCAATATTCAAGTCATATGCAATTCTTAATCATCTCACAATTTTTACTCTTATGCCTTGACATATAACATCAAGATCCTTGCATCTTATCTAAAGATTTATATTCAAAAGATCACCAACTAATATCTTAAGTTGACAATATCTTAACCTCAATTACTATCACATCCAAGCATATAATACATATGTACACCGTAATATCATTCAACAAAGCAACCATATTATTAGATATACACTTACAATAACTTATCAACTTAATCTTGAGGACGTCTACATATATCACTATCATTTACTTCATCTTACTTACATATGTTCTTAATCAATTAAAAAATACAAGATGCATAACCATCATGAGATTCTAAAATCAAAGCAAATGTCGCAACCTTATACTGAATCAAAAACTTTTGACATGATACCTAAACAACCATTTCGGTTCCAAGTTCAACCTCTCAAGGTAATAGAAATTTTGGTTTTCTACACTGGCTATATGTTCAACAAATCGAATCATGTAGTATCTCCTATATCCGACAGATCATCATTCATCTCAATTTACCCCACAGGGTCCAGATATAGAAGGATGAGATCGTGCAGGTGTTATAACTCTCATCAACCTCATTAACAGCCTCATGAGATCTTTTCAAACTTAAATTTAAAATAGAAACGTAGGATAAACCACATTAGGCCAAGCATAACTCTTATATCCAAGTAGAAGCAATATTTAAGCGCTAGTTAAAGTAGAATCACCTAAACCATGCTCTGATACCAAACAATGTAACACACACATATCCTCTAGGAGGATATGTAAGTGTCACACAAAACAGAACCAAAACATGCCAAAACATACCAAACATTCCTTACATGCATTTCCAGAAACTCAAGCAACATACATTACGTTTCATTAAAAGTTGTTTTTTAAATAGAACATATTAAACATATTATACTAATCCAAATAAATGCCATAATTTCAAAAGCCAACCTGTATAAAGGTCATCACAACCTTTAATCAAAATACAAGTTGTCACATATTGTCAGATACAAAAAAATTCAAACAACTTCCAAAATAAAGCACATTCTTCATTGGTCACTGTAGTAGTCCTTGTCCCAATCTTTAAACTTTCTTATCAAAACCTACACAGAGGCAAAACTACCGTGCTAAGCATAAAACTTAGTGAGGAATAACTAAACATAATGTATAATGGCGATTGTTTCTAACAGTCATCTAACATTCATATTTGCATATTCAAATCATATCACAATAATCTTTAATTGTCCATAACATAGAGTAATCTAAACCTTATGTCTCAAAATAGAATATGATTCATCAATCAATACAGAACATTCTTACATCATAACAAAACTCATAAATATCATAATAGAATGTACAAATATCATAATTGAATATTAGAATAGGATATAATCCTTTCAAATGAAAATATTACTTATATCAGAACAAAATTTGTTTTGTATCAAATCAGATCTTATCTCTTATCAGAACAGAACTTGTTTTGTATCAGAACAGAATTTGTTTTTATCAAAACTAAACATGTATTAAAATACAAAATAAGTTAGACTACTAATCCTTTTTTATAGAAGTGGGTAACAGGACCAAAATAGAAGATACCATGATTGGTATCTCACAACAGAAGAGACTTGTGTCCTAATATCAGAAGACACTATTGTGTCAAATATCAGGAGACACTGAAGTGTCGATATTCGAAGACACCAAAGTGTCAATATCAAGAGACATCTTAGTGTCACAGGAGCAGTTGCAGACCCTTCTAGGCATGCCTATTTACCTATGACTAGGACTTAACAGTTTTAAAACAAACCATTTCATATTTCAGAATTTCATGTAAATGATGTAGTACATAACATATGATCTTCTTCATTTTATCAAACTTAACTTGCCTGATAAATACAAACACATGCATTAAAGCATCAATAAACATATTGAGTCATCACACATTATGTATACTTAGACAATTAGGAAGCACTTCTAATACAATCCCAATTATCAAACTCCTCGGATAATTGATGGTCCTGAATTATCATAATATTAGAACCACATGGAAGTGAAATAATGCATAAGTATGAATTCATTTCCTTAAGCTCAAATTGAACCCATTCATTCTAACTCAAACTTATCATACCTTATAAACATAAGCATTTGTAATAATGCACCAATGAATACATTAAGTAATTGCACTTTAAATTTACTCACCTAAGTTTCCAATTCTCAAACATACATAACTAACACATCACTTTTATCATTTAAAACACATTTGTGTTCATAAGTATACTTCATTCCTTTAAAAACTTATAAGTTCCCAAATTAGATAGTTTGTTATCTAATAACGCCTTCTTTAAGTTATTACTATAATTAAAAATCCAAATCTTATACAACCTTTAATGAACTTATTTCACATCAAACTAGGTTCATTTTACACCTTAATTAAGTCCAATTAAACCATTATAAAATACCTTAACCTTATATGGTCCAACAATTGCCCAAAACCAATATTTTCTCCTTCCTAAGTACTTCCTATAGTCGTGGGAGCCAGCCTTATAAATCTCACAATCGTGGGATGATTGAACTAAAGGTTAACTCACCCGCAACCTCCAATTTGTTTCAAAAACTTGACTTCTTCACTTCTATTCGATATAACTTCACCAAAGACCATCAATTTCATTTCAATTCTACCTTATTCATGCTTTAGTACCTCATCAAAAATTCATTTCTAAACCAATTCAAAAATCATTCATTAAGTAACTTACAAATCAATATCTTCCGCACATCAAAATCAAACCAGAAGTTATCATACAAGGATCATTTTTCCAGCATTCATTTATCATCATTTAACACATATTTCATGCCAATTAAATTATCATAACACTTCTAATAGTACATGCTATCAAGTTTAGTAATCCCTTACCTAATTACCTTCAAATTCCTTCTTCAAAGAACTAACCAAACCAGCCCTTCATGCAACCAAAAACATTTCCAAATTTTAGGTAGGTGTAAGATGATCTTGGCACCCAAAAGATAGCAACATAAAAGATAACTTGTGGTAGCTTTCTTGATGCAATATATTGCAATAATTCTAAGTGAAATTAAGCAAAATTTACAGCTAAAAGAGGTGAATGATTTCGGTGGTTCAATGAAGGCTATAGAAACTTCTTGCAAGTTTAACACTTAAGCTGCTAGGTGTCCTAATCTTGGAGGAGCACATATCACTAATGCATATATCACATTTGTCCTCCCCTTAAGCTACCAAATGTCACACACCTGTTAGGCCATTTGACACTTAATCAATGCTTCGAAATGTCATTCAATTATACTACCATTTGTCCCTTTTTTACTCGTTCCAAATGTCAATGCATTAGCTATACAAAATATCACTGCCATTTGTCCCTTATTTACTCATTCCAAATGTCAATGCATTAGTTATGCCAAATATCACTAAATGTATAGGCTTAGTCATCCAATTTTCATGTACCATCTTATCTTGCCACTTGACATTTTCCTTGTCCAAACATATCATGAAGAAAACCATGATGAGATCATGATAATGAGATTTCTATCATGTTCAATTATGTTAGTATCTAAATTATCCCCAGTCATAAGATTAATGAGATAGGACATTATTAATCTAGATAGACTAGCACATGTTATACTCTTTGATTTGATTAAGTAGTGGATCTCATAAGCTGCAAGCATGAGATGTTTAGAGTTAACATGTGGATGCTTACTAAGAGTAATAAGTACATCAGATGACCTGCTATGAGATTATCATATGGCTGATTTATCAAATGTTAGTGATTAATCTTATCATATTAATGGTGCAAATTTCCTTAAACTTGAGGTACTCAAGGATATCTTGGATACTGCTCATACGCTTTGCATCATTCCTTGTTGCCTCAAGATGATGTCACTCATAGGGTGGCGATTGGGTACAACTATTGGTATTCAAAGGTAATTGGGTAGCCAGTAAAGGATTCACCACACTTGATAGAAGGAGATGATACCTAAGGCATATTATTGGGGTCATTACTTAGGAGTCTATGTCCAGAGCAGTTATGTGTCATGAAGAGAGTCTGCAATGATATATAGAGTAATGAGATCCCCAGGATAAGAACTAACATCACTTGGACTAAATATGACGTAGTCAGTCTAGTGGGAGTTAACATATAGCCCATACTCCAAACCAAGTGGGGTATAGGATGGTGAAGGGATGAATTGCACAGTAATTGCCTATGGAAAGGTTTGAAAGTTGGATAGTTAACTATTAAAGAGTTCATGTATTAATTCATTTACATTTCGGTAGATTGGCATCATAAAAACCTTCATGATTTTCTTGGATTAAGAGCTATTTCAAGTGGCATGAAACCAATCAGGATATGCTCGAATTAAGAGTTAATTCAAGTTTCCAAAATAACTAGAAATGTAAGGGTCACATGCATAAAAGATTGGATGAAAAATAAAGTGTGCAAGGTTGTCATTTTAAGCAAGTCACGATCGTGACCTACTTGATGACATTTGGTACATAAATGAGTTCTTCACTTATGTGCACACGAAATTGAGCCAAAAACACACTCCATTGGGAGGCTAAGGGTTTAGAAGAGTTCTGGAGGTTCAAAGGAGTGATCTCGAGTTTTATTAATGCAATTTTATGCAATTATTGCATGAGTTTAATTGCATGTAACTTGATTATGATCTAACTCTCGATTAAGCATCTACTTGAATTCATCTTGTCGGTGCTCTAACCACCCTTACACACTGTTATTCTCCATCTTTTCATTCTCTTAAGAGGCCAAGGAAGGTGTTTGGTGTTTGCAACAACCCAAACAAGGAGAAGAAGTAAGAAAGGAGGAGCTATCCTTAAGGTACACATTTTTAATTACATGTTTTTTCAATTCTGTCTATTACATACATATGATTCTGGATTTTTTAGGGATGTCATCAGGTTGGAATTTTGATTTCAATGCTTATGCTGTATAGACATGCACGAGATGCATAGACCCATGGCTGCCCTACAGTAGCATTAGAGTTACTTATGCATGTACTAGATGATTTATTAAACATGTGTAAATTGTTTGCTGGGTTGTGACTGACATGCATGTTGATTTGGAAAAATTCATATTTTTTTTAGAAAAATACTTTTTCTAATTTTCTTTCACAGAACTGTTTATAAAATGTTATATTATGTTTTGTCAAAGAAAATTGCAATTAAATTTCATTTTCTATTTTATTATGAATTAATTTCCAGTCTATTCATATGTTGGTTTCTAGGGATTTCTAGAAAACAGAATGCATGCACTGATTTTGAAAATTTCATAATACTTTTAGAACATTTTTCTAATTTCCTTACACAAATATGTTTATAAGGTGTTATATTATTTTTTTGTCAAAGCAAATTGCAATCGAACGTCATTTTCTATTTCATTACAATTTTAATTTCAGCCTAATATATGTATGAAGTTTAGGGAAATTCTAGAAATCTTATGAACATGCATGCTTGTAAATTCCAAAATAATTTTATAAACAATTTTTTTAATGAATTTCCTTCATGAACATGCACATATGATGTTTCCACGTGTATGAGATGCATGACACCTATTTTTGAAGTGATTAGTTATTTATTCTCGATTTTACATAAATGATGGTGATGTATGACAAGTGTTAGTGGACATATGATGTGTTGGGTAATTCCATTTAGTTCATAAAGAATTCCTAGGAATTAGATTTTGGAATTTTTTATTAGGCACATTTAGAATGTTTATGAGACTTTGGAATTTTTCCAAAATTAATTGAACTTGATTCAATTAATAGATCAAGTTAAAGTCAACACTGGTCAACTTTTAGAAAGCTAATGGGGTTGACTGGTTTGATGATTTATGTGTATGTGTTTCAGCTATAAGACCTTGAAACAATTTTTTGAGATAAGAAATATATATTTTGATGCTAGTAGCATGCTAAGTGCATGTGCTTGAAATTAGGGTTTCAGAAAATTTTTAGACATCGAATCGATCTCTTTAGTGTCTAGTAGGTTAACTCATTTATCTTAATAATTTTGGCCGTCATGATATTTTTGGCTTGTACTAAAATTGTTTTAATAAATTTGAGATAACCTAGGGATGTTTTAGATGACTAATTGATGATTAGGAATTTTGAAAACACTAGGGATTAATTTAGAATTTATCCTTGTAAAGCATTGCATTTCTAATGCGATTAGAAAAGGTATGTGTACTAGAACTAAAGTGTTTAATTTGGACAGCAAAATAATTGAATTTCTAACACAAGCACCCAATTCAGTTCAAAAATTGAATCAAATCTGAACTTTTGAAGCATAGACAAGTGATAACCTAAATTAAACCTCCTTTATGTGTTACATACATTAGATGCATTTTAAGGGTTGGTTAAAAAGGCATGATAGGGTGGTTATGGACATAGGCTCAATTTAATTGAGGCGTCCATAATCATGCCATATAGTTATAGTAACTATCTGAATATATATCTTTGAGATATATATAAGTCCTTCTAAGTATTGATTAGACCTAAGAACAAATATGTCAACCAAAATATTAAGACTTACGCCTTCCATTGATATGGAAAGAACTAGAGTTCTTCTAGAGTTGGGTTACTGGGCAAACCCAAGCCCGTTCTACACGAATATGTTCAAACCATGGAAATTAGATTTCTAAATTAATGGGTAGGTCCTAACTGGAAGCGTTAATTTGTTGGGTAAACCCAAGGTCAATGTGGATAAAGGCAAATTTGGGTAGTATATGTATCAAGAGTTGATAATCCAATGACTGTGCTAAATCAATAGTTGATGGCACAAGTTGATAGTTGCATTATTGAATGCAATTGGTATGAATGATACCTACCGATTGACCTAAGGTGGCTTGTTGGGCAAACCCAAGGTCACTCTTAGTGATGTTGGAAATCAACCTAACAAGAAAACTATAAGTTTTCTCGTATTCATAGTGAGGGCTATAGATTTGGATACAATAGTGGGACTCATATTGCATTAGGTTAAAGTCCTTATCAATATGTATTTATGTACATTCTAATGCTCTCTCTCATTCTTATAGGTTATTGAATTGCCATGATATCTTCTTCCATTATGAACTTACGCTCTCTACTAGACTCTAACACACTCATAGGACCAAACTTTTTAGATTGGCTACATAATTTAAGAATCGTTCTCAAATATGAGAAACTAGGATATGTCCTAGATGAACCACTTCCCGATCCCCCTACTGTCGATGCCTCTAATGAGATCAGAAAGCTTACAAGAGGCTACTGGATGATAGTGAACTTGCTAACTGTATTATACTCGCCTCTATGTCTCCATAATTGCAAAAGCAGTATGAGGCTATAGGTGCTCATACCATAGTCTACCATCTAAGGGAACTATTTGATGAGCAAGCTCAGTCCAAAAGATTCGAGACCTCGAGGTTCCTATTCCACTATAAGATGGCTCAGGGATCATCTCAAGTGCAGTATGCAATGAAGATGAATGGATATATTGAGAGGTTAGCCAGTTTAGGTTTCATAATGGATCATGAATTAAGTATAGACTTAATTCTGACTGGTTTGAATGATGGTTATTCACAGTTTGTGCTTAATTATCATATGAACCAAATATCCGCCTAGAAACCTGAGTTGATTAATCTACTCAAAACAGCTGAGCAAATTGTTAGGAAAGATAGTGAGGCTATGATGTTGGTGGACTCTACTTCTAGATCCCGCAAGAGAAATCAAAAGAGGAAAAAGAAGTCCAAAAAGCCAATGGGAGGTGTAGCCAACAAGAAGGAAAAGGAGAATACACCAAAAGGAATATGCTTCCATTGCAATAAGAAAGGGAATTGGAAAAAAAAAACTGTAAAGCCTATCTGAAGTCGCTGATGTAACATCCCACCCCCTACTGGAAGGGTAAAATGGTAAAATTGGCATAGGATGGGATAGATTGGGATTGCATCATGCA
>JANVCQ010000009.1:10241489-10252443 GCA_025531925.1 Erythroxylum plowmanianum | reverse complement strand
TGATTACTTAGAACCTATCGGAATTCAGTAAAAGAATTTTATTTTTAACAAACGTTTTTGAAAGAATTTCAAAAAGGAGAATACACAATTCAACCCCCCCTTCTCGTGCATTCTATATCGTTTTTATAAGTATTATTTTAACGTGTGATTCACTTCATAAATTACCTTTTAAAGGAAAGGATGAACGAGCGAATGGGTTATTATGTTATATTTCATTTCGGGAAAATGTCCAGAGGGGTGGAAGGCCTGATTTTGAAGAGAAGGGGAAAAAATCCAATCCCTGGAGACCTGTAGAGAGCTAGCATCTTAACATCAGTTTGGAGGTGACATCGACGTCAATGAACCGATTAAACATTTCTTCTTTGTATTTTTTTTTTCTCTCTTATCGATTGATTGTGTTATCCTATGTTAATTGCTTGGGTTTTCATATATAGATAATCGTATTCTCATTATCATTCGATTATTTGTGTATAGACCCATTGCTAGAATTTCAATATAATTCGTAATTGTTATATTTGAGATTCATTTATAGTGACTAATGGTTCGTAATCATTAGGGATAACATATCCTAGGTTAAATGACCCGAGCATATATCGTTGTTGCTTAGATTAGTCTATTTTCCTTATTCAGTATGCGACTATCCAATTAAATCTAAAGATCATATCCTTGGTTGTTCGGTAGTTAGGTTTATTTAATGAGCATCTCTTAATTAAACACGACATAAGGGAAAACCAGGATTAACAGAACTTGTTGTTATTCTACGACCAATAGTTCAAGGAGAGGTAAAAGATCAACAAATCAATGAAATATGTTTAATAATGAATTCGTCACTTTTATCATTTTTCCATGTCTTCTTTAATTTGTTTATATTACTTTAGTTTTGTCTTATTTTCTTATTTTTAAACCAAATCAATCCCCCTACCTAAACGCCTATTAATTTCAGCTTGAAAGCTTTACACACATTCTCTATGGGATCGACCTAGACTCACCACTGCTACAGCTGTAGGTCTAGTTTATTTTAAGTTATGTTATGACATGCTCCTAATTTTGGCACCATTACCGGGGAGTGCAGTGCTTTAGTTTTAGTTTTTGATTTTAATTAGTTTTTTGTACATGCTTATTTGTAATTAGTTTCCTTTTAGTTATTCTTAATCTTTTCACTTTTTGATTAGTGTTTGTGTGTTGAAAAAAATTCATGGACGGAAGTAATTTTTTTCTATAACTCATATTCCCAATCTTATGACCATGTTTGGAACGATCATACTATCTTTAGTTATGGATGGGATAACTAGCAAAATTACTTCCTTGATAGTATGCAAGACATAATAATTCCCGTATAAGCCAGAAGTTTCTTATTACGACCCAGGTCCATCTCTGGAAGAATTGGTTAATGTTGTTGCTGTTAATAATTTCCAATTCCAGTAGCATGAAAGGCAATTTTGGCCTAGTTTCTAAAATTTAGAGAGAAAACAAAACTCAAGAACATCTCTAGAAGAATTGATTAATATTATGAATGCTAATACTTTGCCATTTCAATAGAGTATACAACAGCAGCTTCAACAGTTTCAAAAGGAGATAAAAGCAAGCATACAAAACTTGGTAAGCCAGATGGGTCAGATGATGGAAGCTCTAGAACTTATAGAATCATAAAGTGAAAAGGCACAACTATCTCAACTTAAGGTGTACCCAATGGACATTAGTGTAGAGGCCTTATAGAGTGAAGAAGAGCTTTAAAATCTTGAGAATATCACTCAAGGAATTACTTGTGTGGAATAAGTTGATAAGGAGCTCGAAGTAGAAAGGGTTACATATTTTAGCTCGAAGGTAAATATTAAGTTCTTAATTGTTGTTAGGATTGACTCTTTACCTTTATCTAGCAAGTTAAAGAAATTGAACGAATAAGAAAAAGATGAAGAGACATTCAAAATATTTCTAAAGTGCAAGGACTCAGTAGAGATTGAAAGTCAGAGGATAGGGAAGATGTTAAATGTGAATGATTATCAACCAAGGCCCTATCCTACACAACTTCACGTGGAAGTGGCTCAAACTGTGATACTAGAAGATCATAATTTTTTCACGTGAGGAGAAAACATGAAGTCGAGCTAATGAAACTAAACAAAGGCACTGCTTGGGAGGAAACCCAAGGGATGTTAAATTTCTTTTCCTTTACATTTACGCATTTAGTTCTTATATGCATGTGTGTTTTTAGTTGTTTATTTTTACTTGCTTTAAGTTTTCAACAAAAAGAGAGAGAATTAAACAAATAAACAAACATTTAGAGTGTGAATTGACATATACTTTTTCTTTTGTGATTGGTCAATTTACATTATCTTTAGAAGAGAAGTGACTAGTGGTAGACAAAGCCAGTGAAATTTTGAGCCTTTATATACTGATACATCTTTATCAGTCGCATTGTCTTTTGTTTATATGTGATCTTTATGACATGTACATCCTAACTTTGCTTTGATTTTCAATTCCATACCACATTTCGATCACATGGATTAACATGAAAATGATGAGGCATTCTTTGTTTTTCTGAACTACATTAAATAAACAACCTACCCATTATACGAATTTCCTTTTGATAAGCCCCTTTGAGCTTTATTAGCCTTTATTTTTGTATTAACCACATTACATGCTTTAAACCTAACCAAATGTCTCACATAAGCAATAAAGCTAGTGAAGCATTTGTTGATTGTTGACTGTTTGGGTTTTCATGTATGGATAATCATATTATCATTATCGTTCGATTGTTTATGTATGGACCCGTTGCTAGAATTTCCATATAATATGTAATTGTTATATTTGAGATTCATTTGTAGCGACTAATGGTTCGTAATCATTAAAGATATTATATCCTAGGTTAAATGAGCTTAGCATATGTGGTTGTTGCTTAGATTAGTCTATTTTCCTAATTCGTAATGTGATTGTCCAATTAAATTTAGAGATCGTATCCTAGGTTCTTTTGTGGCTAGGTTTATTTAACGAGCATCTCTTAATTAAAAATGACCTAAGGGAAAACTAGGGTTAATAGAGCTTATTGTTAATCTATAACCAATAGTTCAAGAAGAGGTAAAAGAATAACAAATCAATGAAACATATTTAATTGGGTGTAGGTTGAGATTGAACCAAAGAATCAGATTCTTAATGAATTCATCACTTTCATCATTTTTGCATGTTTTCTTTAATTTGTTTATATTATTTTAGTTTTCTCTTATTTTCTTGTTTTAAACCAAACTAAACCCCCACCTCCCCAAAACCTAAATGTCGATTATTTTCATTTTGAAAGCTTTATACACACTCTTTGTGGGATCGACCTAGACTCACCACCACTAAAATTGTAGGTCTAGTTTTTTTTAGTAGTGTTATGAAACACTACCAATTTTGGAGAAAGAAAATGATTTGCAAAGTTGTGGAATGTCATGATCATGAATGGTATTGAATGCACCCATAAATACATCTTATTTAAACTCATTTTCCAAGTCTACCTCTAGATTGTTCAATTTCTAAAGGTGATGAATATTGATTGATCATGAGTAAAAGACTTGAATGTTAATTTGTTGCTATGGTTTTTTAAAGTCATTCATCTTTTCTTATGACTATCTATTCTTGGGAAATATGGGAAATGAGTCAATATTTTTGGGTCTATGATTTTGAATATGACGTTTTGCTCGAGGACAGTCAAAAGCTAAGTGTGGGAAAATTTGATATGTGCTTAATTGATTATATATTTATTCAATAACACTTAGTGATTAATGATTTGAAAGTGCTTAAGAAACTCACTTTAGTTCATATATGGTTTTAGGTATAACTCAGAAGCGAAAGAGCTAAAGTGAGTTGAAGGCACCATATTTGAGTCATTTTTTGGAGATTCACATTCCTTTGTCTTCATGAGCAAGAGTGAGGAAGATTAGAGCAAGTAAAGATAAGAAAATGCATAAAGATGACGATTATATGTTGAAAACACAAAGAAGGATAGTGCAGGAGCGCTCACAGCCAAACAACAAACTTGTCACAGCCGTAAGCATTGATTCATAGTTGTGACAAGGTTTCTCATGGCCTTGAGAAACTTCTTGTAGCTGTGAGATACCTCTCATGGTCGTGAGAGACTTTCTCATAGCCGTGACCTATCATTTCATTAGTTTCAGAAAGGCAGGACACTTTGCTATTACTATAGATACTAACTTAACAAAAAAAAAATCTAAATACACTAAAGATGATATCCATTATAGAAGAGGAATTAGCATGAGAAATGATATTTCCTCCATAGAGGCAGCATTTAAGAAAGGATTTCAAGCCTATATTGGAAAAAAAATTTCTTCTTTAATGATAACTCCAGCTAAGAAGACAACATTGGCTACTAAATATTTTGTAAAAATGAAGATAAGCATGATTTAAAGAGGAAAGATAAGATATAATCCTAAGGTATCAAAAATATTTTTTTCATCTTCGAAAACATACAGAAAATATTTTTCCATCTTGTACAAGTGGCTGGAAGACCTTTAAAGGAAAGATAAAGTTGAAGCATTAGGAGTATCTATATACGGTGATAATTTTGAGTCAAAAAGATAGGAAGATAATGTGGAAATCTCTCTAACCACTCAGATAAAAGAAAATTCATCATTAAAAAAGATAGAATATATTTTTTGAAAAGTTGATACGAAGTAATTTTTGTAAAGTTTAAATTCAGACTTCAAATTCGCTTGTATAAATAAAAACCTTGGGTTAGTAAAAGGGGTGCAAAGAACTTTCTGTATATATCTCATCATTGTAATATCCTCTACTATGAAATAAAATCTTCCATTCTACAGTTATGGTTCACAATTTCCAATTGAAACCTTATTCTTCTCCTAAATCTTTAGTATATGCCTTAAAGTAGGAAATCAATTAAGGTTGTGTTGGACATTGCTAAAGGATCATCAAGGGTAGTTACCTTAGTATAAGGTCGGAGCTAGAATGTTCGTTAAAATACTCGATGAAAACCCTGCAATGCTATTATAAAAAAAAACTAAAGATATAGGTATAGAAGTCTAATGGATCCTTTAGGTTAGAAATTTTGAAATTGTTCTACATATAATTATGTCATTGACTTCTAATTTAACACAAAAAAATCATACATGGATTATTTGGAATATATTTAGCTTATTTAGAATATATGAATGAGATAATCACATCCTTGATTCAAGAAGTCACTAATATTATAAAAAATAATGATAACTTAGAGGATCAAGATTTGTTTCAAGTCTCTTTAATTTTTTTATATTATCAGTAGCATAGATATGATAAAAGCTTTTACTTCCTTATGTGATCAAAGTTTCTATGTTTGATCTCCCTAACCTGCCTAAAAATTTGTATTAGAGCTATGGCTATTTGGTGTCCAATGTATGAAGATATCCATCAACAAATTTAGGAAAAAAGGTATTTAATAGCCGTTAATAATAGATATATAATATAAACAAAAAAATGTTATTTACATATGAGAACTTGCATTACTATTCCAATAGATACTTTACTAGATTTTAAAGCAACAAGATCAGAGCATAAAGATGAGCATAAGGAGTTACATATTAGCTTCTATGAGAATTATAGATTACATCTAGATAAGGATTGTTAAAGATGATTCATCTTATGATGTTAACTATAAGTGATTATCCTTATTGTGATCATTTACTTTTTGAAATAATTAAACTTGAGACGAGTGTACAAGAAGAAGAGATTGAATTAGATCATCATAAAAATAGATATTATTTATATTATTTACAAATTTTCATAAAAAGGCTATAAAAGCATTTACAAGCAATTATGGAAGAATAAGATATAATATATCAAAGATATAAAAAAAACTGCAGATATAAACACATTTAGAAATTACTAGACATTTTAGAAATTATTATCTAAATAGTGGAAGATAAGTATCTAAAGTTAAAGCCTATTTGGCATAAATTCAAGAAACAATAGAATATTATGGAAATAACATTCTTATTCATATACTAAAACTTCAAAACAAATTATGGATATGCAAGAGATGATGGAAAAAAATAAATATATATGGTGTAGAGAATAAATCAAATAAAAATTATGTGGAAAAACAAATATTTGATCTAATTTTATAATAAAATACCTCCTAATTGCTAAAATGGATAATTTTGTACAAGCTTCTATTTCAAAAATTAAAGAATTAAATGAACAAACATAAATTTTAAACTTATAAACTTTAGCACATATAAAACCTTATTTAATTAAATAATAAATTCATTGGATTCCTAATATTTATAAATAAAATGGATAATTTTTATACAAGCTTTTGATTTAGAAATTGAAGAATTAAATGAACAGATAGAAAAGTCAAACTTAGAAACTTTAGTGCATATAAAACCAAATTTAATTAATCAATAAATTCATTGGAATCCTAATATTGGTGATACATATGATACTTATAGAAATCCACCTCTTAGATATCCTTCAAAAAGTTTTAATAGACCAAATTTAGAATAAGTTGGGACTCATATGATATCTAAAGATAAAGTTGGTTTTACACCAATAAATAAAATGAGAACATAAGTTATAAATCTTTCTAAAATATATTTAGATATAGATTATATCCAAAATATAAAAAAAGCTATAGATAAATGGGAAACAAAGTATGAGGAGTTATTACTATTAATAAAATGGATTATGAAATAACTAAATAATTAAAAAAAAACATTTGTCAACAACTCTCTTAGATTATGGAAGAATTTAGATTAAAAAAACTTTTACGAAATGTAAAGCAAAATATTATAAGAAAAAGAAGGATAATAGAAGAAATAAGAAAAGAAATAAAAAAGATAATTTAATGCCAGTCCTGTTATTGTTAGGGATGACATTTGAACTTAGGCACAGTCTGGCTCAACCTAGCCTGAGGTCAATAGGTGGGGCCTCAAGTTAGATCTTGAACTTGATTTTTTCAAAAAATCAAGCCTTGAATCGAACTCAGGATGGGGTTGTCCAAGCCAGGACCAACCCTAGACTTAACAATTATAAGAAAAACGATGTCGTTTTATAAAAAATAACATCATTTTCTATTTTTAATTAAATAAAATATAATAAAATCAGATCAAATTAAAGCTCGAGCTTAGCTGCCTCAGGCTTAGTTTAGCTAGGGCTTGGGCTTGGGCAGGTTTGGTTTGACCCATTTTTAAAAGTTATAAAAATTGGAAGAAATTAAAGCTAAAAAAGAAACTAGAAACTTAAACAAATAATTTTTAAATTTTTAAATATATTTATATATACCGATTTATTGTGTACAGCTCTTGTGTACCTTAACATAAGATTTGAAGTTTTGAAAGTTATTTGCACGAAACCTATATCACGCTATAGAAATAGAAACTGACAGACGGAATTGAAGATGAAGTTTGTATTTCTATGTATATCAAAAGAGACGTACATACTCCTATTTATACATTGTAGATATCTCTAATTAAAGAAACAAATCAACATAATAAAATATATCATTAATCTATATGATCTTAGGCAAAAATAAAGGCTAATTACAGGTGATTGGTTGACTAAGAGAGATTATGTGATAATATACATTAATATCCCCCTCAAACTCAAGGTGGTAGTGACAATGATAACTTGAGTTTGGAGAGAAGATCTTGAAAACATTGATGTGGATGTGATTTGGTAAGCAAATAAGCAATTTGTGCGCGAGATGAGATTGGGAAAAGTTGTATGGTTCAATGAAGCACATGATGATGCACGAGAAGACAATCGATCTGGATGTGTTTAGTTCGTTTATGAAAGACATCATTATGAGCAATCTGCATCGCACTATAAATGTCACAAAAGAGAGTAACTGTTGAAGAGAACATGACACCGATGTCTTGAAGTAACCATCATAACTATAAAAGTTTAGAGGTAGTGTCAACTAGGGCTTGGTATTCTGATTCAGTGCTTGAGCAAGAGACAATCGTTTGCTTCTTGCTATGCCAAGAAATAAGAGATGTACCAAAAAAGAAACAGTACCCAGTGGTAGATCGTTCATCAATTGGCTCCCAACCCAGTCAGCATGAAATTATGCATGCAAATCTAATGAAGATGAATGACTAAAGTGAAGTCCATGAAACAAAGTACCTCAAATATGTCAGAGTATACAAAGAACATCAGAGAAGTGAATGGTATGTGGTGTAGACATGAATTGACTGACAATGTGAAGTCCATGAAACAAAGTACCTCAAATATATTTGAGTATACAAAGAACATCAGAGAAGTGAGTGGTATGCGGTGCAAACATGAATAGACTGACAATGTGAACTACATGAGCAATATCTGGGTGAGTGACAGTAAAATATATAAGAGTACAAACTACCTATTGATAAAGTGTACCATCACTCATAGGAGTTCCATTAATGGCAGAGATATGATCAGTATAATCAAGTGGAGTGCTAGCAATCTTAGTATTAGTGAGACCAGCACAAGAGATAAGATAAGATCAGTAGCATACTTGGCTTGAGATAAATAGTAACCTGAATCATCAGAAGATACTTCAAGTCTTATAAAATAGCTCAGGGGACCTAAATCTTTCATTTCAAATTATTAATGAAGACAAGATTTGAGAGTGGTGATCCTTTAAGTGTCATCACTAGTTATTATCATATCATCAAGATATAAAAGGAGAAGAGTACATCCTTGATCTATTTTTCAGATAAACAAGGCATGATCATAGAACTAGAGGTGAAGCAAGATGGTTGACGGTGAAGCTAAATTTAGCAAACCATGCTCGAGGAGCTTGCTTAAGGCCATATAAGGCTTTGCGAAGACGACAAACTCTATTAGGTGGATGCCCATACCCAGGTGGAGGTTGCATGTATACTTCTTCCTGAAGATCACCATTAAGAAAGGATTTCTTAACATCCATCTGGAGCAATTCCCAATGCTTAGTTGCTACTAAAGCAATAGGACTGCAAACTAAAGTTAGACAAGCTACTAGAGCAAAGGTTTCCTCATAATCAACTCCATATTATTAAGTAAACCACTTAGCAACTAATCATGCCTTGTATCTTTCAACTGATCCATCGGCTCAAGTATTAATTTTGTAAACTCATTTACAGCCAATAACAGACTTATCTAAATGTAGGTCAATTAACTCCCAAGTATTGGTATTGGAGAGAGCTTGTAATTCTTCCACCATTGCTTACTGCCATAAGGGATTAGAGCCGGCCTCGTGATAGGTGTGTGGTTTATATAGAGAAACAATAATAGAATAAACATGGAAATATTTAAGATGAGTAGAGGGTTAACTTACTCTAAAGGATCGACAGAAGGGTTATGGAGGCTCAATAGATTCTAGTGAAGGGTTATTTGGTAATAGAGGACCCTAATCTAGAGGTAGAAGGATGACCCAATCGAGAGTGCCATATATAAGAAGTGACAACAACAATTACAAGCTTTGAAGGAAGATTTATTGAAGTAAGCTTAAACAGTCGTCCAACCTTACACCCTTTCCCACAGATCTTGCCCAAGAAGATAAGTTAATACCAAGTTCACATAATTATCTAACAAAAATAAAGTTTAATGAGAGTTTGGGAACAAGAAAGGTTTTAGGTAAATGTAATGTAGAAGTGTGAACAGTGCCTATATGGAGTACATGTATAGTAGAATTATCAATAGTGTGAACAATGTGTGGAATAGATGACGTTAAAGATTCAAAGATAGACGAATCAAATGTCATGTGATTACAATAGGCAGATTCAAGATATCAAGAGTTTGAAGTAACTGATGTGACATATAGGGCAGAGGAGGAAACTGTACCAGAATCTGGTTGAAGTTGTTGAAGAAGGGCATACGATCTTTTAAGAAGAATTTGGGAGAGGTGCTTTCTATGGGCCCCTCAGTGGCAGCAACAATAGTGGAAGCAGGTTAGGGAGATTTAGAAGAATTACCTTGTCCAGAGTTCTGTTTTAGCCATTTTCTACATTCAGAGATGTGATGTCCGAGTTTTTTACAATAGTTGCAAGATCCTTTATAATACTTCTTACTTGAATTTTGAGAAGTCTAAGATGGGGTATGAGTTATAAGGATAACATTAGAAGATGAAACAAAATTTTCAAGGCGGAGCATATTGAGACGACTTTCCTCTTATATGAGCTCCTTAATGACAGTGTCAAGATTTGGTAGAGTTCCCCTATAAACAAGAGAGTTGCGAATGGGCTCAAATTCATCCTTGAGAGTCAGAAGAAAGTGTCATATATGTTGATAAACTCAAAGATTTGTGTAGAGCACAGCAACATCAAGACTAGGCTAGATAGGATCGTCAAAAGCTAGTTGATCCCAAAGTTTTTATAATTCAGACACATAATTGTGTATTGTCTGTCTAGGTTATTGTTGCATCCGATGGAGTCTCCTGTAGAGCTGAAATTGATGGACATCATCTAATATAGAGTAACGATTTTTTAGGAAATTCCATACCTCTTAAATTGTGTCAAACTGTCAAAAGTCAAGTTTGATGGCTTTGGCACATGTATTTTGAAACAATGTTAAGGTTTGATGGTTCATGCCATCATATGCCACTAATCGTTTGGTAAATATGTCAATGTCTTCATCTTTCTTTTGAGTGGGTTTAGGTATTTCTCCGGTAACAATACACCAAAGAAGTTTTCCATTAAGACAACACATTTCCTCAACCCAAAGATCATAGTTGGAGTCATAAAAGATGATATTAATAGGGTTGGTAATGTATTGGGGAAGTTTATAAGCATTCATAATAAAAGAATATAATAAAATAGGAGGAAACCTACTTAGAGATATAGAATTTAGTTATTCTGACCTCAAAATTGGATTCAAGAAGTCAAGAAACCTTCAGAATTGGTCTGGTTTGTGAAGAACCCAAATTAAAATGTACTCCCTCCTATCCAAAATAAGTGTCGTTTTAGAGGGATTTTAATTATTCAAAATAAGTGTCGTTCACGATTTT
>JANVCQ010000009.1:10208292-10231365 GCA_025531925.1 Erythroxylum plowmanianum | reverse complement strand
ATGCATGAAAAATCGTGAACGACACTTATTTTGAATAATTAAAATCCCTCTAAAATGACACTTATTTTGGATAGGAGAGAGTATGTGATAAACAAAGTTCAGTATGCATTCATTCGTATGATTTAATTACTTTAAAAGCTCATGATTGCAAATAAAATGCAGAATTCAAGGTAAATTTTAAGAAAAGCATCTTAAGACTTGATTTTTCCAAGTCGTCTTTCAGCGGCTGATCGCTTGACTCGGTTTTTCTAAATCATCTATCAATGCGATAAACTATCTAAAAAAAAAACCAAGTCCAATTTCCGAGGTTCAAGTCTAGTAAACATTAAGTAGAAGCATTTTCATACTGTGTCGAATGAGGTATGCATTAACTGGTTTATATTTCAATCAATTCCCTGTCTAAATGTTCATGGATGAATCTGAAATTCAATTAAAGGAGGAGGAACAATTGTTTTATCAGTAGTGATGGAGGTCAGACTTCCCCGACCACGTTTTAGGCCCTGTTTAGTTGAGGAGTTGGTAACAGAAAGGGATGAAATGTAACACATTTTTATCGTTTAGTTGAGGATTTCATAATGGAAAGGAACGGAATAGAAAGGAAATGAAAGGTTTCATCTTACGTTTCATTTCATCCTAAACAAAAACCTCCAATTTGGGAACTTTAGAATGGAACGTAAACTAATAAATACTCCCTCCTATCCAAAATAAATGTCATTTTAGAGAGATTTTAATTATTCAAAATAAGTGTCGTTCACGATTTTTCATGCATGTTTATAATTTTATTTTCAAAATTACCCTTTAATTTCTCTCACATCCTAATTATACAGATTACATTTTCAAGGTAATTCAACATGCAATTAATAAGGGTATATCAAACATTTCACTAACTTTTTTTAATAAGTATGCATCTCTTTAAAACGACATTTATTTTGAATAGGAGGGAGTACATATTATCTAATAGACCCTCAATGATTTTTCTTAAATACCAATTATTTCTTCTAATCCTAACCTTCTTTTTCCCATACTTATTTATTACGATCCATAAAAATTGTATATAATTAATAATATTTTATATTATTTTTCCTTACCTTAATAATAATATTATATATTATTAATAATTAACTATATACAATTAATAATAAAATAAAAAATTTTAATAAATTTATTAATGAAAAATAGAAAAAATATTCTTTAATTGTTTTTATATATTTCTATTTAAATATAAATATCAATAATTTTTAAATATAAATCATATATAATAGAATAAAATAAAATTTATTAAATAATGAATAATAATATTTTTATATAATTAATAAATTGTATATTATAAAAATAAAATAATTAAAATTTTATTAAAATTTTTATTATTTTAAAATAGAAAATATAAAAAATTATTTGTCACGGTTGTGACTTAAACTATGACTTTTTAATTGGACATAATTTATGTTTTAAATCTATAACGTTAAATCTCTTGTAACAACTCTTTAAAATCAGGGGCATAATAGTCATTTATTATATATTACATTCTATTCTATTCATTTTCCAAACAATATTTTACTATGACATATTATGAACCTTTCCATTCTTCTCAAACAACTTTTTAATATATTATATTCCATTCTATTATAAACCGCTCCGTTATGTTCTATTCTATTTTATTCAATTCCATTAATTAACATCCAACTAATCAAGCCCTTAGTGAAATTTCATACGATGATTGGGAAAGACAATTTTTTTGAGACCAACTTATGGGGATATAATGTTATATAACGTTCTTAAAAATATAGGTATGGGCATATAATGTTATATAACATCCTTACAAATATGGCATACATATTGAATGTGGAGGAAGTAGATGTTAAATATCCCTCGAAGGAACTAAGAGAAAAAAAATGTAAGATGAAGTGGAACACATTGGAAGGCTTGAAGATTCCAGGGTTCTAAAAATATGACCTGGCACGGAAAGTTCCCCTAAAGAGATTAAAACAATTGCTAAAAAAAATCTTCATGTGCTCTCGTAGTACCCTGCATATGTACCAAAAATAAGTAGTGCAATAATCTCTCATAAATTAAATGTGAATCCTATGATCAACATTATGAAGCAAAAGATGAGAAATTTTGCTACCAAGAGACTACACCTCATTAAAGAAAGTATCAAAGCTCCTAGATGTAGACTTCATAAGAGAGGTTAATTATCTATTACTAAGTTTACAAATGTAGTTATGGTAAAGAAAGCCAATAAGAAATGTAGGATGCGTAGAGATTTTATAGACTTGAACAAAGCATGCCTAAAGGAATGTTATTTCCTACCAAAGATAGATCAACCTATGGATATTATATTGGAACATACAATTTTTTTTTAACGGATGCATATAATTAAACAAGGATGAACAAAGCATACTAGAAAAGAAACATCCTTCATCAAATATATAATTATTCACTTTTATAAAGTTATACCTTCAATTTGAAAATAGCACAAGTAATATATCAAATTTTACTCAACATAGTTAAGGATGACTGTGGAAACAATGAAGGACGGGGATCACCTAATGGACCTAAAAGAATATTTCAACACCATATGTAAATATGGAATGAGAGTTAATTAGAAAAAATACACTTTTGCATAGAAGAGAGAAAGTTATTAGGGTTCATGGTAATTCATAGGGGGGTATAGGTGAACGAACTAAAATTCATATTAAGCACAAAGCCACTAAATAATATAAAGGAGGTTCTAAGATAGACAAAAAGAATAGTAAGCCTTTCAAAATTTCTATCAATCATAGGAGATCATTACTTGCACTTCCTCAAATTTCTATAAAAACCTAAGATGTTCGATTGGAGAAACGAATGCAAGTAGGCCAATGAACATTATGTGAATACAACTAATACTTAAATTTTATGATCAAATTAGTAGTTTAGAGTTTCAAGTAAGGTAGTATTAATAGTTAGTATTCTAATTAAAGTAGGAATCCTCATTACACCTTATTTTTCTAATTGAAGTAGGAATCCTTGTTACACATATATTTAACAAGTTTATCTTATTTTATGTTCACCCTTTATAAAGAGAGTTGTTCTTATCAATTATAAAGTTTTTCTTATTTTTAATTGGTTTTATCCTAGCTATAAGAGTGCTTCCTATCTTTGTTCTTTATTTAAATAATCCATAACTTATCGAAATCTTTTTTTATGTCATTTTAAATCTTTTATAGATTTCGTTCTTAGTAAACATGCCTTATAAAGTTTTTCTTTAGGAATTTATTACGCTTGTAATTTGCCTTATAATGGTGGTTTATCATCTTAAGAAGATAAGGAAATCATATTCTTTTTTTATAAGTTATGCAACAATAACTTGAGAGAATGAATGTTATCTATAATAATATGAGAGACCTCCCGGATAGATAATTTATTCAAATCAATGAATTGCAAAACAAAAAAAGAACACTTAGGTTCTTGAGAAAAGGAGACAAGATAGGCGTAGTTTAAGACCATAAGAGAAAGTTGATAAATTTAGTAATGATGATGTTGATTATTATTGTGATGGTGGGACAAATATAGTTAAAAATGCAACGAGTGCTTAAATTAATGAGGGTGAGTTAGAGAAAAAGGAGAATATCTTTCGTACTAGATACCACATAAAATAAAGTATGTAATATAACCACTGATGAAGGAAGATGTACTAATTTAACCAATACTAGTTTTATGAAAAAGTTGAGTTTGCCTACTTTGAAGCATCTAAAGCTAGAAAAGTTTCGATGGATTAATGAATTGGGAGATCATAGTGAACCAAAAATGATAGATTCTTTTTCTATTAAGAGGTATAAAGATAAGGTACTTTTTGATGTAGTATCAACCTATATTAGTCACATTCTATTAGGAAGGAAGTGGCAATATGATATAAGAAGTCACCCATTATGGATTGAAGAATAGGTACACCTTTTTGAAGGAAAATAATTCAATTATGCTTGTATGCTGAACACCAAAATAGTTGTGTGAAAACCGAATGAGATTGATAAAAGAGAATATAGTAAGAAGAGTAAAATAGTCTAGAATTCATAAAAAGCAAAGGATTGAGACCACTAACTTTAAATAAAAATATAGTGAGAGAGGAAAAAAAAAAAAGAGGTTAGAAAAAGAGTTAATGGCTAGGAAAAAATAGGAACAAGTAAGCTTATAGGCAAAGGGGTAATGATAATAGTGCTTATAATGCTAATGATTTTAATTTTTTTTAGGTTGCAAATTTATTCATTGTAGAAAAATGATAAATATATTATGAAGGCCAACAAATGAAAATGGTTTTTTCGTGTTTGAGATAATTTGGTATCATATGCATAAAAAAAGAAGCTTATCAATTAAAAGGAGATCTAAAAATTTTACTAGAGGAGATGGTTCCTTTTAATTCACTTAAAGGATTAATAAAAGCATTATAAGCTAGACCTTCTCAGTAATGATTGAGACAAATCCTTTTAAAGAGACAGAGAACGATGAAGGTATAATTAGTACTTAGAGTTCTAATCAAATTAGTAGTTTAGATTTTCAAACGTTGTAGTATTGGTTGTTAATTTTCAAACTAAAGTAGAAATCCATGTTATACTTGTAGTTAGCTTGGTTATCATGTTTTATATGTTCATCATATATAAAGGTGGAATTTCTTATCAAAAATAGAGTTTTTTAGTTTTCGTTTGATTTTATCTCAATTATAAGAGTGATTTTTATCCTTGTTCTTCATTGTACTAACTTGAAATTTATTAAAATATTTTTTTATCACATTCCAAATCCTTTTTATAGATTTAGTCATTGGTTACATATAGCCAAATATATTTGATTTATCTTTTTTAATAAGGTTTAACTTGTTTGTAGATTCTTTATTATTAGGTAGGTTCAATATCTAAATAACTTAAAGATTACCATAAAACATCTAACCCTCATATTATTACATTGTTATCTCCAAATACACCCTCAAGATTATCTTAATCATGAAGGAAAATAGTATATATTGGCTCACATATTACATAAATAAAATTTTGTAGGTTTTCGGGCTCAAGTTTTAAAGTTGGAGAGGGTAACATGTGCATTACTTATTAATGCTAGGAAATTTAGACCTTTCTTCAAAGTTCATTCCATTACCATATGTATGTACTTGCCTTTAATATAGTTGCTTCCAAATGTTTCAAGGAAATCAATGAAGTGTTCAATAAAGCTAGGAATGTTTAACATCAAGTACCTTCCAAGAAACTCACAAAAAATCACAAGTTATTTTGGATTTCATGCTTGAAATGGCAACTCCTATAGAACATTATAGTACATAATCGCATTAAATGAATAAACTTCTAGCTTGGACATTTCATATGATGGAACTTTTTAAGAATGGAAATTAGGCTCGAGCTTAGTCCAACTTGACCCAACCTAATCTAAAATCAATGAGATTAGTTTGAGTTGACCAAGCTTTAGGTAGGTTTTCTTTTAACTTTTGAGTTTCAAGTTGAGTTCAAGCTCAGGCTTCATAGCTCGGTTCATCCTAAAACTTTACACTATATGTGTGTGTGTGTGTGTGTGTGTGTGTCCACATAAAAACTTAGCTACTCTCTCATCTCATTCTCATCTTCCTTCCCTATTGTATGTTGTCATCCTCAACCATGGCCCACTGAATCTTATCTCTCTTCTTTAATTTTATTTTCTCACCCACCTCCTCTCATCTCCCTATTTTTCATCTCTTCTCTATGTTTCACTTCTCAAAGTTACTATCTCCTCTCCTCTTCTAACCCACGACCTCTCATTTCCTTATTTCTAGAATCTCCCTATTTGTTTTATTTTGCTTTTACCTTATTTCATATGAATTTTTGTTGATGGACAATGGATTTTTCCATATTTTTAATTCTTTTGGTGTATTGTTTTGGATTGTTGGGTGGATATGGTTTCTTTTAGTATTATTTAAACTGAGTTCTTTAAAAGGTAGTAAGGGTAGCAAAGGGGTGAATCAAGAATAAAGCTTTGATGGATGTTGGGTTAGTTCAAGTCAAGTTGACCTGATTGGGAGTTAGGTAGTTTAAGCAAATTGACGAGCTTGGAATCGCTTGAAACTTAATCAGATTTAGACTAAGGCGACATAAGCTAAGTTTCATTAAGCTTTAGGCTAAACTCGAGTCATATAATGGATTGGCCTAATTAAGCTTTAGGCTAAACTTGAGTCACATAATGGGTTGGCCTATCATCCATGTCACTTTTAAAGAAAAAGGAATTTATGTACGTACATATATAAAAAGATCGTATGATTTGGCAATGAAATACACAAATCTATTGAAATTCAAGCCTTAGATAATAAAGTTAAATATAAGGGCACTATTGGAAGGGTGAAACTACATTGTAATCTAGAAATCAAATTAGTAACTATAAATTCATACTTACAACTTATGATCAACCAACCTAACAATATATATAAGGTGAAAGAGGAAAATTAGCAAAGAAAAAAGAAAAATTTAGGTAGTTAGCTCAAGACTTACTACTAAATAGTAAGACAATATTACAACACAAAATTACAAACAAACTATTAGAAATACAGTCAAATGAAGAAAAAGTTTTGACGGGGTATTATGTGAAGAATAGGAAACGTTATTCATATTAAGATACGTCAAATTAGACTAGCCCAATAAAGACATATTTATAGGACGATTGTTACTAACAAGCAAGCCAAAACCTTATTAACTATGGTGATCAAATATCAATTTAAAATTAGTGAAGTCTTTAACTATTTAATTTAATAAAAGATTTGAAAAACTTTAGGGAAATGAATTAAAACACTTAATTAAAAAAATTAAGTTTGTGAGTTGAATTGTAAAATAGGGATTGTGTTAGATATTATATTTTACCCTCTTAAATAGTTACTTAAGTCTAAAATGAATTACAAATTCGAAGAATTTGAAAACAAAATGACAAATATTCATTTTCCTTTTTTAAAATATAAAATTTGAAGCTTTTGCAGTCCCATAATTCTATTCTTCTTTCTTTTTCAATTTGATAAGGTGCCAAGTGATAGAAGGAATTGAAGTTAACAATACAATGCTATACACATTTAATCTTAGGCATCATAATAAAAGTAAAGGTAGCTCTCAAAAGTGAGAATTGAATTATCTTTAAGGGCTAGTTCAAGTGGTGAAAATATTTTTCCTACAGGTCCTCTAATATAAGAAATTAAAGATAAAGATGACATTTCACCTTAACTTTAAAGAAAATGATTGAATAGAATTGAAGATACATTAGAGTTTATAAGCTACTTAAATTAAGTCTCTCACTTTGAGTCATAGACCTCTCAAATAATTTACTTAAGATACGTACTTTACAAGTTATTGCTTGCACCCTATAATTTACTCAATATGCACACAATTTCACTAATATAAGAAAAATGGAATTTAAAATGAACGAATTAACCTTCATCTCAACAGGACTAAAGAATACTAAGTGGTCTGGTCAAGGTCACGTGTCAATCTAAAGTTAAGGTCCAATACACAGGATAACTTAGTCTAATTATTTATATTTTGTTGTCTAAAGAAAATAATGTTATTATTTAGAATGGCAGGTAAACATGAGATAATGTACAAAGCCATAAAATCTTTTTCAGAGAAATTTAAATTTTATTATCATTATTTTTCTATAATTATCTTCCATATCCATTAGAAGACGCGGCATTATGGTGGCTTATCATGCTTTGGTTTAAAAATCAAATGAACATCACTAAGCAACCTTTCATAAGGATTCTTGCTATTTTTAAAAGATTAGTAGATTTATTTACTGAGACACTTTTTTATATAGATTTTCTTTAATGATAACCTAATATTTTGACACAAAAACAAGCACTTTGCCATGAATGTCCCCCGATTACTCAAGTAAGACACATTTTTTATTTAGCATAGTTGGAGTGTCATTATAGCCTTTTAAAGCAAAGACAAATACTTTTCGTGAATACCCCTAGTTACTCAGCTATATCATAACTCTCAACTGGCTACCAGCTCTATTCTTAACCCAATTTTTTAAAAAAGAGCCAGCATAATAGTTATTTTATTTAAAACTTTTTTTTCATTTTTCAATTTTTATTTTAATTCCTTAGCCTACCTCATTTATTTTTAGTCAATCACTCTTATGAAAGGTTAACAATGATGCTAACCAGTTCAATTGACAAATAATTTTAAATGTATACAAATAAATTCATAAAGTAAAGATTTGGTGTCATATCCTAATTAACATGCATATTCATCCCAAAGACACTTAAAACATAAAATTCTTAAGTTACTATGCCTTTACAAATTAAATGACCATGTTCAAAACTAAACTAATTCCAATCAATTCTTGCCATTGACACATTCTCACAATGCACACATATGCACAAAATAATCACACTACGTCAACCTAATCAAAAACTAACTCAATATGAATGCCAATTTACAAACATACATACAATATGCAAATCATATACATCCCCACACTTGAGTAATACATTGTCCTCAATGTGAGAAACAAATAACACATATAAAGATAAATAAAGAAAAATCAATACAAATTTAGAGCAAGAATATTTATAGTGCTTCGAAGATGGTGATGGAATGTGGAGACACTCTATGCCATAAAATTCCATCAATTCACTCCTTAAAAAAACATAAAAGAAATAAAAAAAGCAACAATAAAATAATTTGAAAATAAAAATAAAAAGTAAATCTTATCCTAATTCTTAGGTTGTCTCCCAAGTAGCACTTCTTTCACATCATTAGCTTGATGTACTTTTCATGTTTATGCTTAACCTGGCTTTATTAATGGGTTAAATCCATCCGTGTCACCTAATTTTAGATTGGTAACCTATAGATAAGCCACATTTTGCAAGATAATCAAAAGGAAAAAATTAAATCAAATTAAAAAATATAATGTGTTCATTAATGTCCTTTTTGGTAACAAACTATCAATAAAATAGAGAATAATGAAACTCCCCAAATCATTTATTGAATCTAGCAGTTTGTCTTAAAAGAGGGTGAGTTTTTTCCTCTTGTTTCTTAGTCACCCTTATCTCCTGTTCTACTTCTTCTTTATGAGCAAAGGCTTTTGTATATTCGTCACTCTCTATGTCTTTTGTCATTTGTTCCTTTTCCTTTTACTTTAAATATTTGACTATATCAATTCTCATGAATGAGTTGCCCTAGTTCGGATTCTTTAATACTTTATTCATATGAGTTTCACTTATTTATCACCAATCTGAAGGATGAGATTGCCATTGACCAAAGCTCAACTAGTGTTCGAAAATGGTATACCAAGAATTAGTGGTCAGTTTTGATCTTCTTCAAAGTCTAGCACAATGAAATCTATAGGAATAATAAACTTGTCCACTTTACAGGCACGTCCTCCACCACACCAAACAATTTCTTTATTGAATGATCAGCCAACTGAATAAGTATAGAAGTTAGCTTCACATTTCCTAGCCCCAATTTCCTAAAAATTGACAAAGGCATAAGATTAATTTCTGCACCTAAGTCACATAAACATTTAGAAAACTCTAAATTACCAACTATACATGGTATGGTAAAGTTCACTAGATCTGTCAACTATGAGGGCATATGGTTAGTAATTAATGAACTGCAACTTTTCGTCATGGAAATCATTTGATTATCATCCCAAGTCGGCTTGCTTGATAATATTTCTTTTAGAAACTCTATGTACGTGGGTGTACTCTTTAAAGCTTCAACAAAGGGCAAGGTAATTTACAATTTCTTCAGCTTTTCTATAAATATTGCAAATTGTGAATCTAATTTATTCTTTTGGAGTCTTTATGGGAATGGTATTTTGGCAGGTAAGGCAAAAGAGGAACATAAGAATCGTCCATATTCTTTTTTTCATCTTTTTTCTTCTTCTCTTAGTCCTCTACAAGGTAGGGTTTAGCTTGTTTTTCTTCTGGTTCTTCTAGCTTTGTCTCACTACTAAATGTGATAGCCTTAAGTTTCTCCCTTGGATTTTCTTTGATATTTCTTAGAGGCTTCCCACACTTTTTGTAGACAATGTGTTTGTCAGTTATCCTATTTTAACCTCCAAGTTGTGAATGGAAAAGGCATGATTGTTTGCTACTTGCTCAAATTTCCCTTTTTTGGTCCTCTTCCATACTTGTGACCCTTTCCATTAACTTGTCCAATTTTGAATCCCATAATCTGGACTCGTCTTATTGAAATCTTAGTAAGCCTTGATTTCCCATTTGATTCCTTGTATTATTAGACCAAAAGAAATTTGAGTGGTTCAGTCACCCATTAATGTATATGTTCCAATAAGGATCATTACGCCCCCGACCAACTTGTGCTCCCATAAAGTTGAATTGTTACATGTTGTTGTTATCCACTAGGAAGCAATCAACTATAATATGGCTCTCTTGTCTGCATAAGTTGCATCCTTGCTGAATTGCTTTGAATGGAGAGAAAGAGATAGTTGTCAGGTTATTCAATTTCTTGGTGAGGTTGTCGATATTAGCCTACAATATTATCATTGAATTTATAGCAATCATTCCTTTTGGATCCTAGAAGGTTGATTGCCATCTTCTTTGTTTTGATTTCCAAAGAAAGTTATTATTTGTCGTCTCTTCAAACAAATCGTATGTTGTGTGCACTAGTGGTCTTATAATTCCTTGATGATAGGCATTAAACCCTGGCCTCATAAAGTCTATAAAGGTCCTTTGCTCTCTATAATATATTTCCTCCATCATTATTATTTTTCTCTTTTTAGCATTTAATTCTTCGGATTTCTCATTCTTGCCTTAGGATGTCTAAATTGATGTGCCTACTACTTTGTGTCCAGACATTCCTTTTTTTTAATTACATAGGATTGTGTGCCTCAATCACATAAAAAGGGTAATAATTCCTTAAATCAAAGAAATTTAAACAGTCTTAATGCTAAAATCTCTAGTAATAGTGCCAAAAACTTGATGAGAAAAGTTTATATTTAATAATAGAACTCTTAATACCCACAAGTATATGAATTGTGTATTGTAGTATCAAAAGGTATCATTCCCACAAGGATTATGCAATAGCTAAAAATCTGATCCTCACTTTTTCTAAAATAATATGGAATTGAATTGAATAAAAATAAATAATAGACAATAAGACAAAGAAATAAATGAAACAAGTAAACAATAAAATAGTTAAACTACCAATAAAATTAATATTGCTCAAGATTGAATATTTAGGAACTATTCTTTCCTTATTTTGATTCGGTAGTCTTGTTAAATCAATTTATGTGTTTGATCCTAGATTTTCTAAGTTATTGGCACTCTCTCTTAAAGCCTAATCAATTAACCGTAATTAAATCCAAAAATTCCAAATTTGTAATCTCTTAATACGTAAACCCATTCCTAACGATTTCAATTAAATCTGAAGTTATATAATAGATAATTAATTTCTCAAAAAAGATCTCTCTTCAAATGATTTTTAATTTGATAATTGTGGGACTATTTGGCTACCAAATCTTGTTGCACAATCTAATTTGATTATTGTTGACTCACTCTCGATTTATTGTCAAGTATAAGCATGCATAAGTACTACAAACACCAGAATATGTATTGAAATCAACAAGAAATAAATTCACAAAATAATTTCTAATAGGGATATAAAAACCTATAAACACGTTTAACATTAAGAAATCAGATTACATATCAAGGAAAACAAAAGAAACTAAAAAGAAAAGAGGAAAAAAACTATTTAACATCCTAATTTGGAATGCTGGAATTTTCTGATGTTCTTTTCCATCTCTCCACTTTGATTCAATTTAGTATGTAGTTGCTGCCTTTTTGTGTTTTTCTTGTTCATAAATAGTTAATTAGTGTCTTGGGGATGTAGCTAGTTTTTTTTTTCATTTGTTCGGGTCTAAAAATAACCCCAAAACATCAAAAGACCAAAAAAATCTCGTGTTAAAAAAGTTGAACTTTGTTGGAATTGCTAACTGGTAGATGCATCAGACTGTGCATAACTCAAAAATCTCCATAAGTCATAATTTTTCTCAAACTGATGCATAATCGTATATCCCTTTTGTGCTTCAAATCTTTTTTGTTCTTCAGTTATCTAATTTCCAACACTCACAAACACTTTAAACACCTCATGAAACATAAAATTAAGATCCAATTCTTAATCTAAACTAGACAAACACTTATAATACATACTAACCTTAATAATTACATAATTTTAGCCCTATATACATGATAATCATATGAGGAATACTTAAAAGCACACTTAAACATCTAGCAAAACAAGGTATAATTTACATGTATCAAGTGTTTTAAAAAATTAGAAATTTCTAGTCACTAGTTCTCTTATGTTCCAAACTATTTAAAAATTGAAGCTTATTAAGCAATAGTTGAAACATGCTAATACATAATTTATGAGTGATGTAAGTTATGCAGTCAATCAATTCAAATCTAAACTAGATTTTATTTAAACAAGGATTTTGGGTGACCCTTTTAACCTTTTAATAAGGGAAGAGAAACATAAAATTTAGGATTACATTCAAGCCATTGATTACCAAGAGTCCTTTTATAAGTAATCTTCTAGAATTAACTGGCTAAAAAATAAGGTAAGAACATAAAAAAATTTAATAGGATCCTCTTTAATATAAATAAAAATAAAATTGTTTCGTTCTTAAATGAAATAGGAACTCCTATAAATTTTCTAGCTAGCATTAACAAAACCACCTTAATACACTTTTAAGATTTATTAAGGGAAGGTAGATCTATTCCCCCTCAAATTCCCTTTCTTTAACCAAAAAATCCAAAAAGACTTTTTTTTAGCTCTAAGAATTGTAAAACCCCTAAACTAGAGGGTTATAATGCTTATTTCTTTAAGAAAGCTTGGCCTACCATAGGTGATCAAGTTCTGGAAAATTCTTAAAAGAGATTAACACCACCTTTATCATCTAGTACCAAAAATCCAAAACCATTCCAATGTTACTAACTTTAGACCTATTTCTTATTGTAATTTGTTTTACAAAGTCATTACTAAAATCATCTCTATACAATTCTTTTTCACTCTCTAAAAATATTCAGATACCCCTATCTTTATCAATTAGATCTTTCTATATATCACCACCCCAAGCAAAAGGGTTTTAAGATAAAGGCTCTTTTATCATACTTGTTAATTATTAGACTAGAGCTACTCTTCTTAATTATTTCCCATAACATCTCCCTTAGCACTTCCTTTAATTATCACTGGATATGCTCTAAACTTAAACTAATCTTTCTTTTATTGATGACTTTCCTTTAATTTGTAATGCTAACTATCGATCCCTTCTAATCATATCCAAATCATTTGAAAAGTTTGGTGTCATCTTTAAACTAATGATTAACCCTTAAAAAACTCGAATTTATGTATCTCCAAATCACTTAAAGAGTTAGGTGTTTCAAATACTTGTAGTACCTACATTACTGAACTTCTTTTCAAATACGTTGGTTTATCTCTCTTATCCACCAAACTCACCAAGAAAAATTGTAAGCCCTTTCTCATCAAAACTGAAAAGTGCATTTCTTCCTAAACCATCAAATATCTTTCTATAAATATCAAACTCTAACTTATTATTTTAGTTCTTAGTAGTCTTCCTAATTCTTTCTCCCTTCTAACATTATTAATAATAAAGCAAAAGCTTGTCAACTTAATTTGGTTTGGGTTTACCAACAATGCTACTAATCAAACGTGTATTGGGAAGTAGTTATCTAGCCAAAGAAGATAAAAGGGTTGAGCATAAAGCCCCTCAAAATCTAAAACAAAGTTATACTTATCAAAAGGATTTGGCTTCTATTCAAAGATGGGAAGTCACTTAAGGTAAAATAAATGTATAACATAATCCTAAAAGGTCAAAGATTTTGGATAATCAATCTATATATATGATGCTCTAGGTCTTAGAAAAAGATTCTCATACTCAGACCCTTACTTTAAAGATGTCTCCTTCACAAAATTAATAATGGAGACTCCACCAACTTATGGAATAATAATTGGCATCCTCTAAAGCCAATTGTTCACATTTTCTTCCCTAGAGTGGCCTATGAAGTAGGTCTCTCTTCACTTAAGGTTATATCCATCATAGTGAATAACTCTTTGTCATGGCTCTCGGCTAACTCTAGTGATCTTTTAGATATTGAAAACTCCATGTCCAATTTCCAACCTAACTCCTCCTACCCTAACAAAGGAAACTGGATCAAACACCTAACCCTTACTTTCACAAATGCCTTTGCCTTCAAAGCCCTCTCTTAACCTTCCCTACCAGTTAGATGGTATAATCTAGTTTGGTTCAAGCACTCTATAACCTATTAAAGCTTTATCTCCTAGCTTCCTATCAACCATAAACTTAATACCTTATATAAACTCATCTATCTAAGCGATACTATAAATGTCTACAACTTTTTCTCTTCTATACATAAAACTCATGATCATCTCTTTTTTAACTACCCTTCTCATCCTTTCTTTGGGCCTCAACTTTAACCAAATGCATCCTTACCTAGACACCCCACACTTTCACAAACACTATATCTTAATTACTATAAATTACAAAACCTAAAGTACTTTCTTCCACCTTCATTAAAACCAACTCTAAGGCTTATATTTATTACATTTGGGCTAAAAGGAACAAGAGGACTTTTGATAATGTTAGCTATTCTTCCTCACAAAATTTTGCTAGTGCTCTCTCCTGGATAAGAAAAATTCTCATCTCCAACTCTAATAACTTTCAATATGATAATGTTCTTGTTATCAATTAGAATATTTTGTAACCTCTTTCTCTTATTTGTATTATTCTCCTCTAATCCTTCATCTGCAAGTAAAAAATAGATTGATTAATGATCTAGAAGTTGCTCTAGGACTCCCTCCCCATTCCCTAGCCAAATATATTCTGAATAAAGACCAAACAGTAACTTTAAAACTATAGAGGAATATATTATTGAGATAACGGAAAATTTTGTACTTCGAATATTACCTCAGTATGAAAAATATCATATGCAACCAAACTCCGCTAGCTATTATGCCACCTTCCCAAAATGAAAATGTGACTGATAATTCATAAGACAAAGTTATGTAATTCTCCTCCAACATTGATATAAGCTTCAAGAAAACCAATTCCTCCAACAATAGGAATATAGACGAAAATTGTTTTGATTGAGAATTTGTCAACAAACAAAGAAAAAGAGAAATTATAGAGAAAGTTCTAAGGTCAATCCTTTCTCAGTAAAAAGACACTCGTCAGAAGCTCGAAATTCAAAAAAGGAGGATGGTTCTTTTACTTGGACCATCTTAGAGTGGAAGAGGTCCTCTTCAAAAGCAACCTAATGAAACAACCAAATCCAAGGACAAAAAGAAATAGAAAGGAAAATTTTATTAACTATTCCCTAGAAAGATAGTAATGTTATGTTTTATGTTTCTAGTATAAGAAAGTTGGTCTATCCAAGTGTCCCTTTAGTTTTGATTTAGATAAAGTTGTGTAGTGAAAACTTTTTTATGCACATATGATCCCTTGAATAGGCCTCTGATTTTGAAAACTTACGAGAGCTAAACAAGGGAGGAAAAAAGGAGAATCTGAACTAAATGATGAGTAAAATAAAATAAGTAAGAACCGGCTAATTTAGGAATATGGACAATGGAGTGGCTTGATGTGAAGATGGAGGGTCATTTTGGAGAGGAGGGAACAATTTTACTGAAAGATAGGAGGGGGACCCATTGGGGGATGAAGGTTGAGATGACCCAACCCTTAAAGGCAAATAGATGACGTGGGAAGTAGTGCGTTCCAATTCAGCCACCAGTACACTCCCTTCTTTTTTCAATTCTTCGACAGTAGGCCATTACTTTCGTTTTCAAGCATGTCACCTTTTCCATTTCCTGTCGGAATTATCAAGCATTTTAAAATTAGAAAGACCTTAATATTACATTTTATTTAAAGTAGTAACTGTGAATGCATTAGATTGATGTACATTTTTGGTATTTTAAATTAAAGATAGTAAAGTTAGAGCATCTAGCATACACAAAACTCTTCCTTCCTTGGTGTTTGATGCTTGGGGGGAATCAAATGCGATAAGTAGAAAGAAAGGTAGAGCAGGATGAAAAAGGGTATAATGTCTGCTTTTTTGTCTGCCCCGAAGTGAGCTTATCCTGTGCCCCACTGCTTGTTATCTTCTCGATTTGGTCCCCATCTTCTTATTGTCTTTGTGATATCAACTAATCTTTTGTGCAAGTGATTGTAAAATGGAAATTTTAAAGAGCAATGTGATCATTCTCTTATTAAATAATGCAATGTGATATTCTTTTTGTATAACCCAGTTCACGCGTGGCCTCTAGATTTCTATTCAAATAATCAAGGATGACACCAACAGATAAATGATTTCTTGACATATCAGATTTTGTAAAGGCATATTGCTCAATTCATACGATATACTTAGATACCCAAAATCTTCAACAACTCATATTTATTTAGAAGAAAACACATTAGTCAAATCGGAGAAGACAAAAAACTGAGGATAATTTCAAAAACCCAGAAAGCAGTTTATTTATTTGCTATGTCCCCGTATTGAAACAAAAGCAATTCCACGCATGGTATACATGCAATGAGACCAAGGTACTAAAGTTTTCCAACATCCTGTCTTAAATTTCCCAAGTAGACAAAACTATAGGCATAATGAGACTTGACTTTTCTGATGCTTATACAAACATTCTTTTTCCTTAAAACCCCGCCATGTTCCCCTGACCGTGTATGGACTTTTGGGCATTTGTCACAATTTTCTTCTTGGTTTCTTGCAGTGGAATGTGCAGTCCTTATGTCACAGTCTCATTTCAATTTTCCAAGGTCTGAAAAATCATACTTCAACTCCCTCTTGTTCTCTCTCCCGTGGGTCCTTTGTTAGCCTTAGCTGTCTCTTGGGAGCTTATTTTGGAGACCCCTTTTGCTTCTCTTGTTCCTTTGGGCCCTTTAACTTCATTCATTATCGGCGTGGCCAACGCATTCAAAATTGCTGGAGGTTGAAAGCTTGTGTCCATTTGAGCACTAGTATCTATCAGCGTGGCCAACGCATTGAAATTGCTGGAGGTTCAAAAGTTGTGTCCATTTGAGCAACAGTATCTATTGCCCCTACCTTAATTTCATTAAGAACAATTTTCGTGGTGTCGATGCCTCCTCAAGTTTTTTTTTTCCTAAAAATTATATCATGTCAATAAGCTTGAACTCAAAGATTACGCTACTGCGTTCTCTCTCGGAATTCCAATCGTTTGTGGTCGAAGACATGGCAGAATCAATCTATTTAATTTTTGATGAAGGGTCCTTGTCAATCGAACAGTAGACAGTTACATTTTAAACAAATTGATACATATCAGATTTTGGGTATCTTTCGAGAGCATACAAAGTCATTGTCAGGAAACTTGTTTATTAGCACGCTTAATCCAAGATAACTCTGAAGTAACAACTTGGACCTTCAGAATAATAACTCTACGATGCAGATGTTTCTTCAATCACTGCCAATGTTTTAGTGTAACACTGTACCTTTTGTCCTTATCTTAGTCTTCCTTTTTTTTTTTTTCCCACTATCAAAGACATAGAACAACTCCAAAGTTATTATTGTTGCATCTCGCAGAAAAAAAATTCTTACTATTCACGAAAGAAATCATTGGCAAACACTAGCCTCTCTTTTTCACCTTTAACCCTATTTTTTTTAACCTACAAACCCTAGCCTCTCTTTTTCACCTTTCACCCTTTTTTTTTAAGCCTACAAATCCTAGCCTCTCTTTTTCACCTTTCACCTTTTTTTAACCTAGTCATATCAAACTTGACACTATATTTGCTAAATTTTAACCAACTATAATCTCTTATTTCACTTTACTTTTACTATCTTCATAGTTCTACTTTTATAACTATATCTAAATTCTTTAAAAAGCATATAAACTCTTTAAAGATTAACTCAAAACCTTAATTCTTTAACAACATTTTTTAAAGATTACTTTTTTACATTTTTCAAAGATTACTTTTTTACTCCTATAAAAATATGATACTTTTCTCAAATTTTATTTTTTTGACAAAACAACTTTTTTGATAAATTAGTAATTTAAATAAAATAAGTAAGAATTATGTACAAATCAAGGGATTGCTCCTAATGCAAATCTCTTTCCTATACCAAAAGGAATAATCTTACCTAAGGCCATGAGGAACCCTACAAAAATTGTTCCTTATAACCATAACAAACCACAACCCCAAGCCTATACATATCTACCAATCAAGATGACCTTATAGAAAAGGTACATCTTACCAGTAACACAACCATTTATAGACTAACATTATTAAGCAAAGTAAAATACTTAAGCATTTCCTCTACAAAGTCAAAACTTTGGGTCAACACATCATAAGTTGAAGAATCTTAACTGTGTTCTTCCAATTTGCTGAACAATATGGGATCTTCTTTGCTTAGGATACTGATGGTGATGAGGAAGATCCCTTACCCCTTGCTTGTCCTTGAGCTCTCTGTCGTATGCTTGCACAACTCTCATCAAACCTTTCTTAGTGAAACTCGTAAGGGAACTTCCAGATTTTTAAGAAACCAAATAGAGGAGTAGGGGATCTCCTACTGTTAAGAAGTGGAATTAGAATAACCTTCATTGTAATTATCTCTTCTACTGCGAGGGAGGGTCCATTGCTAAAGGAGAATTTCCCCCCTGTTGCTTGCAACACCATGCTTCCAATACTGGATTCCTTATTACTTTAAGGCTTTTTGGAGATTGAAGCGTTCCCTAAATCTGGTGTCTTCATTGCTATAAATACCAAAGAGGGATAGGATTTCCCTCCAATTTCCTGAACCTGAAATCAAACCTGCAAACATTACATTAGAAAAAATAAAAAACTCCAACAATTACCTTCTTTCGATGTTTGAGCTGAGTTGTTCCATAACTTGAAAGATCACTCTAGTGTTGATGCTCCCAACTTCCAAGACTTTATCTTTGAAGGTTCAATGTTTTTTTTCAGTCTAAAGGTTGTACACAATAACAGAAAGGAGGATGATAAAAATATTGAGATCACATTTTTTAAAATTTTGTGACTGGTTGTACCAATTTAGAATGAATTGAAGGTTTGTCAGGTTAGGAAGGTAGAATTGAAAGTGGTTAAGACAATGTAACCACACTATTTTAGAGTAAGAACATTTAAATAACAAGTGATCAGTAGTCTCATTATTCGAGGCACACAAAGAGTAGTGATTTAGGGTATGAAAGTAAAGGAGTTTATCCCTTGTTTATAGCTTATTAAGAAAGGCTAACCACAGTATGAAAGAATACCTAGGGCTATTTCTTTTATGCCATACCAATTTATTCCAAGGAACACACTAATTAGGAGGTCTCATGGAATTGTAGGTCGAAGCATTTGTATATGTTTTTGATGAGCTTGCTAGCCGTTCCAATTTATTAGGTCGTGAACAATCTAATTGATACAGTAGAGGCTCTAGAGTACGTATAATCCTGATTGTTGCCTCTTGCCAGCACCACACATTATTTCTGATTACATCGAACACTCTTGCAGTCATAGGTAGCTTTGACCCACTAATCACTCTGGGGGTAGAGACATCCTTCAAGATATCTCTAGGATGCCAAGGATCCTGCCATAAGAAAGTAGAATTCCTATTTCCTATCTTTAATCTGAATTGGTTCCCAATTAGATCCCTAACATATAAAAGCTTTCTCTAACTCCACGAACTATAGTTGGTAGGTTAGACACTCCAGAAAATTTTCCTTCTAAGAATAATAATATGCACCCACTTGACCCACAGAGCTTCACTATCATTAAACAGAACCTAGATTCTTTTTGCTATCATCATATAATTCCATGTTGACAAATGTTTAATACCTAATCCACCCTCTCTTTTAGGTCTACATAGGTCATTCCATTTAACCTTTGCATTAGCTTTTGACACCATCTTCCCAGACCATAAGAAATTCCTAAGTTTTGCCTTTATTTCCTTAATAATGGAAGGAGGGAGATTGAGATGACTAGACCAACACACCTAAAAATTTGAGAGGACAGAAATAACCAATTGAAGTCTACCAGTGTAAGAGAGAGTTTTACAGGTCCATTTGTTAACTCTGGCATTAATTTTATCCAACAAGGATATACAATCCCTCCTAGACAAACGACCTATTAAAAGAGGTACCCCCAGATACCGATGGGAAGGTGACCTCTTTTAAGACCTGATATTATTTCCATTTGATGGGACATATGGTCCATATCAGGAGATAAAAATAACTAACTCTTAGTAAGCTTTATGTCCATGCCATACAAATTAGAAAAGGTGTGCATGCAATTAAGTAAAGTTTGGAACGAAACCAAATCAGCATGACAAAACAACATAAGATCATCAGTAAATAAGAGATTGGTGAGTTTAAGCGCTTTACACCTCCAGTGGTATTTAAAGGATGCACTACCAGCTATAGATGCATTCAAGCTCCTTGAGAGTACCTTCTTACAGATAATAAAAAGAAATGAAGATAAAGGATCTCTTGTCTTAAGCCTGACTTTCCTAAAAAAAAATTAGAGGAGGACCCATTTATCAAGATATAATAAGAAGGCGATGTTATACACTCTTCAATCCATTTAATGAACTTAAGAGAAAAACCTACAGCTACTAGCACATTAACGAGGAAATCCCATTGAATCGAGTGATAGGCTTTTTCTACATCCACTTTAAAAGAATCTCCCATGATTATTACAAAGGTAGTAATTCTTGAAAATCTCTTGAGCCAATAGGATATTATCCCCTATTTGACGGTTCTTAATGAATGCACTTTAGTTTAGGCTAATAATGTGAGGGAGTAACTCTCTAAGTCTATTTGACATGATTTTTGTGATCACCTTATAATTCATGTTACAGCAAGAGATCGGCTTATAATCAACCATTATGGACGGATGATCTTTCTTAGGAACAAGAGAAATAAAAGTAGATTTAAGCTCTTTGAGAAGTCTCCCATGTTGGAAAAAAATCTTGGATGGCCCAAGTAACTTTCTCCCTAATAATATGCCAAGTTTGCTTAAAGAAAAAACTATTAAACCCATCTGACCTAGGGGCCTTATTCAAGTTGAAAGAGCTGAAAACGTCCCTAATCTCTTACGCTGAGACTTCAGCGATGAGGTTGTTTTTAAGATTATCAGGAATCGGATAAGGGAAAAGATTTTTTACATACTCTTTAAAGAGAAGAAGTCTTTTCTTATTCCTAATAGTGTTCTAAAAAAACCTAAAAACTAATTTGAATCTCTTCAAAAACAACAATCCTATGGCCATTTCCCACTATTAATAAGTGAATGTTGTTTCTGTTCTTATTTGATAAGATAGAAGTATGAAAGAATTTGGTGTTCCTATCCCCATCTTTGAGCCATTTAATATGGGAAGATTGTTTATAGAATGACTCCTGATCATCTAGAGCTCTAATCAAGTTATTAATGGCTTCATTTTCCTTGGCAACCAGTTAAAGCCTATTACGAAAATGTCTTATTTGATCTTAGATATTATTAAGAACCACTTGACAAGTCTCAACTCTAACATTTACATCCCCTACTTAAACAAAGTTAAGTAATTTGAGCGCATTTTTAACTACTTTAAGGTTGGACACCACACAGAACATAGAAGTTCCTTAGACATTAGAAGTCCAAACATCTTCTACGATCTGAAGGAAATTAGGCTGCAAGAATAGGAAGTTGGAAAAGTAGAATCGATAGGATCTCTTCTGCATGTTTGCTAAAGACCTAATCACTACTGAATAGTGGTCTGAAATGTTAGGATTATGAATTACACCATTATGAATTACACCATAAGATCTAGGAAACCAAGAACTCTATGTCGAATTGATAAGAGCTCTATCTAACTTTCTTACTATGAAGACGTCACCACATTGTTTATTGTTCCACATAAAACTAGGACCACTACAATTTAATCATGCAATGCACAATCCTCAACACACTTCCTAAAGTCACTCATTCTATTAATAGCTGAGAAACTTATAGGCTCTACGTCATGAGAAAATAGTATAGCATTAGAGTCCTTTGCAATAATCCAAGGTTGATTACCAACAATGAATTTGATATTAGAAAGAGTAGACTAGAGATTCATCCTATGATTATAATTATTCGACCCATACACACAAGTCACAAAAAAGGCTGAAGATTGTTCATAAGAGTTACCTCCAAATTAGTTGATCATTAGTAATTTGAGGAGAACACAAGAAACAATCTGGATTCCAAGCTAACACTAACCTAACATTTGAAGCTTGATCTAAATTACTGTAATAATTCCATCTAGGAAACAAAGAAGGGCACACATTATTCAAAAAAGAAAGAGACTTAATCCTAGATTCATTCAAGCAAACAAAAGAAACCGACAACCTCTTAAAAATGCATTCATAGCTAGTTGTTTTTTTTAGTTGTTAAGATCACTAACATTCCAAAAAACTAAATACATAACACAAAACATAACTAAAGGCCTACTACTTTTGTTTCCTCCTAGAATTTCTACTCTTCCTAATAGTAAAATCTCCCTCTTCCCCTTCTAGAATACTCGAACCCTGAGAAACAATTATTGGAACTAATTCATATTTAGGAGAAGAAAGGGGATTACCTGCTTGACTCACAACAAAGAGGTCAGTATCCTCAAGGTATCCATTTGAATCATCTTGCTTCTGTTGAGCCTTGCTTTATTCAATTAGGATTATAGAAGTTATACTCTCCTTAGCACTTTGTATTGCCATCTCAGGAGCTTAGTCATTCTGTTGAATTCCTTTGCCCTTACTTTGCTTAGTTAGGATTTCAAAAGCTCTACTCTCCTTATGATTTTGTTGTGTCATCTTAGAGACTATCTCCTGTTCAATCCTCATTTGATGGTTTACACTATTTGGTATAGATTCCTTGTAGCACCCCCTTACTATAGGGTATACACCGGAAAGCCCGTAGGTCATTCCGATGCATATCCTACGATAAGGATGAACTACGAACAATCACTACTAGGAGTCTACTCTCTCGGTCCTGAAAAATAAGTTGCAATTTTGGGTGAGTTTGCGAACTCAGTGAGGAACCATC
>JANVCQ010000009.1:10145815-10156786 GCA_025531925.1 Erythroxylum plowmanianum | reverse complement strand
TATGACTGATCAAATGTAGTTGAAGGTGATGAGGCAAATGAGTTGAGATTTGAGAGTTTAATGAAGTCATTTTTGTAGCTGAATGGTTATGCTCAGGATATTCTAAGTCTGCACAGTGCAAAATTTCAAGCCTTCCATAGGGAAAAATTCATGTTCTGAATTCAGGAGAAAAACTATATTAATCTAGGATAAATTAGACAACGTTGTCTTTTATAAAGTTGTAGCTTATCTTTCTAGCTTTCTAACGGTATATAATATGGAATTTTTGGATGTCGGAGTCAAAAGTTATGGTCCTTATAAGTGGAGATACTAGTGAGGATGTATCATCTAGTGAAGACGTATCGTCTAGTGATGACGTGTCGTCTGGTGAGGATGCTTCGTCTGGTGAGGATGTATCTTCTGGTGATGATGTCATATCACCTGTTCATCTGATCCTATCATCTAGTCCCACTTTTGACCCCACAGATGATAGAATTTGTCTTCAAGGTCTTCATGAAGGTTGTAGATCTTGCAATCCTCTTTCAAACTAACTAAAGAACACCCTAATTTGATATCTCTAGGAAAAGTTATGATAATTTTCCCAATTCATTTGACCCTTCATCTAGTTTCGTCTAACCCTATTGTCTAGTCCAATTCTGACCATCTAGACGACAAAATCTCACTTCAATGTCTACATGAAAGATGTAGATATTGAAGTCTTCTTTCGAACTCTTTAAGAATGATCTTGATCTGATATCCCTAAAGCAAGTTATGCCATTGTCCTGAACTAGGTTCGTTACGATTGAGGACAAAATCTTGTTTGATTCCTTCAGCCCAATCTTTGTTATCTGACCTCTAAACGAAGTGATCCTTAAGACAATAGATTCCTCACACATTGTGCTATCTCTCCACAAAAAATTTGGCAGCATTCCGAATTGATTGGAAAAAAGTTTTAATTGAAGGAAAGTGAAGGAATATGTTGGAATAGTATGAACTAGTGTTATTTTATTGAACATGCTTCGGCATTTTGAATATATCTGGATCTGTAGGGTTCCAACTGAGATAATTTTTAATGTGAAGTAAACTAAAGATGTAGGTTTACAAATTATATGAGAGGTCGAATTCTGATTCAGCCTCTAAGATGTTCAATATCTGGATGGAAGTTGAGCATAGAATATTTGTTTCAGTATAAGAATGATTTGGAAAATAGGGCCTGACACTTACAGTATCAAAGAATGAGGATGAACCAAGGATGACTAATGAGGGTTAACTGGAATAACCATGCATGGTAATAAGAACAAGTAGACGTTCTCACGACTCCAAATGTTGGGCTCTGAAAATGGGGTCCAATGTATATATTATAGTATGTTTTAAAGTGTTTTTATATGATAATTATGTGTTTAAGACTTGAAATTGGTTTCTTGTTAGTGTTTTTATGCATTTTAATTGATTGATTATTTTAGAGTAAGGATTTGATCTAACTTTATATTTCAAGGGTTGTTTGATGTATTTCTTAGTGAAAATAGGAAAATTGAAGAAAAAATGAAGAACTTGAAGAATAGGAAGATGCATGATTGTGCAAAATTGCATGATTATGCTTGAGTAGCTAGTGCATGGGATAAGACTCTATCACAATCGTGCATCAATGCACGATCATAGCAGAGAGTAGGACTAGGATACACCATCGTGCATCCCATGCACAATCGTGCACAATGTTTTCTATAATGTGAAAATTTTGTATTATTGAAATTTTATGATTATTTTTGGAACCAAATTAAGTAAGGAAATCCTAAAAAAAAAACCCCTTGAATCTTAAGAAGTATTTAAGGAAAAGAAAAACATCAAAAAAGAGTTTGCATATGAAAAACAAGCAGATCAAAATGGAGACATCAAGAACAAGTTCAGAATTTCCATATTAAGTCACAAATTGTTTTATTTCTTTTCTCTTCTTATTTTTGATTATTTTAGATGTTAATTTTGATTACTAGGATTTAAACTGAATTAAAATAAATATCAGAATTATCCCTAATATAGATTTAGAAATCTATAATCATGTTCAAAATCTCACTGATCAAAATTAAAAACTAAGACAATGAAAAATAAGAAGAGAAACAAAAGAAAACAATTTTATATCTTGATCTGGAAATTCCGAAAATTACAGAGTTATTTTTTTATATCTCCACTTTGATCCGCTTATTTTTTATGTTCAGCCTCCTTTTTGGTGTTTTTCCTTTCCTTAAATACTTCTTAAGGCTTCTAAGATTTTTTAGGGTTTATCCACTTACTTTGGATCCAAAAATATCCCCTAAATGTCAAGAATATAAAAATTTGGATGCATGCACAATCATGCATCCTGGCCCTACTCTTTGTCACGATCATAATAGAGGATCATCCCATGCACTATCTGCTCATGCATGATCATGCAATTTTACATAATTATACATCCTCGTATTCTTCAAGTTCTTCATCTTTTCTTCAATTTTCCTATTTCCACTCATTAACAAACGCATAAAATAAACCTTGAAACATAAAATTAAAATAAAATTCTTGCTTTTAAACAATAAAACAATTAAACATTAACAAGAACACAATTTTAAGTCCTAAACACAAAATTATTATCTAAGAAAATACTTAAAAAGACATTAAACATCTAGAAAACATACTATAATATATACCTATCAACATCCTAACACTTAAATCTTTGCTTGTCCCCAAGAAAAGCTAAAACTACAAATAAAAAAACACAAAAAGCACATAAATACACAATCATGCAACAATGCAATAATGGTATAATGATATCAAATCTCATGGAATTAACTTAACCTTAAACATCAACCACTTAAAAAGTTCCAACATACTAACTTATTTTATTCATGTTTAATTGCTTTGAATTGAATATATATATATATCAATCAAAATATTGACATTCTATTCATTCACCTATGGCCCTTGTAAGCATGTCCTTATTATTATTGATCAATTAAAAAGGTAAACTATCAATACATAACCCTTTATGAAAATTCTTGTTATTTTTAAAAGATTAGTACGTTTAATTTTATTGTAAGCATTATCGTTTTAGATTTTCTTTAACAATCAACTGGTCTTTTGTCTCAAAGGCAAACACCTTGTCATAACTGTCCCTCGATTACTCAACTAGGTTGCATTTTTTATTTAACGTGGTTAGAGTGTCAGCATTTTAACATGAAGGTAAATATTTTGTCATAAATGCCCCCGATTACTTAACTATATCACAACTCTAAATTAGCTACCAACTCTATTCTTAACTCAATTTTCTCGAAAAAGGCAAACAAGAATTTTATTTAACACACTATTTTCTCACAATTTCTTATCCTACTTTATTTCTTCTTAATCAATCACTCCCATGAAAGGTTACTAATAACGCCCACCAGTTTAAAGGAATGTAATTATAAATGTATCCAAACAAATGCCATAAAGGAAAAAAATAGGTGTCATAACCTAATTAACATGCACATTCATCACAAAGACACGTAAAACACAAACTTCACAAGTTAATATGACTTTACAATTCAAATGATCATGTTCAAAAGTAAGCAATTTCATTCAATTTATGCCATTGACACATCCACAAAATGTACACATCATGTTCATACAATGTTAATCTAATAAAAAACTAACATAATGCATATGTAAGATTCATACACAAATGATTTGAAATGTGCATAAATGTACCCACACTTGAAGAACACATTGTCCTCAATGTGGAAACAAAAATATTAAAAATGAAGAGAAATAACAATAAATAAAAAGCAAGAGAAAGAATACTTATGTGATTGGGGCAATGACAGTGTTGGAGAAGGAAGTTGAACACCTTAGGCAGTAAAAATTTTGAGCAATTTCTTCGTTTGATATTGTTGATGGTGCACGACCTCCTTTAGTTGTGCCTTTATAGTGTCCGAAAGGTGTTTGTTATTCTCTTCCATTTTGTCAAGCAACTTCTCCCATCATTCTTCCTCTTCCTTGGATTCATCACTTGATGAGATTTGTTGATGTTGTTATGGAGGTGAAAATAAAACTTGCCTATCTTGTCATGTGTTTAACTTTTAATTTTGAGCTAATATCTTGGAGTTCTATACAATGGTACTCCAAGATCTGAACTCACCTCAAATGTAAGTGATTAGAAAAAATGGGGGTTATTTTATCAACATTAACACCATGCAATTAATCTAAAGTAGATACGAGAAAACCCATGCCTAGATAGCTACTTTTCTTATTAAGTAATAACTATCATTTGAAAAATATAGGTGGATATGTAAAATTGAATCTTTTTATCCCTACACTAAAGTATAAATAAATCTTTTTTAGAGCGCTAGTTACTTTGGTTCATAGAAATAGCATGACATATGAATTTATGCAATAAAAAGTGTTGAATATTCTTAATCACATTATTAGGTGCATTGTGTGGATTAAACACATCCAACCCTATTAATTTCTTCCAATACTGTGTAGCATAAATTTTATGTGTTTTTCAACAATGTTTAATTTTGAAAAACCAAATATTTCTTTTATAATATTATAATCAAAATTATAAGGTTTTCCATGCAACTGAAACAAAAAATTATCTAAATTACCCAACTCATAGTGTAAAGTAGAGAAAAATTCAAGGATCAATTCTTCATACACAAGATAATCAGAACTTATAAATTTATCGCATTGAATTCTAGCACTCAAAGCCTAAACTTTTCCTTTCAAATATAGATCTTTTTAAAATTAAAAAATTAAAATAAGAACTTGCAGTAATTATTTTAAAACAAAGGTTTTGGAATTTCTTGCCTTCTTTTTCAGAGAAGATCAAAAAAGGAGTTTCAAAATCCTTATCTAAATCACATGCGCCATTGCCTGACACCTTTGCTTTTCCTTTGGGGTTTGAGTGTTTTGCTATTTGTTTGAGTCTTGGAGATGTGATTGAGAGTAGAACCTAGGAAAACATCTAAGAAACCACCACAAAAACATAATAGAGAACCAAAAACATAGGAGAGAGAAAAGGCATAGAAAATCTTGAAAATCTCACTAAAAAGACATTTTTAAGGATGGGAAGCACTAGATTTGTATGGAAATAATGATAATTTAGAAAAAAGATGAAAGAAAAGACTAAAATCTAAAGGAAATTTAAGAGAGATGTAAGAGAAAACAAGAAGCTATGGAAGTGGGCTGCTACTTAGAGAAAGAAGAAGAGAAAAAGACAATTTATAAGGTTAGGGTTTGGGGAAAAGAAAAAAGAGGGGTGGGAGATGTCTGTCCCTATAATGTATGGCCTGACACCCTTCCAAAATTAGCACATTTTGCACCATTTTCCTCGTGCATCCTTTGGAATTTGTATACCTTTTCAAATATGAGATTCATCAATCAAAATATAACTATATTGACATTAACAATCAAACAAGTTTTTATTTTTATTTGAAAGAAAAATGAAAACTAAAACCACAACAACAAAAATAAAAGTAGAATCAAATGGCCCTTTAGAGTACTTTATCTTATTTCTTTTGTTTTTATAATCAAATGTGATAGGAATTTACTATATATAAAATATTAATTGTTAAGTTAATAGTGTCCTACACTTAAAGACTTTAATATAGATTATGAATCCCTAAAAAATGTATTCAATTCCAATAATAAAAAGCATGAGATTAAGTGCTAAAATGAAAAATATAAATATATTGTTGTTTAGAAGGAATTAAATTGTCATGGTATGCTTTGAAAGTTATTAAAACACTACACATAAGCACAACTTACTAAGGACAAATTTTTACTATAGTAACAAACATGTCAAATAAGACTAACCCTATATTTTTATTACTAGTAATGTAATTAAAAGTATCTATCAATTTAAATCAAGTTCCTTTACTTTTCTTGTCTAGGCCTTTTGATAAACATGTTAAAGGAAATTAATATATTATAATAAGCTATTAATTTTAGGGTAAGCTATATTACAAATTTAAAATTTTACTCAATTTTACAATATTATCCGTAACTAAAAATTATATCAACCAAATGCACAAAGTTTTTTTTTTCTAAATATAGTTCATTGTTAAGTTTACTATTAATGTTATTTACGTGGACCACCATCTAATCACCTAATGTCCATTCTTTCATATACTTCTATAATGAAAATAATAAAATATCATTTGAAGTAATTTGATGAGCCTCGACTTTTCTCTTGTTCAATGACCATATTTATCTTCTCCATCTATAGATCTTCATTTTTATATAACACAAACTTATCATGGCAGGTTAAGTTTCAATGAAGTGTTCACAATTTAGAACTCTAAAACTAATGATCAAAGAAATTTGATGCCATGTCATCAAGGATCGAATGGTAGGCAAACTAGGATAGAGTTCCATCATGCATTTAATTTTTTTTACTTCTTAGTATATAGGTGTTTACTAATTGGGCATTAATGTAACTACATGACGATCTATGTCAACGACATTAACAGTAAATTTAATGTCATGTTATATTTACAATTAAAAACTTTGTATATTTAAATGATAAATGTTTAATTCTTAGCATTACGAAATTGAGTAAAGATCATAATTTATGTTTATTTTAAATATTCTCTGAGTTCTTTCCTTGTTTCATTTATTTTTTTGGATAACTCAGAAGACTTTATACATAAATAAAAATAATGTACAAAACTTGAGAGTCCCATTCTAGAGCCTCTTGGTGGCTTCATTTATTGAAAATCACTACCCCAAAATTGGTGATATGAGTTTCAAACTTGTTATTTTTATTTGTTGGAGAAACTTGGAGTTTTCTTTTATGTACTTATAAAATAAAATGAATAAAATATAATCTAGGATAAGAGAAAAAAGTCAAAAATGTAAAAAATAAATTAAAAATAAACTGAAAAGTAAAATATAAGATCTAACCTCGATTTAACCTAATTTAAAATTTAAAAAAAATTTAAATTTTCAAATTAAAATCAATTTTAATTGTATCACTTAATTATTAGTGTTTACTTTAATTAAATCTTCAAATTTGAGATTAACTGAAAATACGATCAATTTCAATTTTATTCATTAATAACCTGATATGAGCTAAAATGTCAATTTTAAGTTTATTGGGTCATAATTAAATAGCAAGAAAATTAAGTTGAAAATGAGAAAAGGCTATCGTAAAAGCAAATAAGTGGAGAAAGGGAAACAATGAAACACAATTTGGTATAAAAATGAAGTGGGATCGAAACTGTCCTGATCCCCGAAGCCTCCCTATTTACGACAGTTGATGATATGACAAATGTAGATGGGTCCTGGAATCGGCCCATGTTTCACCACTCCCTCCCTGCCTCGGTTTGCATGGATCTGGCGGACCCTCGTTTGCACCCTGACCGCTCGACGGAGGATACCATGCGATGGGGTCCAGCTGCCCATGGCCGGTTCTCGATTGCGTCAACCTATGACGTTATTGAAGGGCGCACCACAGATACCCATGCTCGGCTGTGGACGCTAATCTGGAAATGAGCGGGTCCCCAATGGATCCGCTCTTTCCTGTGGCTCCTGAGCAACTAGAAGCTACTGACCAACCAACAACGCGTGGTCCGTCACCTCTCTACGGACAACTGTTGCTCTTTCTGTGGCCAGGAAGAGTCCAATCTCCACATCGCCCGTGATTGCCCTCGAGCCCTAGCTCTCTGGCGATAGCTCCCTGGGCGCCCGGGCAATACAGAGTTCTTTCATTTCCACGTGACTGATTGGGTTACATCTAACCTTCTGGTTCCGCCTCACATCACTCATGACCCGTGGGTTACCATTTTTGGAGTGGCCTGCTGGATGCTTTGGATCTGGAGAAACAAGAGCCTTTTTGATGACGACTTCGCGTGGCCGACGAATGGGTTGAGATCTGTTTTGTCTTACGTTGAGTGGATAGCTCGAGCCCGCACAGTGGAGAGCTGTGTTTTTTTGGATCTCGAGCTGCCTACAGGCCACCTCGTTAGTTGGTCCAAACCACCTAACCCCTGGGTTAAACTCAACACAGATGGAGCTTATCAGCCCAGCTCGTCCATTGCTTCCTCTGGGGGTCTTATTCGTGATTGCACCGGTCACTGGTGCAGTGGTTTTATCCAACATATCGGTAGTGCATCCCCGCAAATTGTTGAACTCTGGGGCCTCCACTCCGTGCTCTCTCTGGCTTGAGAGTTGGGGTATCGACGCATCATTGTCGAAACCGACTCCCTAGAGGTGATCAATCTTCTTTCATCATCCCGGCCTAATCTTACTGAGAATGTTTCTTTGTTGACAGGTACCAGGGAGTTACTCAGCCGAGACTGGGAAGTTCAGATCCAGCACGTGCTCCGAGAAGGGAACCAGTGTGCAGATTTCTTGGCCGCCCTCGCAGTTCGCATCGACCCAGGGATGCATTATCTCCTTACACCTCCCGTGTCCCTTATGGAGCTCCTCTTGCGGGATCAGCAGGGTGTTCAGTACCCACGCGCTAGCGGCTAATTCGGTTTATTTGTTGTGTATTTTCCTTTGTATTACAAAAAAAAAGATTAAGCTGAAAGATCCCCACCTCTTGCAAGGCCCACATGACACGCGCGTTGGCTCTTTACCATCAAACATGGAACATCTATAACCAGCAACAGAGAGCACAATCTTATATGGACTGCACAATATGGGCTTGATAATGACCTGGTATTAAAATAATCTGAAACTCAACAGACCAGATTTAATTTCATCGATCCATTCCAACTTTTCGGGACCAATTGCAGCAAGCCTAGTTGATATATATGGAATGACAGAAGTGAAATATTAATATACTTGTGTGCTAATCTTTTGCAATGATCATGTTCATAAAGCTGACTATACTCCACACACACATTTTTGTTATAGTATTATTAGTATGCACTGGAATGCTATAAGTGTCTGTCCAGTAAAGTTTAGAGATTCAGTAACCAAAGCCTAAGGTGGAGTGTTAGTTTCGTAATATTACTTTTCATTAGGCCATAGATCTTGTATTTCAAGCCCAGCCCAAAGTCATACTCTCTATTTAAAGTATTTCAAGTGGTTAGGTTGAATCTCATTACACTTCCATACTCCTTCAAAGGCCAAATAAAGAAAATCCAACATAAAACCAATTCAAGTTTCTTATTTGAAAGTTGAGGTATATTAAAATAATAAGAATCACCCAACAAGATACAAAATTAAAAAGTTAGTGCAAACAAGGCAAAATAAATCTCTAAGAGAACAAACTAAGTTTCTACCCTACTATTGACTATATTAGTAACCAAACATATTGTTGGACCTCGAACTTTTTTTTGAAATTTTGAAGTATAAATTGACATTAAATGAGGAATTTGTGGTGATTTATTCATGTGCAAAGAAAAAGAAAATTAAAGAATGCAAATTGTTATATGAGCTTAAGATAGGTGAAATATGCTTTTGTTATTGATGTTTATGATTAATTATGACCTAAAATGGTGTTTTGAGTTTAAATGGAATTGATAGTGAATAAATTGCTTTAAATGGAAATGAATAGTGAAAGTGTGAAATTTTTGGAGATTTAAAAATCTGAAAATTTTGGGGATGAATAGTAGTAGGGTTGACTTTTTGACCAGAAATTGTTGTGAATTTTTCTGGGTTGATTTGGGCTGAATTTGAGAAAATGATCTTCATAAAACTTGTAGTTTCTGTTGATAGTTTTCTATCGCCATAAAGTTTGATATTTTTCGATATCAGGATTGAAAGTTATGATCTTTCAAAGTTAAGGTTATTTTGCTTTGTTTTAAAAATACTATTAAGGGTAAGTTTGTGTATACTGTGATTTGAGGCAAATTTTGTACTGATGTGGTTTGAATTGGATTAAGTAGTCTACATGAAAGTTATAGAGAAATTGCATAGCTTTACAATGATGTATAATATGTTATTTTTGATTGTGGAAATTGGAAGATATGAAATTTGGAAGTTTGGATGTGGTATAGGATGACAAATTTCTGGCAGAAACTTTGATTGAAAAATTGACCTAGCTAGAGGTTGAAATTGCTTTTAAGTTCTTCATGAAAGTTTTAGATTATGTTTTGATCTTTCCATTGATATAAAGTATGGAAATTTTGGACCATGGAATGTGAAGTTATGATTTTTATAAGCTTCTGTTACTGTTAGGCATGATCATTAGTGGACAGAAACTTTGAATGACTTTTTGACTCCCTTAGGGGCCAAATTGATTTTTCTGTCCTTCATGAAATTTGTAGGTTGCATTTTGATATTTTCATTGATATAAAGTATGAGATTTTTGGATCTTGGAGTTGAAAGATAGAAATTTTAGAAGTTGTGATATGGTTTAGGGTGACATGATATTGGACAGAAAGTTTGAGTGGAATTTTAACCCCTTTAGAGACCAAATTGGTTTTTCAATTCTTCATAGAAGTTGTAGAGCTTCTTTTGAGCTTTCTATTGATACCAAACTTGTCAAATTTAGAGCCCTGGTTTGAGAGTTATGAATTTTGGAAAATTTGGTTATATATATATATATATATATATAAAGGGGGGGCAGGGCACTGTTGCCTCGTGGGTCGCCCTCACGAGGGCGAGCGAGGGCAAGCGAGCGAAAGCGCTCGCCCGACTAGCACGCGCTCGCCCCAACGCGCTGCTGTTTGGCTCCCCATACGACGCCGTTTTGATTTCTTCTGATTTTGTTATTTTCCTCCCTTAATCCGACCCTCTTCCGATCTTTTGCTTATAACTTTTCCGTCCGACATCTGATTGATTTGATTTTTAAAGCGTTAGATTCCTAAGACATCCCTCTATCTTTCCATGGAAAATTGTAGATGTTTGAGATTAAATTGAGGATGATTGATTTAATCAAAGTTAGCTGGATAATTTTCTGAACATGGTTTAGTATTTTGATAAATTCTTAGTCTGTGTAGATCCAATTGAGTTTATTGTTGTTGCAAAATAAAATAGAGACATGGGGATACAAGTCATATGAAGGAATTGAATTTCAATTTAGCCCCTAAG
>JANVCQ010000009.1:10125092-10138701 GCA_025531925.1 Erythroxylum plowmanianum | reverse complement strand
TCATCACTGGTAAATTTAACTAACAAACCATCATCACATAGTTGACTTATACTTACCAAATTTGCTTTCAAACCATCGACATGAAGTACATTCTTGAGAGTAGGCAAACCATCCATACACAATGTTCCTCTACCGATCACGGAAGCTTTCTTTCCATCTCCGAAAGTCACATGACCATCCATACAGATTTGATAATCAGTTAAGTAGGTCTTTTCCCCCGTCATATGACAGGAACATCCACTATCAAAATACCAACCATGTTGTAGCGTTGCCTTCATCGATGTCCGAACTACGAGAGCTTGCAATTCACTCCTTTTTACCCAAGAAGATTTAGATGTTGAAGACTGATATTGTAACTTTTGTTAAATGTGCATACTTTTTCTGCCTTGCCTTCTTTCAAACAACATTTGCAGCAGTTGATAACACCTTGGCCTTATATGCCCAACCACCCCACAAAAATGACATGTGGGTATAAATATATGACTCTTTTTCAGTGCTTTTACTTCTTAGGCTGATCTGAATGTGTCCGAATTTCCTTCATTAACTTTCAAACATTCACCTTTGTAACCAATGCCTTCAAAATTTCCTTTAGCCTTACCAGTTTCAATCAGCTTATCAAGTTTTTCGGTGCCTCCATTCAACATTCTCAATCCCTTTTCAGTACTCACCAATTTCAATCTAGCCTCACCAAGCTCATCCGAAGTCAACATCAGCTTCTTTTCTAATTCTTGTATGTTATTTTTCAGGCAAAGATTCTCTTCTTTCAATCTTTCATTCTTTTTATGCATTTTCACCCATTTTTCATACAAAGCCTTGTAATCCTCGTAAATATCCCCATTTTTATCATTAAGCCCACTTCTTTCACTGTCATAGTCTAATATTGAGTCCCGAGCTGAATTGATTTCAAAATTTTCAAATTTTCTCCCTGTTCTGATGTCAGTTACTTCCTTCTCAGTTACTGTTAGACAAGTAATTGGACTTTTGCTGTGTAATGCAACTAATGCAGCATTGTTTACTATTTCTTCTTCACTGTCGAAATCACTTTCAGATTCATTTTCACTCTAGGTAGTTGTGAAGGACTTTCCTCTTTGTTTCTTTAACATGTTAGCACATTTGGATTGAATATGTCCAAACCCCTGACATTCGTGACACTGAATTTTTCTTTCCTTCCGTTCGCCTCTTTGTGCCTTGACTTGTTGTCTTCGGTTATAACTTGATGAACTTCCATTATATTGTCTAGAGTTGGGTCTATCCTTCTTCATTCTTTTTAGCCATTTGTCGAAATTTCGAGTGAGCAAAATCATGTCTTCATTCTCATCTGAATCATCTTCCACATTTTTCATATTTTTTCCAGCTTCCACTTGCAATGCCAATCCTTTGCTTCTTTCTTGCTTACCTCTTAAGAGATTCATCTCAAAATTTGTGAGAATGCTAATAACTTTTTCCAATGACAGATTATCAATATCGTGAGTCTCCTCTATTGCTGCGATTTTTGGAATAAATCTCGGTGGCAGAGATCTCAGCGTTTTCTTGACCAATTTCACATTAGAGTACTTCTTTCCCAATTAATGAGCTTGATTTGCAATGTCTCTCAATTTTTGATGAAAGTCTCCAATAGTCTCATGCTTATCCATCTTCAGCTCTTCAAACCTCACAGCTAACATTAAGCTATCACAAATTTTGATCCTTCATAAATGGTTTGCAATACATCCCAGGCCTCTTTTGCAGTTTCACATGCTAAAATCATTGAGAAGTGTCCTTCATCGACAACACTGAATATCGCGTGCATTACTTGTGAATTCCCCTGTGCACTTTCTTCTTCTAGTCTAGTCCATTCAAATGGATCTTTTTGAATTGTCTCTCTTTTATCATCAGTAATCATTGGTTGAGTCCAACCGTATACTACCGAATGTCAGGCTCTCATCCCTTGAGCTTGAATAAAGACTTTCATCCAGGATTTCCACGTTGGGTAATTAGAACCATCTAACAATGGTGGTCTGGTAATTGATGCACCTTCTTTTGTAGCCATGTCTACGAATGTAGGATCTACACCAACTTGCTACCAAGTTCTGAATCGATGACCGTGCTCTGATACCAATTGAAAAACCAAAGTGGTTAATTATTTCGCAGACTATAAATCACACAAATGCAAAATAATAAAGACACTGAAATTTGGTAATGCAGTTCAGCACACTCTGCCTACGTCTGCGGGACCCTCACCCAGATTAATCGCTTTCACTGTAGTTTAACAAAATTACACAAGATTGATCTAATACAATACCACTCAATCTTTGTAACTATCCCATAACCTAACTACCCGTGAAAGATTATCACTCCCGATAATACGACCAACTTGTGTTAACCTCGTTAGAGGATTTGTCTAACTATTTTCATTCAAGAAACAATAATAAATAAATCAAAGAACGACAACTTCCCAGGTTTGAAATTATTTAGCAATAGAACCAAATTGCTGCTCCAAAAAATTACGCATCCATCAATAATAATTCTCTTATGTGCCGCAACCAAAAACCTTCCTCAAAGACCCAGGAAAATCAGCAACTCTACTTCATCCGTGAACTGCCTATCAGAGATTATTAACAATGGAAAATAGGTGCACCCTCCTTCCACATACACAGTTAGACCCACAACAAAAATCTATTCACCAGTGACTCACATAGACCCAACAACCGATCAAGAGCTGTACCATAAAAACTAGAATGCCCACTTGCGTAAAACCACCAGACTCCTTACTCACAAAGGAGACAACATGCAGCCACCAATAAACTTCTTCAAAGACTCAAAAAATCAGTACACCAAAAAATGACATATGTAAATTGCTTATTGGCTATGAATAGTGGGTCAAAAGTGCATTGCCTTCAGTCATACGCAGCAACCAAAAAAAAAACAAAAACCCTTGTACAGTCACATAACATGCACACCCCTTACATCACCCAAAATTCACGCATACATAACACAACTCACTTCCAGATTTTTCTCAACTTCCGTGTACAGCTAGACTCCTTCCATAATAAGGAGATATACACATATATGGATAATCTTCAAGTATTAAGATACAACTGAAAATAAGATGCATAGTAAAGAAAAAACTTCTGCAGTGATAGGGACATGTGGCAATGCAATCTTCAAGGTATATAACAATTCCTACATGTGGCAATGCAATTTTCAAGGCATATAAAAATTTCTATGTTCAATTTAAAATGCTAAAACCAAATAGGATATATATAAAATAAATCCTAAGAGTGACTATGATGGTTGAGATGAATCGATTTTGAAAACAATTTGAGAGAAATGACAAAAAAAGATCAAGCTCTAAAATAAGGTACAAATTGTTATTTTGACTTTATTATAATTTATGTATTAATCATTTTATATAATTTAAATGATTTTCCTTAACTACTGCAAAAAGTTTGTTCTTTTTATTTATTTAGACTTAGTTCTGAAATTTTTTTATCTACTTTCATTATTGTTAAACGAACATTGATGTGAGACATATTTTTTTTATATTTATTAACTGGTGTGAATTTGTTTATTATGTATCTTACATGATCTTATTTTTTAAGACTTTTTTTTTCTCTTTTCATGGAGAGCTTGTCTTTATTTAGTACTGTAAAATGATTTTAAAAATTTTTTCGTGATTCCTAAATTGATGATTAGGGCTTCAATTGGTCTGGTATACCATATAATCCATTTATAGTTATCGAACAGAAGACTATCAATCATATAAAGGATAATGAATTATAAAGTGGTAAACTCTTTTCAAATCTTTTATTTTAGGATTTAACCTTTTGATTTTAAATTAAATGCCTGAATTTTTGAAAATTGAATAATTCAATTTATATCATTATTTCTATTCATATTTTGTTGATGTATTTGATGAATTAAGTAAAATTGACATTTGAAAGGATTATTTGACTCTTCATCTTTGTATCATTTTTGAACATTAAATAAATGACTGTATTTTAAATGTATAATACCTAATGTGTTTGTAACATGAATCTTAAAAATTATATAAATGAAGATGAAGTCAGACATTTTTAGAATTTCACGAATTTTATTAATCACAATAATCAAATATTAATAAAAATAAAAACAAGGAAAATATTAACGAAAATGAAGAAAATAAGCGAAGATAATCCTCAAGTTCCCATTCACAGTCAAATTTACTTTGACTCGAGCGGGAGAGGTTGATCAGATACGACTGAAAATAATCACTTTAGTCTCGTTGTTGCATTTCTCCCACATTTAGGAAGACTAGCTATAGAACGTCAACCAGCAATCAGATACAGAGAAGCCCGAAGGAAAAAAAAAAGCAAAAGTATGGATCCTTCTATGTGGCACAAAATAGCAGCTGTCTCTGGTCAGGACTTCTCGCTAATCTTCCCTCTTCTTCTTCCTCTCACCTATATCTTATCTGGGCTTTTATGCTTTGCTTACTTCATATATTTTGACAGGAGTGGCCGCTCTTGGGCTGGGCACTTATGGTGCGCACGTCTTCAAACCCCAAAATCCTGCTTATAAAGAGGTGATCTTTTCATTTTCAGTTGTGTCTTTTCTGCAATTGTTACGCTTTAATCAGTTGGCTTTGGTTGAGTAAAGAAAGGGGTTGATCTTGTTTTCTTATATGTATGTGAATATGCACGGGGGCGAGAAGGTATGGCAAACAGCATCTCTTTACCATTTGGTTCACACTGCAGCCCTTGTTGCTGCCCCCGTCACCAAAAATCCCAACATTGTGAGTTTCTCATTTTGCACTTTTGTCCATTTCTTGCTTTATTTCAACTTTCTTGTTTTTGAAGTGTAAACAATGTCCAAATGTGAACGTTTTTTGTAATTTTCTTTTTCTTTGCCTTCAGTTTGGGTGTCTTCTGACTGCTGGAATTCTTGGATTCTCTGGAACGTAAGTCAAAATTTTATCTTGCTTTTTTATATATTGACTGTGGGATTGGTTTTGATTACAGTTTGTGTGGACATTGATTTAACAACTTCAATTATTCCACCTCTCAAGTTAGGTACTAAATTCTTGTACCTAACTTGACAGCCCCAAGTCTGAAGGCAAGCAGAAAATTTAAACCATGCCTAAAACCATTACACAACATATTTTGGAATTCAATGCAGATATCAATTAGTTATAGAGACAATCAAGTTCTCTATAAATAAGAAGCTCTCCAACTAGTGGCAGATGGGATGCACCTGAAGAGCCTCAAGTCAAAGAATCATTGGCTCTGAATCCTAGAACTATGGCCTTGCTATTTTAGATATAGGCTGGTTAGTACCTAGTCGATTAAGCATCAAATCAGGCCCTAGTTTTTTGCTACTCTTCTATTTTCCATCTTAGTAATACCTTTTAGTTTTATCAACAGCCATATCCATCTCTTTGAGGAGGCCGGAGAGTGCTTAAGGATTCTTTGCTTGTTGTCTGTACATTTTGCTATTTCTTAACTGCCAGATTAAGTAGATAAGGCAGGAAAAAGCATTTCTAATGAGAGTTGAGTTGTCATTTGTGCCCCTGGTATCCTTGCACATCCAATTGACTATGTTATTCCAAGTGCCATTTTGATTTGTCAGCATGCACAAGTTCTGAAGATAGGATCAGGTAGTGGAAGTGTACTGACAACTAAAAAGTATGAATGAAAATATGAATGAAACATGTTATAATCATCTGTCATATGGTCTGATGCTCCATAATCAACTATCCATTTCTTCATTCCGCATGAAGATAGAAAAGCTTGTTTGATATTACCTCTCATAATAGCATTAGCAACTACACTTGTCTTTTGTTGGTGACTATCATTTTGGAGATTCTTTGGTGTTTCTAATAATTTTCCTAGTGAAATATTCGGTTCACCAACATGTTGTTTATGACTATCTAAAGGTTTTTTCTGTTCTCCATTCACTAGATACTTGATAGCCTCGGTTTTTTCCTTTTCATGGTTTCCAATCTGGAGGCTTTATATGAATGTCCCATGTGTCTTTGGTGTGACCACCTTGTTTGCAGTGATTATACCACTTCTTCTGACCCTTCTCACTGGATTCACCACAGGACACCAACGTAGACACTTCACTAGTAGGAATTGGAGACAAATTTTGATCTTCTTTTGACTCTTCTTTTAGCATAACTTTCCTCCTTGCTGCTTCCCTCCTAACTTCAAAAAAAAAAAAAACTTCTTTTGCTAATGGTAGGGGAACTTTACTTAGGATTATGCCACAGACATCATCCACTTTCTTGTTGAGTCCAGCTAAAAATTCAAAGATTCTTTCCTTTTCAATTATGCCACGGACGTCAACCACTTTCTTGTTGAGTCCAGCTAAAAATTCAAAGATTCTTTCCTTTTCAATTTTCTGGTTGTACATCACAGCATCTTCTTTGCACCTCCATTCTTCGTTCGACAGAAGGTCAAGTTCTTGCCATAATGCTACATTTCGACCCAATATTCTGTAACTTCTCTGTCACCTTGCTTCGTTTGCCACAACTTTGTTTTTATCTCATAGATTCGCGATGCATCCTCTTCGTCAGAGTATGATTGTCGCACTCCTTCCTAGATCTCTCGAGCAGTTGGTAGAAACATGAAGGTATGTTTGATCGATGGTATCATGATGTTAATAAGCCACGACGAGACCATGGAGCTGTTTGTCTCCCACTGTTGCACTGCTTGCGAGTTCGTTGAGTCTGGGATGTTTTCATCTCCGACGATAAAACTCAATTTCTCACGTCCTCTAATGGCGAGTTTCATAGCTTGAGCTCACTCCCGATAGTTCGTTCCATTTAGTTTGTCAGAAATAATGACAACCGAAGTTTCTTCAAGACCAGAGGTCATTGACGACCAACCTCCAGTCTGGCTTGGATTTGCCGTGGAGGATCCCTCAAGATTGGAAGCCATTTCTTGACTTGTCAGGGTCGACTCCTCGGTTTCACTTTCTCCTTCACGTGGCTCTGATACCATGTGAATAAGAGCTATTTTGCTTTATATGTTTATTCCTTAGAGAATGTTGTACATATATACATGAATAGGATAGAGAATATATACAAACAAAGGGAAACAATCCTAAGATAATGCTAATCGCTAAGATAGTGCTAACTAATTAATATAATCTGATTACAATCAGGTCAATATTATGTGATATTATCGTATATTGACCACACATAGGATAAAAGAGTGCTTAGGGATGGCTGTGTTAAACCAATCTACTTTTGTTCTTAATGGGTTCAGGACTTTCTAGGCTGAAGAATTGCTGAACTTTCCTGATTTATGATATAGCCAAATTACTCGATCATCTTTGTCAACATTTGGTGTAATTTGGCATGTCCTTTTGATTTCAACGAGTTTTGGGGAATTTGCAGCTAGCCAATTCCAATTATTGTTAGAAATAATAGCCTTAACTTTAGAGTTTAATGGAAAACCTAAATAATAACATGTTTTATGGTTGAATTTGTCTAAGAAAGGGCAAGTTTTATGCCAGTCATCCAACTAATGACAAGCATCCAACATTTTACCAATTTTGTGCGAAATATAAGGCTTGATCACATCCCAGAGCTTAAGAAATTTCCTCCAACTCCAGTAGCTTCCTTGATTAGGTTTGATAGACTATAATTTCTTCCGTTTTAGTTTTTTATTGTGATGTCATTTTCATATTATTCTTATGAATTTCATTTGGGGATAGAGATGAAGGGGATGTACCTGGACTGCCCATGTTGAAGTTGGGCCTAGGGTTTTTCTTAGTCACCATTTCTTCTTGCCAGGGGGACTTTCTTCTTCGAGGGGAGATTGTCCTTAATTCCAGTTGGATCAGAAGAACCCTTATAGATTGAGCTCACTAGGCTTGGCAAGCTCACTCCATTTGCTGACAAACTATCATTATCAGTGGGTCTTAGTAGGCTGGGGGTTAACCCTGCTAATTCTAGACCCTCTAACCGTGAGAACTTTTCTCAGCAGTGACCTCGTTGGGATACAGCTGGCTGAGGCTATCATTCCTTGTCTCCTCCTTTTTTGTGGTGATATTGATTGTTTCTGGTTTGGTTGGAGGGCCCAAAAGGAGGCTTGTTGATAGACCATTTGCCCTCACGGGGAGTCCACTAGTACTTAAGCCCTTTGTGTCAGCTAGGGTTTTTGCAAGAGCTGTTAGGACCTACTGGGAATTTACCTGTTGACAGTTTTGTGGTTTGAGGAGACATAGGTAAGGAATAGAGTCAAATATAGAACTAGGAGAGGAAGAGAGGGTAGTGAGAGAAGGAATACTAATACAATTATAGATTTGTGACTTGAGGAACCCAATCTTAGACCAGCAGTTGGCAGGTAAGAGATGAATCCCCAGGGGAAGAATTTCAGGGAGGATAGGTATGGAACACCACTGCCTGACCACTAGCAGTGGCAAGGAGTTTAGAAACAGGGAGGACATTCTCTCGCATGTTAAACTCTATTCCTCGAGACTTAGCATTATTCAAATAGTAGATACTCTAGTGTGGAACAGATTATAGTTTTAGCTGGGAAAATTCTGTTTGTTGGAATGGAACAATTAAGATGTAATTTATATCATAGTTTTCTTCAGGAAAATTATGCTGAATACAAGTTGGAGCCTGATTGTATCTATATCTCTTTTATAAGACATGTCATTCCTTTAAACACATTATAGTATCCACGACTACAGTAGGAAATAACTCTGAAAATATATGCTGGAACCATTCAAGTCTTTACAGTCAGTACCTTATTATGTAATTTATGATCATAATTGCAATAAATAGTTAATGGATCACTTTTGTATCAGATGGTATTATTTTATGCGACAGATGCATTCCTAATTGACTTTGCTAATGATAAACCTTCCAAGTACATCTCTGACAATCTGAGTTTACTGATCAGTTTGAAGATTAGCTGAACCTTGCCTGTCATCAGAATAGTCTTTTATCAGATAAGGAATGCCGAGATCTCACATATATATCTGCTAAATCAGATCAAACATTGTAAACTTGACTTATTCACATTAGTATGATATGAGGTCTTTAGTATGGTCATTTTCTTGCATATTGCCATTTGATTGATTTATCATCATCTTTTCTTTTTTTCCATTTTCTATACTCTGAAAGTGAAATAGCTGGGCCAACATTCGTTTGAATTTCAGAGGGTCATGAAGCTAAGTTTGGCAGTATTCACAAGCTGGTGTTGTTTGGATGGACTTGAAATCAATTTCAGCATATGATAACTGTAGGAAGACTTCAGCGAGTTCTATTCATCATAGGACATTCAGTAGTTGGTCCAATAAGAATTAAGTTCAAATGATAGTAATCTAAGTATCTCAATCACAATCTTCGAGTTGATAAAGAGTTCCTTGAAGGGAGAAGATTTGAGCGTCTTCCCTGCTTTCTTTCGATCTTTTGTTTCTTATCTTAAATCCTGCTTTGGCTGGGATATAAGTTGATATGCGCAAGGAAAATATTCAAGCTAGAAGTTATAAGAAGTTGGTCTGGCTTGCTGCAGGTGTTATACCGTTGCACTGATGGAGGACAGAAAGTATGCTACCTTAGCTCCATTTGGTGGCTTCGCATTTATTGCCGGTTGGGCAAGCTTGTTATTCTAAGGACAAAAATTTCTCAGTATATGTATATTATCCAGCACCTGCGTCTTGTATCCAATGCTTGGGGATTTGAGTGGCTGCTCTTAACATGTCTAGCATTCGCCAATGTGTTGCCAACAGTGTTATTAACGTGGGCTGTTTCTTAAAGAAAATAGAATTAGATATGTTAGAGGGAATGCCATCTCATAGATTATTGCATTTGAACTGTGTGAAGAAAGCTAGTTAACTGAAAACAAAAATATAATGTTAAGGACTAGCGGAAAGTAGATTCTCTCTAAAGACAGAGGCATATAAATATTTCATAATTTTATTGTAATTCTTTTATTAATTAAAGAATTTAATTTAATCTAATTTCTAATAGAAAATATTAATTTTTATAAACATTTTATATAAATTTATATTTAATAAATAAGAAAAAGATAAAAATGGGAGTGCCTTATTCCAATTATATCGATTACCAAATTAAAATACTACAAATTATTTCAAATAGAACTTACGGTAAACAAACTCAAACGAATGCTTTTATTTTAAAACTGAAATTACTGCTATAATTGCGACATGATTGACGGTATGGCTAAGCTATTCTTTTCCAATGAGCTAGCAGCAGTTTCAGACATTATATTTTGGTACAGTATTGTACCGGTTAATATCGGAGAATTTTTAAAAAAATTAAAAAATTTTGCTAAATAATCTTCTTAATTTTTAAAGTTTTTACTTGTACTATTTTGGCCTGAACATTGATTTTTTTTGGCAAAGTTGTGATTTTCATACAATGTTTAAATGGCCTAAATCCCACCACGTCAGCAATTCAACGATATATCTTAGCTGGCAATATTCAACGCCTAGTTTAGAAACATCATATCGATAAACGTCAAGATGATATTTTTTATTATAATTGAGTTTTGTTTTATTCAAATTTATTTTTAGTGTACCCTGAAACACTCAAGCCTCGCATATGGTGGAACTAAAAAACACAAATGGGATCCGTCATTTCATTTCATGTATTTGTATTTCAGATCAGTTCGTTTAAAATTTAAGATCATAATATAATATTACTTAAACCAATAACCATGAAGAATAGCTTGACATATAATCTTCACACACTTTGTATTTTTCAGAATGAAATATGTATTATAAAATCACCCAAAACATATGAATAAAAATTAACCATTATATATTTGGAACAATAAAGGAAGACTATCCTACCTTAATGTGATGTTATGAAACCAGTTATGGACAACTGAGAAGGGGAGAGCTCCTAGAGCAAAAGGCTTAAGGGAGATTATATCTAGCTGACATGTCTTCACTAATATTTATGTTAATCTCTTTGATTAGAATGATTTCTCTTATTTATTTGAATATTTTTAACTTAAAGCTAAGTTTCTAGTTTCTCTCTCTCTTTTTTTTAAAAAAATGTTCTAAAGTTTCTCTCTCCATAAGATATAGTTTAAATATGACGTGATCTCCTTTAGTAGAAAGCCAAAAATTATCTTTTTGGTGTATTGTGTTCATGCATTAATCTTCATTATAAATAGGTTGCATAAGTTTAGGAATTTTAGCCAAAGTATAGGGTGAGTTATAAATAAAAAAGAGATGGTTCAAAGATTCATTCTCTTAATCGTACAATTTGCAACTTAAGGTGTTATTGGTGCTAACTCCGAACCTATTGATTATCCCTAGTCCTTTGCTTGATTTCCAGCCATAAATAAAAAAAGTTTTTAGCATATTATTTTAAAACTATATTAGGTTTTTTTAATTTTTTTAAAGGATGGAAAGTTAATTACGTATAAACTTTCATAGCTTGATAGCATTTGGTCTCCCAAAAATGAATTCGGTTTGGAATAGTTACCTCTTACCCCTTCATGGTCCCAGATCATCGAGGATGGATCTAAAAAATTTTTAAAGTGGGGGTAAAATTTAATTTTTAATGAGGGCAAAATTTTAATGGGAGCAAAATTTTATTTTTTAATAGAATCAAAACTTAAAATAATAATTTTTTCATGTAAAATTTTTTGAAAGTAGTAGGGGCAAGTGCCCCCACTTACCCCAGTGTAGCTCCGTTCCTGCATATCATACCGTTATGGTAACCCTTTTCCTGCTTGTGACATCATTAAACAATTAGGAGTAGGTTAATAGTAGAATCTTTTTAACATGCCTTTTAATGGGATAAATCAATAGGAAAACCTTTTATCCCCGGCAAGTGATAGCCATTTGTGACCATCACTAGTCAATTAGGATAAAAATTTAATAAAAATATGACAATGCTTTTGTTGTTTAACAGTAAATGATAGACAAATTAATAATTGACAAGGCAAAAATAAACATACTTAATTAACCCAAACAAAAGATGTCAGATTATTGGTAAGCAAATAGTTGGCTTGTTTCCACCACCTTAACATAGACATATTTATCATTTTGTTTGAACTTGAAATTGAAATGTCCACCTTAGATCTGTAATATAAGCTTGTAAGTGACATTGTCATTTGTTATCAACTATTGATTTTGTTTTATTCACATAGTAAGCATGCCATTATGGTATCAAAAAACTGTTTGTATGCAGTTGTTGATTGGTTCCCTACCATGAGTATTATGGATTGAATAAGGTGCATTGTCAAGTTTACTTTAAATCGTAAATGGAAAGATGCCTTTATTAGTTGTGAAGATCTTAGTATAACAAAGTTTTGAAAATTACATACAAATGTATGGGAGTTAAGTGGTAATGGTGAGAGAAATAAAGTTTTAGATTAATTAAATATGTATAAAATGTAAAACAAAATTTTGTGATTGACATTATTCCAATGTCTTGTAATTGATTAAGAGTAAAAATTGTAGTAAGAGGAATAATATCGTGTCCTTATTCAAGTGTTGAAATTTTAATTTGGCTCCCATCTATTTGTTGTATAGTATATTTTGGTACATATGACATATTTTAGTATCTATTATTATATCATCTAGTATTATATTTTGTGTGATGTAATGGTATTTTTTTGAATAATATTATATTTGTCCTATAATGCAGTAGTGTATTGGAGATGAGTAAGAAAATGGAGAATGATGAGAGTTGCTTAGATATAACGAGAGCTCACATAGTCGACTGTACGAAATTGGGAATGAAGTTTCAAAGTTCAAAAGGTTTTTGTGATTTGTGTCAAAAGTGTGCTCTATTTTTCAGTGTAAACCATCATAGGTAGTCTATATTGCTTGCTTATACACTATTTGGCAACAAGACGATCGGTAGTTTTTGTTAACTTTTTCGTATGTAGTCGAGGTATACGAACAAGAAGTCAACTCCCGCTATAATTACAATGGAGTACAAGAATATATTGACATCATTGAGGTGGTATTCCTTACTATAAGACAGACTGTGTTTGTGAAATATACTAAAGAAATTACCTAAGGAATTTGATACCCGAAAGAGTTATAAAAGGTTGACAACAACAACAGAAAATTGTCACTAATTGATAAGCATCTATAATAGGTTAATAATTTTAAACATCATAATTACTAGAAAAATCTTATATAAGATATAATTTACCAAGAAGATAAGTATCATATAAAACGAGTACAAGAAATTCTTCAAGTTTCATATCCCACGGATTAAAATAAAAGTTTGTAAGTAATTTTTGTTTAACGGATTAGTGATGCAAGTATGTTTCAATCTTATCATGTGATTGGCTCTTCGTATCGATCTTAAGATCAAAACCTTGGAAGCCGAGTCAAAAATAATTAAATTCCAAGGATTGCATTACAGGATGCAACCTCGGGTCGTCTCACTTAATCGGAACATAATGAAATGAACCTAAGCTAGCCTGTATGTCATAAAACGCAAGTAAAATCAGCAAGGAAAGGGGGGTTTTGATTTTTGAAAATATTAATGAACTAAAAAGCATTGTAAAAAGCATGTAAAAAGTACTTTTGAGTTTTTGAAAATAGAAAATGAAAAGATTAAGACAAGTGATAAAATCCTCTTGAAAATGAGCTTTGGCTATCACAGTTCAAAACTAATTTGATGGGATTAGCA
>JANVCQ010000009.1:10108191-10120144 GCA_025531925.1 Erythroxylum plowmanianum | reverse complement strand
AGCTTCTTCATATGTTAATGGATCAAAACCTGCAAATAAACACAAGTTATTCATCTCATCTTCATAATCAAACTCAATGGGTTGACTTGATTCATAAATCTCTAAAATTCTTCTTGTCTTTCTTATGTTCAAGCTGCTTAAATCATCTTCATGGAACTAAACTCCATCTCTACGAGGCGATGAATTTTTATCAATATGATCTGATGTGGATTCTTTCTGCCACTGCTCTTCATCAAACACAATATGTTTTGATTGGTCATCGCTCTTCCAGTCCTATGACTACTGCTCATCAAACTCCACATCTCTAGACATCACGATTTTTTGAGTTATAGGATTATACAATTTGCAGCCACTGCAATTTTCGCCCTAACCAAAAAATATGCACTTCAGACTTTTATCCTCCAACTTCGTACGCTTCTCTTCCTATACTTTTGCAAAAGCAACACATCCAAAAAAAATTTAGATGATCAACTTTTGTCTTACGAAAACTCCAAGCTTCCTCTGGTGTCATATCTTCGATGCCTTTTGTTGGAAATCTGTTCAACAAATATACATCACAAGCCACAACATCTCCCCAGAACTCTTTTGGAACATTCCTCTCTTTTAACATACATCGAATCATATTGATAATGGTTCTATTTTTTCTCTCCGAGATACCATTTTGCTGTGGTTTCTGAAGCATGGTGAGCTGGTGTATAATCCCATTCTCCTTGCAAAAATGCTCGAACTCCAAAGATGTATACTCTCCTCCGCGATCAATCCGTAGACATTTTAATTGACATCTGCTTTGTTTTTCAACCATATTTCTGAACTCCTTAAATCTTGAGAACACCTCTTTTTTCTCCTTCAACATGAAAACCCATGTTTTCCCACTATAGTCATCTATAAATGTCAAAAGATATCGATTTCCACTAATAGAAGCAGGCTTGATGGGTCCATAAATATCCGAATGCACCAATTCGAGACGCGATGATGCTCTTCTTGACTTGTACTTCTGGAAAGGCTTTCTCTGCTACTTGCCTATAACACACACTTCACATAGATTGTTGGGGGCTTCGATCTTTGGCAGTCCTATCAACATGTTTTTCCTCTCGAGTAGTTTCAATGTCTCAAAATTTAGATGCCCATAGCGAAGATGCCAAATAACAAAGTTGTTCAACATTGTTGCCTTCAAGCAGTTCAATTCACCAATCGCTAGTTTCAGCAGAAACAACCTATTCTTAGTCTTCTTCACAAGAGCAATCAATCTTTTATTTTTATCTCGAACACTAAGAGCTAAATCGTTTATTTTTATGTCATAGCCCTTTTCCAACAATTGTCCAACACTCAGCAGATTACTCTTAATTTCAGGAACATAATAAACATCAAAAATGCAAAACTGTCTTCCATTTTGGAGTTCAAAAATAACATCACCTTTCCCTTCAATCGGCCTCTTTTGAGGTTTTGAGTTGCAATGATTGCAAGTGAATCTTCTTCACTTTGTCAATTCCCTCGTATGCTTTCTTCAGTATCTCCCAAACATCTTTTGAGGTTTTGGCTGTTGCAATCAACTCGAACGTTGCTGCATCGACTCCTTGATAAATTGTGAATAATGCTTTCTTCTCTTTTTTCTTCATTACTTTAAACTTCTCCTCGTCCTCCTTTCCGAAACTTGATTCTCCATAGCCATTCTCCACAAGGTCCCACACATCAAGCGCACCCAACAAAGCCTCCATTTGGATACTCCATATCCTGTAGATTTCTTTCATTAAGGTGGGCACTTGTGATTGAACGGGGGTTGCCGAAGCCATTGTTGTTGAGGCTCTGATACCAATTTTGAAGGACTATATTTTCTCTTTTCAACTTCTTGACATTAAACCAAAAACAGAAATACAATTTATAAGCAATATAGAACATTCTAGTTCTAAACTCTCCATATTCCTAACTTTTCACCCTTTCAACATCCAAAAAATTAAAGCAAAACAATTAAAGCATAAATTAAATAACAATAAAAACAAATTTAATTGCCAACAAATTCAAATTAAACCTGATCCTTTTAGATCATTAAAAAAAACTCAAAATTTTCAGTCGTATAAAAATAACTTCAACTATCCATTTTGGTTAACCCTCCGGTGCCAATATTTATCTTACGTGGAGGAAGATTAAAGAAATTAAAAAAAATAGTATCCAAACTGCAATGTTTGGGTTGTTCTCTAGCCACCATTTTCATCCTCAAAACAGCGTCACAATGCCATATCCAACTCTATAGCCTCCCTCAGCAAACTCCTATAAACCTAATCCCTCAATCGAGCCTCAAGCAAAAATCTCAAATCTACCATATTCTTTTAAACCCATCAAGACCTTAAGAACCCATCCAACCTTGCATAATCCAGCAATCAAAACCTGAAAAATTGATCTACGTTCCACCTTTCCAAGCTTGAGCATCCAATTGTACACCTTCAACACCTTTATGGGTCTCTTCTTTCTCATGTAAGAACTGACCAGCATGGTCGTAATAGTTGTTAATAAAGTAAACACACGAAACAGGGGGTTGAATTATGTGTGATTTGAAAATTTTCGCAAGTTACTACCAATTCGTATAAAGGACAAGTCACTATTAAAATTTTAAAAGAAATGAGCCTCTTGCAATTTGAAAACAATAATAACTAAAATGCAGAAATTTAAAAATTAAGAAAGGAGAGAGAGAGTGACACATTCATTTTATGCTATTTTGCTTATAACTAAGCCTACATCCACTAAATATTCAACTTGAGTATTTTACTAAAAAAATTCCAAGTAGTAATTTGACAAGCCTCTCCAAGCTCACGAGTATATTTTTTACAAGGTTTTCCAACCTTCCACACTAGCAATATTTGACTAGCCTCTATAAACTCTCAATAATTAAAAGTGGGATTTGTTCAATATAGGCTTTAATGAACAACAATCTCTCTCCACAAAGTCTTTTCACTATATAAAGCACAAAGGATATAACTTCCGAGAGTGAATGTTGCTACTACTAATGTATTTTTTGAAAACTTGTATCTGTTGAATGTAGTAGCTCTCCCTTAAATAGAAATTCTCTTCAACTAGCCATTACTTTAATTCTATCATGAACTAACTGATTGAATCGACTTTGAATCTTTTACAATGTCTTCCTTATAATCTTTGACAATACCTTCAAATATCTAGTTATTTTTATAATCCTTTGATTGTGTCCCGAGACCACCTATTGAATCAGGTGGATAGCATATTCCTTCATTCGTACAAATATGATATGAACTATCTATTCCAGATTTTGTGGAATCGTTTTTGATTTCATTTGATAGATTGGTTCTTGTAAAATAGGAATTGTTAGACATTTTTCATTTAAACACATAACTAAGTTATATAACCTTTTTATATCATTATCTTTCTTGAATAAATGAGATGATTCAATTAAATAAGTTTGAATTTGAAATGTAATTAATTATTATTGACTGTTATCATTAAAATCATTAATTTGGAAGCCTTGAGCTAATAGTTGTAAGATGATGGTGGACTTATGCAGTGTGTTTGAGAATGGTGAGAAGGCAAATGGGTTTAGTCACTACCTAAAAGAAAGTGAGGAGAGTTAATTAGAATTGAGAAAGAGAGGAAATTTAGCGGTGGGCTTATGAGGAGTGTAATCAGGTTGAGCTTGATTACGATGATTAAATGGTTGGAGAGGGTTAGGGGTAGAAGTAGCAGGTTGATATTGGTTAGCTCTTCTTGCAGTAATGTTGTCCGTGTTGAAAAAAATTGATGAAGTTGTTGATATAAAAGGGATTGGAAAGAGAGTGATTATTGAATTTGATCGAAGAAAAAGGAAATCAAAGTGGCAAAGCATCAATGTTATCATTTCTATCTACAGTCATCTATACAGAACAAGAAAAAAAAGGGATAATGTTAAATTTCATTGTAAAGAAATTATGTTTCTTCCCCTACCATGTTAGATGTACAGGTGGATTGGAGTCCACACAAAATTAATATAAAATATCATGTGTGTTTTTTATGATAAAATGTTGAAAAAGTATTAATTTGTGGTCATTTCTAAACATTTTCAAAATGAGGGTAACTTTTATACTTCTAGAAAACTTTAGGATTTTTTAATGAGTTAAAACAATAAGATTTAATTTAAATTCTGATGTAAACATTTGAGTCTTTTTTTAACCCTTTTTCATATTTTAAAGTGGTTAGTTTTGATTCATTCTCTTATGGCTTCTACTTTCTCAACATTCACTGTTCATTGTTCATACCACTCTACTAAGTTCCGTGGCTTCCTCTCCCGTAGATAATATCATTCCTCTTAATTGTCACATTCTGTACTTCTATACACAACTCCATCTTCTTCCTTAAGCTCCTTTCATTTCTATAACCCTTCATTTGTTAATAACCATAACTCTCCCAGTTACTTACTTCATCTATTTCATCTACATTGTTCCATTAGCCTCTTCTCCTGATTTGCTCTACTTCATATCATTCACTACTTTTATATGCACTCTTTAACTTGTTTATCTGGCTTTTACCTAGTAGTCCACAGTTTGATCTATGGATGCTTCACATTTCCTGCCTCTGAATTTGATCTTCCATTGAAGCACTTCTTGGTTCTTCTTCTATTAACACTTAATCTTCAAACCAAAACATTGTTTCTATCCCGAAATCATGGATTCATATGGATGGAGATGTAAGGACTAAATTTAAACTAACTTACTATCCTCCTAATGAGACTTTTGAGTAGAGAATAATGTCACCTCTAACGGAATTACCAAAGTTTGATGCAGATAGGTGGAAGTCTCCAGTGCTTGGTTTTACCTCGATAAAAGGATTTCATTTCTAGTTATGAAACAATGTGCATTTAGCAATTGGAAATAGAATGGTTTAGTAGATGTTCTTCTGAACAATGATGATGTATTCCTATTTAGATTTGTGAGCTCAAAAGAATCAAAAATGGTAATTCCAGTTGGACCTTAGCATTTGAATAATAAACACCTCTTACTGTAGCTATGAAGGCTTGGTCTTAAGATGCAGGAGTATTTTCAATGATAGATATGTAATCAGGATACTATCAACTTCTAGTAAAGGATGTGGATGTTCCAAAGACTGCATTCAGGACCTATTATTGATATTAAAAGTTCTTGGTAATGTTATTCGAGTTAACTAATGCTTCAGCTGCATTCTTGGATATGATGAATAGAGTGTTTAGGCGCCACTTGGACCAATTTGTAGTGATGTTTATGGACGATATCCTAGTCTATTCCAAGAATAAGCATGATCACGTTCAGCGTCTCTAGATTGTGTTAAAAACCCTACTAGGAAAACAATTGTATGCCAAGCTAAACAAGTGTGATTTTTGGCTTCAGGAAGTATTTTTTCTAAGACATGTTGTCTCTACTCAAAGGATTAAGGTTGATCCCAATAAGATTGAAACAATTGTTAACTAGAAGCCACCACGGAGTGTGACAAAAATGAGAAGATTTCTAGGTTTGACGGGTTAATATTGCCGATTTGTGAAGGGGTTTTTGGTGATAGCATCCCCTTTGACTAAACAGCTACGAGAAGGAGTCAATGGTTTGATAAATGTCAAACTAGTTTTGATCAACTAAAAAGAATGCTTATCGAAGCTCCTGTATTGGCTTAGCCCACTTCTGGTAAGGAATATGTTATGTTTAGTAATGCATCTAGAAATGGTTTGGGTTGTGATTTGATACAGGATGGAAAGGTAGTTGCATATGCCTTTAAGCAATTAAAGCCTCACGAACAGAACTACCTTATACATGATCTTGAAATTGCAGTGGTAGTGTTTGCTTTAAAAATTTCACGACATTAGTTGTATGGTGAAAAGTGTAGGATTTTTACTGATTATAAAAGTCTGAAGTACCTACTTACTCATAAAGAAGTTAATCTAAGACAACGATGTTGGTTGAAATTGTTTAAATATTATGACTGTATTGTAGATTACCAACCAGGTAAGGCTAATGTCATGGCTGATGCCTTAATTCGGAAGAACATTTCGAATTTGCCAATGCAGCAGGGTGAATGGGGACTTGTATTTGATGGAGCTTTAATATTTCAGTTAAAAGCTAGGCCTACCTTGAAGCAAGAAATTGTGATTGTTGGACCTCGAAATTTTTTTCAATTATCATCGAATTTTTTATTTTAGTCATTAATTTAGTTGCATGAATAGAGATTATAATTAGATGGAAGGATTAGAATTAAGTTAGAATTAATACGGGAAGGTTAGAGGTAAGTTAGCTTAAAGGAGTTAGTACATAGATTAAATGAAAGAAGGGGGCAAAATGGAAAGGACAAGGTAAATGAAGGGTAAAATGCAGAAAAGACCATTAAAAATGGTTTTGAATTAGAAGAAGAAGAGAGAAGTGTCATGAGAACCAAAAAGAAAGAAGAGAAAAACGAAAAAAGGAGAGAAAAAGAGAGGTTTCGGTGAAAAAGAAGAGAAGAGAAATCAAGTTTGTTAAGGTAGATTAACCATCTTTTCTTCTTGCTTTATTAAAGGAATGGGTTGTATTGAGGATGAAGGAGTTAGAGAGTAATGAGGGTCATGTGGAAAGAAGATGGATTAGGAGAACTGAATTGATTTTAGGGTTTCTAAACTAGATCTTAAGTTTTCTAACCAAGATGGATTATGAGTAGGTTAGATTTGAGTTTCATTTGTGTTTATTATGATTCTATGATTTTTCTGAAGTTTATAATTATTGGAATGTTGGTCTTGAATGGAACCTTGGTTGTTTTAAGAAATCGAGGAAATCCTACCTATAAGCAAGGGGAAAGGCAAGCTTGACTTCGATTTCTGCAAGCCAATTTGGTGGATAATGTATTTTTAGTTATTGTGTAATTAGGCAGATTCTTACCTATGTGTGTGTACGGGGGTTTGTTTGAAATTGATGTGCTTAAAATTGAAATAATTGTGAATATTTGGAAATGCATGATGCATTGTGATTATGTCATACCTTGAAAAGGTTATAACATTTGGAATTAGATGAAAAGAAGAAAAGCATGAAAGTATGAGCATATATGGGATTTGAGCATAAGATTTGATTGTGTTTGGGTAAGAGAGGAACCGTTTCATAGTCATATGCACGTTGACATAAAGCCTTCTCCCGGCTGCCCGCTTGTGGCACACGAAATTCGAAAAATGGATTCGTTTTATTCACAAAGTAAATTTTGGTTTCTCTGTTTTATTTCACAGAACCCTCGAGCCATTTGTTGTGCATTCCATCGTTAAATGTTCCAGTATGGTGCATAATTGAGTGTTGAGTTTAATGGCTGACGTTTATCTGTGTTGTAAGTTTGAGTTAAATTGATGAAATGCTTAAATTTGCTTGAATAAAGTGAGAATGCTAGAATTGCTAGACATACATGTACATATGCTTGAATATGTGGCTAATTGTCAATGGCTATAAATATATTAGCCACTGAGTTGTGTAGCTCACTCCACTATTCCCTCCTCAGGTGCAGATCGAAAAGATTAGTGATCCTTGCAAGGCATTTGGGCAAATTTCAAGATAGTAGATGTTGTAATTAAGTTAGTTTGATCCCCTTTGGGATAGCTTCATAAGCATGTAAACATTGAGCATTATGTATATGTTGTAATTTGTGTTAAGTCCTCGTTTATAACGTTATTATGTAAATTAAAGTTGTGTACAAGTTTCTGTGGATTTGGCAATTGAGTTTAGAACTGGAAAGTTCGCTTGGTGTATGTGCATGTTTCTTTGATAGTTGTACATTTCATAAATTAAGTCTTTCATAAGGTATAAGTTGTGTGCGAACTCCAAGGGAAAAATTGGACTAATTTAGGCTAAATTAGTCAAAATTTCCTTCTCAAAATTGTAGACCATCTTTCTAGCTTTCTAACGTTATATAACACAAATTTTTTGGGCATTTTAGTTAGAAGTTATGGTCCTTTTAAGGGGAGATGCTCAGTAGTATAGGTCATATCGTCTGTAAAACCCATCGTCGATAAAGACCTATCGTCTGTGATGACGTCATTCGTCTTAAGAGTTGCATCGTCTTAAGTTGACTTTGCTTCGTCTTAAGTTGACTCCGCTTCGTCTTAAGAGTTACATCATCTTAAGTTGACTTTTCCTCGTCTTAAGTTGATTCCGCTTCGTCTTAAAAGTTGCATCGTCTTAAGTTGACTTTGCTTTGTCTTAAATTGACTCCGCTTCATCTTTAGAGTTGCATCGTCTTACGTTGACTTTGCTTCGCCTTAAGTTGACTCTGCTTCATCTTAAGAATTGCTTTGTCTTAAGAGTTACTTTGTGTTAAGAGTTGCATCGTCTTAAGTTGACTTTGCTTTGTCTTAAATTAACTCCGCTTCGTCTTAAAGAGTTGCATCATCTTAAGTTGAATTTGCTTCGTCTTAAGTTGACTCCGCTTCGTCTTAAGAGTTGCATCATCTTAAATTGACTTTGCTTTGTCTTAAATTGACTTCGCTTCGTCTTAAGAGTTGCACCGTCTTAAGTTGACTTTGCTTCGTCTTAAGTTGACTCCGCTTCGTCGTAAGAGTTGCATTGTCTTAAGTTGACTTTGCTTCCTCTTAAGTTGACTCCGCTTCGTCTTAAGAGTTGCATCGTCTTAAGCTGACTTTGCTTCGTCTTAAGTTGACTCTAATTCGTCTGCTTTTGCTTGGTCTTTCCTTTTGTTTCGTCTGCTTATTGCTTCATCTGCCTTTTGTTTCGTCTGTCTTTTTGTTTCATCTGCCTTTTTATTCCGTCAGTCTTTTGTTTCGTTTGTCTTTTTGTTTCGTACGCCTTTTTGTTTCGTCTGCCTTTTTGTTCCATCTGTCTTTTACTTCATCTGTCTTTTGCTTCGTCTGCTCTTCGTTACGTTTACCTTTTCGCTTCATCTGCCTTCTGCTTATGTGACCGAGACTTCTTCTTCTGTACACTATTTATCTTAAGAGTTGCTTCGTCTTAAGTTGACTTTGCTTCATCTTAAGTTGACTCCGCTTCTTCTTAAGAGTTGCATCGTCTTAAGTTGACTTTGCTTCATCTTAAGTTGACTTCGCTTAGTCTTAAGAGTTGTATCGTCTTAAGTTGACTTTGCTTCGTCCTAAGTTGACTCCACTTCGTTTGTCTTAAGTTGGCTTTGCTTCGTCTTAAGTTGACTCCACTTCGTCTTAAGAGTTGCATCGTCTTAAGTTGGCTTTGCTTTGTCTTAATTTGACTCCTCTTCATCTTAAAAGTTGCATTGTCTTAAGTTAACTTTGCTTCATCTTAAGTTGACTCTGATTCGTCTGCTTTTGCTTCGTCTGTCCTTCTGTTTTGTCTGCTTGTTGCTTCGTCTGTCTTTTGTTTTGTCTGTCTTTTTGTTTCGTCTATCTTTTTGTTTCGTTTGTCTTTGTTTTGCCTGTCCTTTTGTTTCGTCTATCTTTTTGTTTGGTCTGTCTTTTGCTTCGTCTGCTCTTCGTTGCGTTTGCCTTTTTACCTTCGTCTGTCTTCTACTTATATGATCGAGACTTCTTCTTCTGTACACTATTCGTCTGATACCATTGTCGAATCCATTTTTGACCCTCCAGACGTAAAAATTGCTTTCAAGGTCTTCATGAAAGTGATAGATCTTGAAGTCCTCTTTCGAACTATCCAAAGAACACCCTAATTTGATATCCATAGTGAGAGTTATTTCAAATGTCCCATAATAGGTTTAGTATAGTTAAAGGCAAGCACCGTTTCTGTCAATTGTCTTCGAATGTTGGGCTTCGGAAGCGGGGTCCAGCAGTGAGACTCAAAGAGTTGATGATAAGTTACAAAAACTTATCTTAGCTACTCGGGAAGGCAAACGACCTGATTTTTCTGTGAAAGGAGATGGTGATTTGTATTATAATGATCGATTGTGTGTGCCAGCAAATGATGAATTAAAGAGAAAGTTATTGTTTGAGGCCCATAATACTATCTTTACAATACATCCTAGTGGAAATAAGATGTATTAAGATTTGAAGCAGCATTACTAGTGGTCAGGTATGAAACCTGATGTAGTGGATTATGTGTTGTTGTTGTCTAAACAAAACAATTAAATTCTATTTAGATCAATTAGAGGCAAGTGCACCCCATCGACAAGTAATATAAAATGGTAAGAGCTGGATATCGTACCCAAGGGAATTTAAATATGCAAGACAATTAAATTAAACGATGAAAAATTGCTCAAATGATCAAGAATTGATTGATTTGAAAATAAAATAAAATAAAGTAAGTAAATCAAGGGAATATGAAAAATGTAAGGTATGAGTTAGAAAACGACTAGATTTAATCAAATGACAGAAATCGATTAAGGTATTAGATTTCAATTGGATTGAACACTAAAAATAAAATTGTAAAGGTGGATTGACTTGGGAAACACTTCACTTAAGCAAGTCAAACCCAACGTTCATGGGTGTTCCCTTTCCTTCTAAATCCGAGTCACCCACTTGGTTCATAGATAATTCGGAATAAAAGATGTTAAATGCAAGAAGCCTAAAACTATGTTCGTTAATCTTAGGTATCCTCACACAAGATCCTAAGGTTGGTCTACACTTTAGTCTCAAGTATGTCACTTCATTACTTTTCCGACAAATTAAATCCCATTGGTTATGACATTCAATCATCTAAGGTCTTAAACTAGGTGATCAAGCTAAATCAGGACTAAATATGCATTCAATCAAGCAAAAATCAATACCACAAAATTATCCTAATCCAATATCAATCTTCACCTTAATCGAAAAAAACTTACTCACGCATATCATCAGTGTAACATAAATCATGGTCATAATATATGTTTGCATTGATTAAATCTACACAATTAAAATAAATACGGAATTTAAAAAAATTAAAAACACCCTCTTTTTCGCAACTGAATTTTCTCGTGCCACTAGCTTCTTCTCTTCTTTCACTATAATGCTACTCTGCTCTTTTAATGTAGCTACCAACTTTCTAGCCTTCTCTTCCACGTGGCTAATTTTCTCCAACTCTTCCACATTCTATCCACCAGTGCCTTCTTGCGTGGCTTGCGACCTCCTGCTATATTTTTGCATCTTTACCAATTGCTTCACGTACTCCCCAAGCCACCAGCTCAATGTTGTGTGAGTGTTGAGTGTTGAGTGAGAGAGTTGTAATGTTTTTTCTCCTCCAAATGCGACAACGTTCTTCTCTTTTTATGTTGCCACTTGCTTCAATGTTTGATTTCCACACAGCTGCTTCAACTTGGTCATGCCTCCAGCTGCTTCAACTTGGTCTCTTCAACGTGTTTTCCCTTAAACCACGCATAAATCCTCTTATTTCAACAGCTGTCTTCATCCTCTCCTCTCTCCACCTACTGCTCACGTTATCTTGCAACTAACTTCTTCAACGTGAGTGGAGAGTATTTTTCTAGTTTTTGTGTAGCGTGAGTGATGGCTATATGTTCAATGGTTGATGGAGTAGAGCTCTAACGTTTTTTTTTTCCAGCTGTCCTCCTTTTTTTAATATCTCCAATAGCTTCAATGCCTTTAACTCCCCTAGCTAACATGTTTTTCCATTCCTTTTCACATCCCAGCATTGTTTGGTGTTCGCGCCTAGCTTCTCATCATGCACGCTGACCATGCTCCATAACCATGCAGAGATACCCTATTCATGCCTAAATTCATGCATATAAACATGTTTTCTCCAATCTTCTCTCTGCCGCTAGCTATCTCTTCTTTTGTTTTTATGTACTGAATGTCTTTTTAATGGTTTTGGTCCACCTATCAAAATAATCACCACTTTCATGCTGTTGTCCCATTAAACCTTTGGTCCCACTCCTAATCTTTTAGTCACGCCAGCAGCTTTTTTCATGCACATTTCTCATTCTTCTCTTGGCCAAAATGTTAACGTTTTTGGCCACTAAAAAATGTTAATGTTTTTGGCCGCCCCCTTTTTTTCTTTAAAAACTTTTCTTGCTTTAAACATTTAAAGGTACCAAATTTAATGTGTGCCTGAAATTACAA
>JANVCQ010000009.1:10067424-10079558 GCA_025531925.1 Erythroxylum plowmanianum | reverse complement strand
ACTATCTCAATTGGAACTCTATAGAAGAAGTTACGCTTAAAAAGCCAAAGTGTGTACATACCTCAATCATGGTCTCCTAACTCACTCCTCACTTTCTCTCAATCACACTTTCTCAAAACAACTCCAAAAGATCCCAATTTTCATGTAGAGATAGATACATGTGTTAGGAAGTTATTTCTTTAAGAATCGCTTAATTTGGAGGTTGGGTCATGAAGTTATGTCTAAAAGAATCAACCATGCTCATGTTCTTAATCATGTTGAACCTATCTTGGGAAAATTGACATAACTTTCACTAGAGATGTCGGATTAAGGTTTTCTTTAGATTTTTGAGAAGAGGAATTCTAGATATACAACTTTTATGAAGAACTTGAAATGCTATTTTGTCATTTTGAGGGTCAAAACATGAACTGTGTGATCCAACACCGGTAGATCGTGTAATTTTCAGGTCTGGCAGTTTTTCAGCATTAGGAATACACGGCCAGTGTGATTTTACACGGCCTGACCGTGTAACCTTCGAGTTTAACAAAAATTTTCACTATTCAAGACCTCTCCAATAGATCCTAAACCCATCCTAACATCCCTTTTACTCATAATATTTCCAAATCGGACAATCTTAGTGTGATATCACTCCATATGCTCTAATTATTCGGGATACACGTACTTTACGACATCCTAACTTGTAATGATCATAACTCTCAACTCCGATATTCAAAAATTGCATACTTCATACTGTTGGAAAGTTAAAAAGACAAGCTACAACTTTCATGAAGAAAACTTGGTCAAACTCATCCTATATTAATATAGATTTTCTCCTGAAGTTAGAACACACATTTTCCCCTCATAAAAAAAGTTTGAGAATTATCCCAAATTCACTTCCTCTATTGCAATATCATTCATAACAATTTCAACTATCAATTGGAATTCGTCAACTCTCAAACGCAATTCATTTGAAATTTCATATTCAACTACATCTCATCATTCATGATTCCCATCCTTCTTTTCCATAACATCTTATTTATGTGAATATAAATGTATATATATATATACCAACCATTCATGCTCAACATTCATCACCTTCATTCATATACAAATTCACATTTCATGTCCATACACAAATTTATATTTCATTAACATCATAAATTAAGAGTTTTACAAACTTTGATGGCATCTCAAGCCATATTACATTAATATTCCAAAATACCCAAATTACACATGGCACCTGAATGATAATTGCTCAAAATGCAATTATAACTTTGTTTTATATAAATTACTTCAAAACAACACAAAACATGCAAATTCGGATTTATGCCTTGATTCACTTTCACTTGATCTCTTGCTCATCACTTGAATAGGGAAAAGAGAGTGGGGCTGAGCTTAAAAGCTCGTGGGTAACATGTTTATAACAAATAACAAGCAAAACCGTTCAAAAAGTTCATTCTCATAGAAAATTCTTATTGAATCATCAAACACATGTTTCTCAAAATTCTTGTCATGTAATCAAAATCACAACAACATAATTCATGCATTTTCAACTTGTTCACAATTCATAAACACATAAGCACATCAGAAATAGTTTAGGTGGATTCGTAACAGAACGTACTACACATTTTCTATAAGAGTCCTGTGTAGTCGTGAACAAAACGTACTATCGCAATCCCACAAAATGATCTTGCGTAGCCGTCAACTTATGGGAGTCCGTGAAGGAACTCCATGCCACTAGCGAGAAGACGGGAGAAGCCTTTGTACAAATGCACTTGACTGACATAACAAACCACCACAAACCCACATAACATGTAATTCATAACTTGAGAACCAATTGCCCAAATGGCACATTTTTTAAAACTTGTCTTTCATGAGCATGACATATTTCATATGCATTTCTATCATCAAAAATTTATACACCAAAACATGTAGCAATTTCTCAAATCAATCACAAGAAATAAAAGCAACATTTAGGAAGTAATTGAAGTCATTTTATTCTCTTAATTCAAAAGAAAACATTAGTAGCTCATTACTCAATTATAAACATGGAACTCACCTTAAATTTCTTTGCTTGAAAACCTTGCTCAAAAAACCTTTCCTCTTGCTCCTCTTGCCTCTCTTGATTTCCTTCAACATTGACAAAAGTTCCCAAATCAATAGGGATTCCAATTGAGAAACCCATAAGACATATCCGCTAAAATTGATCTTAGAAAACTTAAACCCATACATTTCTTAAGCTTCATGAACCAAAATCTTTCTAAAAAATCCAACAAATCAAACATACTCTTACCTTGATTCTTCAACAATTGAAGAGTTTGTTAGCTCTAATGGAAGCTCTCATCCTCTTCTTCCTTTTTCCTTCTTGAATGAACTTCAAAACCACTCTTGAAAACCAAGAAATGAAGAAACCCTAACTTCCTCCTTCCTTTCTCTCAAAACCGAACCCTCTCTTTGCTTTCTCTCCAAATTTTCGTTTCTTCTCTTCTTCTCCCTCTCAATCCAAGTTTTTCCCACTTCTTAAAAAGCAAGGCCACCTTTTATTTTCAATTTTGCCATTAATGAGTGTACAAAGACCCTTATGACCTTCCTTATATGCCTTATAACTTAATTGCTTAAGTGATCTTCCCAAAAAGCCCTCATACATACATACTCTTACTTCTTAATTCAACTAAACCATATTTTAAAATCCTACCAACATTAACATAATAATTAACTCCAAATAAAATAATTAATATAGCAAGACCTCAAAATTTATTTAAATCATGCTTAACTCCTTTAAAAAATCAAGACCTTTTTCTAATCATGTAATTGAAGGAATTTGATAACACTTCCTTCTAGAAAATTTTCCTCACTATCTTAATTTTCTAATGACACCAAAATCATTCAATTTGGTCTGGAAATCTGAAAGTCATATCTCAAACTTTTCCGAACTGTTCTTATACTAAAATAATATTATGTACTCAACTTTCATCTAAAAATTGATATTCTTAGAGACTGAATTAAAACTTGATTTCATCAAACAATTTGTAGCCCTATCTCTATAGTTTACTCCAAATCAAATATCATCTTATTTGGATAACTAGAGAAAAAGTTATGGCTAAAACATCAAAGCATACTCAATGAACAAGTTTCACTTATAACTTCCATCATTTCACATATAACCATCTTGTACATAACTATCTTTTCTACTTCATTTCAAATTCAAGAATTATTCTTTTCTTTACACATGAATAATTGCAAAAATTTCTCATTTAATAATTCTAACTTCCAAGAAAAGTTTGGGTTCCAATAGAATCACTATGGATTTTATTATAGGTTTGTCAAGGACTCCAAGCCAGCATGATGACATTTTGGTCATTGTTGATAGATTGATCAAGTTGGCTTATTTCTTGCTAGTGATAGAAAATTATTCACTAGATCAGTTAGCTCGGAGATATGTGAATGAAGTTGTGAGATTACATGAGGTTCCAGTGTCCATCATATCAGACAAAGATCCTAGATTTACCTCGAGATTTTGGGGTAGTTTACAGATAGCTATGAGTACAAAACTAAATTTCAGCACTGCATTTCATCCTCAGACAGATGGTCAGAGTGAGAGGACAATCAAGACTGTTAAGGATATGCTTAGAGCTTGTGTTCTGGAGTTTCAAGGAGCTTGGATCAGTATGTAGCTTTGATTGAATTTGCCTATAATAATCAGTATTACAGTAGTATTGGTATAGCCCTATACGAGGCATTGTACAGCAGAAAGTGTCGTTCACATGTATATTGGGATGAAGAGGGTCTAAGAATTGTCAAAGGCCCAGAATTGATTCAGGATATAGTTGACAAGGTGAAATTGATCCGTAGCATAATTAAAGCAGCACAAGATAGATAGAAGAGCTATGTAGATCAACACAAAAGAGATATAGAGTATGAGGTGGGAGATAGAGTATTTCTGAGAGTATCACCTTGGCGAGGTGTGTTGAGGCTCACTAAGAAGGGTAAGCTAAGTTCAAGGTACATAGTTCCATATGAGATAATCGAAAGAATTGGATCATTAGCTTATAAGTTAGGCTTACCTTCTGAAATGGCTCAGATACATAACATGTTCCATGTGAGTATGCATAGGTGGTATCGGTCAGATCCAACTCATGTGATACCTACTTAATAGATTGAAGTCTCTAGTAATATGAGCTAAGTTGAAAAACCAGTTAAGATAATTGGCTATCAGAATAAATAACTAAGAAACCGAGTGATCCCATTAGTGAAAGTCCTTTGGAAGAATCATTTGAGTGAGGAAGCCACATAGGAAACGAAAGAGCATATGAGAAATCAGTACCCCTACCTATTTAATCATTCAGGTAAGAATTTTGAGAATGAAATTTTTATTTAGGAGGGGAGAATTGTAACATCCCGTTACCCATATTAAGGTTAGAATAATGTATTAGGAGAATTTACTGAGAATTAGAAAATGCATATCATTTTTAACTGAATATGGCATGCACATACACGAGAATGTTGAGTTTTGCACATTAATATGATTGTAAATGCATCCATTGACATTTTCCAGGTTAAATTTGATTTTTAATAGGAATGTAGATTTTATTGTCTTGAAAATTTAATTGGAGTGCATTAATTATGATTCGAAATTTTTGATAAAATTTCTAGAATTTTAGGAAATTTCTAAATATTTGAAATAGTTTTGGACTAGGGAAAAATGTTGAATAATGGACCAATTGTAGTGTGATAATTGGCAGACTTGTTTGGGTGACAAGTGTAAGACATGCAAAGAATATACGTAGCTTATGTTTTGGTTAGGAAGAGATTATTGTAGCTTTTGCTCTTCACTGTGAAGAAACACTCAACACCGAAATTCTCTTCCATGTTCTTCATTTACCAATATTGAATCTTTGTGTGTAATTGAGTTACTCTTACTGCTAGGAAGGATGTTTAAATCCAGTAATAAATTGTTGTTGATGTTTTAACTTTGTACACAAATTTATTCATGAGTGGTTTGAGAAGTGTAGTTTCAGTGATGAATGAATCAAATGAAAGATTTATGAAATAAGAAATTGTTCGGAATGAAATAGGTTCTGTTTTGATATGCAGAAAGTTCATGAAAGTTGATGTAGGAATATATATATATTCTATGTTCTGGTTTTAGAGAAAAACACATATGGGTACTGTTCATGCGTGAATATGTGAAGTGTTAATAGAAATGATTTTAAATAAGTTTAATGATATGAAATGAATATTTGTTGAAGTCGTGGTATAAAGTTGATAAAATGATAAGTTTTTGATGAAATGAAAGTGTAGAAAGGTGGAAATATGTATCAAATGAAAGTAGACAGAGAAAAAAATTGCAGAAATGAAATTTGCAACTATGAGAATCGAAATTTTGATGTTTAAGTTTAAGTTTGAATCTTGGATATTGATTTATTTGTGTTGAGTTGAACCGAAAGGGAAGAAGTATACATGATTTATGTGTTAGTTGAATAAGATTGGAGTGTGAAAATCTGGAAAACAATGGAAAAAAAGAAGGAAAAAATCGAAGTTTGGTGAACTAGAAGAAGTAGGATGCACAATCGTGACATCACTGAAAAAGTCGAAAAGTATGATCATGACTTCGCATAATGGTTTGAAAACTCACGATCGTGACCCAAAGCTTTCTAATGGAAAATGGTTTTCTGAACATCCTTTGATCGTTTTGCTATAACTTCTTCTCTTGACATCCAAATGACTTGATTCTTGAACTAATCGACTCATAACACATTGTTCTTCATAAACAATTATAACCATCTAAAATCATTTGGGAGAGATTGAGTGATAAAAGTGAGGCAAAATTTGGTTCTAGAATTTGGGTGTGCACAGTCGTGCGTTAATGTTGCACGGTCGTGACTTATTTGTTGGTGTATGCATAGGTGTGCATTATGGTTGCACGTCTGTGACTTGATTTTCTTAGAATGCATGGCCATGAACTGATGTTGCACGGTCGTGAATTAATTTAGATAGGCTAATGGATTTAAGATGAAATGTGAGGAGTACTAGAATATGATAACTGGAATAATTTCACTAAATATACTTTGATATTTTGACAATATTTTGATCAGTAGGTATCCTAATGGAATGATTATTGATTTAAATTAAACTAGAGACATAAGTTTACAAATTGTCTGAAGAGATAGAATTTTAATTCTGTCATTAAGAATTACAAAATTTGACTTGAAGTTGACTACAGAGTATGGTTATAGTTCAAAGAATAGTCCAAAATAAATTGAGTATCACTTTTGGAATACTGAATCAAATTGTATGATCTTAGTGTCATTAGAAACATAAGACATTGGGGAACAATTTTCTAGAAGGAAGTGTTGCCAAATTGTGTCAATTATCTTATCAGAATAATCATATAAAGTGGACCTGAAAGTATGTTGTTAGAAAAATCTGAAATGATCAATTTACGAAATTAGTTTCACTTTGTTTTATTGTGGTCCAAACCCTAAGTATAAATGATAATTATGAGAGTTTTGATATATGAATGATATGGTGACAAGAATCATGATAAGATACCCGGTATTGTCATTGCACATGTATTGTGCATATTTTCTATACATAGATGTGCATAAAGGAATGCTTATACATTTATGCAAAAATATGATATATGTAAATGTGTTTTGTATGATATAGAGGAGCATATTGGACGTCAGTCAGACATTGTCGAACTATCCAGGCAATAGCATATTGGAATGTACTGTGAGTCTAGGTTTTCCTAGGATTGATTTGACTTGTTTGACTTTCAATTATTGAACTGATTGTGATTTGTTTGTGAATTCTAGACTTTAATGGTCCGAGGAGATTGATATTCGAGAATGTGTTGGAAGTATTCTATTTGCATATGAATTCTAAATGCTATCTATATACTCAACGAAAGTTGAATGCCAGACTAAGGTCCGATGACTATGAGATTCTAATTATGCATCATCAATGACTGCTATACATAGTATATTCTATATTTAATGCATTTCATAAAGTGTATGTTCAGATAAAGGCGTTGTGATCAGAGTAACCAGTCTAAAAGAGCTTTAAGCTTAGTATTCTGTACGTAGGACTTTGCTCCGTGATTTTTAATTCTGACTGAGCCTAATGGGCTAGTATCTGTATCCATATCTGAAAGGCACTCGATCAAAACAATAATAATGAATCTAGAGTCTCATATGCATTTGTATTTGTATATATCTTTTTTGAATTTGCAATGACAACAGGATGTGCCATGATAATGTGAGTATTTATATTATATATGTTCTGATATGTGAAAAATGTGATATTTTGTATTTGACTTGGGTGAAATCATCAATGATAGTTTACTCATTAAGTTAGTTAAACTCATAAAAAATTACAACTTGGCTTTTCAGGTACGAAACAGGAGACCTAGTTTCTTAGACTGGACTAAAGGAACCTTTTGGATTAAGATATGACTCAAAGGTCTGTCAGCTCACATCAGAAGAGTTGTAACTTATATTTTGTATTTTTTTTTGTCTAGAACTTGTATAAGGATTGTAAATATTTGTTCAATGAATACAGTGTGAGTTTTTGACAATGAATGTAAGAAATGGCTTTAAATTTGATGACTTTTAATTATATTAGATGATGCCATAAGTAAGTTGGATATGTGATTGCTCTAACATACTATTATAGTAGGATATGTACTTAAATGTCCTTTAGATGTTCGGGTATATACTCTATGATAGTGGGATGTTTTATCTGGGATGGGTTTTACAAGATGTAGGAAGGTGGCGATGAGACTCATAGTGAGACGATAAGAGGGAGACTTCTATAGTGTTACAAAGAAAATGACAGAGGACATCCACATTGCCAATGCTTTGTCATCATTCATGCTCCATTGTCGTCCCTAATTTTATGATAAATTTACAAAAGACAATCATTTGAAAATGCTGAAGGTTTTTCAAAATAATAGTAGTACAATACTGTTTTTAACGAACTTAAATTTATTAGTACAATTTAACATCACAAATGAACAATCTAAATTTATTAAACCATCAAACAATATTATATTAAAAATATAATTTATATTTTAATATTGTATAAAATTAAATAAGTATGTGTCGTTATTTATATCAATTTTGATCTTATTATATTTATAATGAAATAGACATCATTTTAATACTCTTAAAATTTAAAATAATAGAATTATAAGTACTTATAGTTTTATTTGGGTTAATTGTGGCATAATATTGTTTAAAAAATTAGTTGAGAGTTATATTTAGTTGTAGTTAAAAAATTTGATAACTAAAATGCATGTTATTTAATTAAAATTATAAGTTTTTTTTGAAATGATATTACAAAAGTAATTAGAGATAATCAACTATGAAATGGGGTATAAATAAAATATCTACATATTTAAAGAAATGTAAAATATAATAATTTAAATTTAAATTCACTTTCTCATTTTACTCTATGAAATTTGTGCGATTTGAATATTCCTTCATCAATTTTATTAAACTGAATTAAGTTTGTCAAATGTTGACTTTTCCGTACGATAATTTCAGTTTTCTTGATATGCGCATTGATAGATTGTAGGTCCCAGAAAACGCCCATCTAAAATCCTAAATGGATTCTGATAAAATAGCGTAGGATAGTTCCACCTCTGAAAAGAAGGTACCTTTTGTACTTTGGTTCTTTCCAAAGATTACCGACTGACCTGAACGCGTCCCTACTCCCTGCTCCCTGGAGTGTCTCTGCCCATAAAACAAAACACTTTATTAATCCCATTAAAGACGTTATATATTATTGGGGTGTCGTGGTTGACGACCAGGAGATGAGATCCCTTTTCCAGCATCACCAGCCACCCAGTGGTTGACAAGACATGAGCATGCCATCCTCATACCCATACCTCTGAGCAGAGTCGATAGACATTTCAGTACAGTTCAGCTCAGTGAGTCAAAAAGGACGGCTATCTTTGTTGCTCTCTTTGTTACAGACTTGTAGTCCCCGCCCCGTCTTAAATGCAATTTTTTGTCTTGAAGTGACTACACTCGGGGGATAACTTCTCTTTGTTTTGCTTCAAATGGTTGAGATGAGACTCCGGGAGCAGATCTTCTGTGATCTCCCTCCTGAGCCTCCAGACTATTCAAGTTGCACATCCATTGGTTCTGGGAATAGATCCCCATTTCTGATTATCCGTGCTATTTTATTCCTCAAACCATCCATTCACGTATATTATATTCATAAATAAATGGATACTAATATAATATAATATTATATTAATAAATGAATGAGATAAGAGGATTTGATCCCATTAGTTCTTTCTCTTCCCATTACTTGTTCACAAGAACTTCGAAGATTCAGACTTTAGAAAGAATTTTCTACATTTCGTACTGGAGATGTATTTTATGTTAGTCCATCACTTATAATCGGATTTTTATTAACTGATTCATCAAATAAATAATTTAAAATATATGATTAATGAATTATTATATAACTAATAAAATTCTGTTACTATTAAAAGATAACCTTTCATAGCCCTAACGAATTTTATGTGCCTACGGTAAAAAAAAAGCTTTAAACACCAGATAAAAGTGTTCCTATTAGTACAATTATTGTCGCCTTTTTTATTTATGCAACATGATTTATACTGTTAAATAAAGTGACATTATTGTAAGTATAAAGTAAAAAATTTGATTAGTTAAAAAAATATTGCTTTAAGTTTTGACTAGGCAACACATTAGTTTCAATCTTTAACAATAATGTTAAATAAATATTACGATACTTTAAATCTTTATAAGGCAACAAAGTAAATTTTTTTAAGTAACATTTTATCACAATAATAGCAATAATTTATTCTTTCATTACCAATGATATGTTAACATAAATGAAAACTCTTGTTATTATGTAGACAACATCTATATATAAATTAAAAGAAATTATAGATATTAATGTACGTATGTACTATTAAATGTAAACAACTAAAAGATTGCATTTATATGTGGTATATAGTCCATAAGAACTTGTAAAATTGAACCTTTAACATATTCAAAATATGAAAGTGAAAAATAAATAGCTAAAAAATTTACCTACATTATTTTCCTCCATTTCATATGAAATACAAGCGAATTAATTTAAATATTAAACAAAACTAATATGTATAGGTACGCCAAAATTCTTCACCAAATACCTTCTTATTTACCTCTAATCATCACCTTCCTATAAAAAAACAAACAAGTAGATTAGAATTATAAAACTACTATGCTCATAAACATATTAATAGAACTAAAGACTAAAATACTAACTACTTTATTGTAACATCAATTTAATCAAAACAATTAATATAGTCCCAAACTATCAACGCAATGTCAATTCTTTTTTCTAAACAAATTTAGAAAGCATGAAAATAAGCAATTAATCTTCACAAAAACTGTAACAAGGTGATGTACAACAACAGTGAATTAAGAAAATTTGTTACCTGATATTCTTTATGTTGATAGGTATGGTTTGGATGAAGAGAAGAGTCCTTTCTTGATTAACTAAGTGCAATCAATTTTCAAAGCATGTCTATGTTAATGGTGTTAGCTTGCCCAAGTTGAGATTGAATGAGGAAGAACATTTGTTTCAGCATTTCTTCTTTATCAACTATTTTATTTGAATGCATAAATTAGTATAGGGAAGTCATAGGCCAAATGATGCCAACCCCAAATGTGATTCCTACTACTATCACCTAGAAAAAGAACACATGAAACCTGTCTTTGTTCAATCTATCCCTTCTACGAAATATCTAAAATGGAAAACAAGACAATATCTTGTAGAAATTGAAATGATCATCAAAAGGTAATACGACACTTAATTTGGTCTTATTCTTCAGCCAATTCAGTGTGCTCCTATAGATTGCTAGTAGAATTAAAGCCATGTTCAACTTGAGTGTCAATTGATCCTTTAGTCATGCATACACAGTTTCCCATAACCTAATAATTTGTTTTGTGTTGTACTGCACATTCATGTAAACAAATAATCTAACCATAGCAATAATCCATAGGGCTATTACCCAAACTTACTTCAAAACCAAAAATTTATAGCACAAATACACACAAGAATTCACCTCATATTGGATCAAACATAGGTAGCCAACCCCAAATGTGATTCCTACTACTATCACCAAGAAAAAGAACACATGAAACCTTTCTTTGTTCAATCTTTCCCTTGTACGAAATATCTAAAATGGAAAAGCAAGACAATATCTTGTAGAAATGGAGATGATCATCAAAAGGTAATACGACACTTAAATTTGGTCTTATTCTTACCAATTTAGTGCGCTCCTATAGATTGGTAGTAGAATTAAATCCATGTTCAACTTGAGTGTCAGTTGCTCCTTTAGTCATGCATACACAGTTTCCCATAACCTAATAATTTGTTTTGTATCATACTACACATACTTGCAAACAAATAATCTAACCATAGCACCAATCCATAGGGCTATTACCCAAACTTACTTCAAAAACAAAAATTTATAGCACAGATACACACAAGAATTCACCTCATATTGAATCAAACATAGGTAGCTAGAGAGATAGTGATTAGTGATTAGTAGTTACTAAGATTAGACTCACCTTATCAACTTTTGCTATTGTAATCAACGATCTTAAAAATGCAAGAAAAGAAGAAACAATGTTCAAATCAAATAAACCTAAGAAACAAAAAAAACATAATCGTTAATTCAAGCCCAATTCTTTAAACAAGAGATCAAACCATAAACACCATAACAATATACAAACAAGAATTGGAAAAGTTAGAAACACAATATAAATTTTGTAGTACATTACACAAAGGCAATTATTTAATTTGTGGACTAGACATATCCTTTGCGGCGATTGATAAACTGGCGGAGTGGCGATTGATAAACAATATGAACATTACACCAATACTTAAAATGACTTTCTCATTTGCTACATAACAGCATCAAGTGCTTATCTAAGGAAGCAAGAAGACGCCATAAAGTTTGACATAACATATTCCTATAGTAAAGACCTTCAACTCCTAGGTTTTATGAAGATACACTGGAAGAAATAGAGGAACTCGCAGTGTTTATGTTGGAACCCCTCCCTGGTGCGACACGAGTCCGACGTCCTGAGTGACATCTGGACGCGCGCGTCACGAGGAAGGGA
>JANVCQ010000009.1:10055944-10067324 GCA_025531925.1 Erythroxylum plowmanianum | reverse complement strand
TGCCGAGATATGTTTACACACGCCTAACCCATCCCAAATGACCAATTTACCCTTCCCATCAGTGATGGGATGTTACAGTAAACTAGAAATTTGTTTACTTCAAAATATAATACATGATCAATAAAAATATAAGTCCTGCTCGAAATTTAATTATGTTATAAGATTAGGCAACCATAAGGTTCCACTTTAAAAGGGTTCTTGATCACCAAGTTCTAGATATGCCTACCATAAATCATGGAAGAAACAATGATTTGAAGCATATAAAAAATGAGTTCTCAAGCATTTTCTTAGTTTAAGGGTCAAGATTTTGGCTATCTTTAAGCTTATGATAGTTATGTTTGCCAACTATCTTCATATGGGTAATTCCTTTCGTTTACTAAACATGCAGGTTGTTGCTGAATCCATTGGCATAATTCATCGAATAGGTTAAGGATATGGAGAAACTTATAAGTCAAAGAATAGGAACTTGTAAACCTTTAACTCCTTTCATCCAAATATACACAAATGCTTTTCGAAAGATTATGTACCTTTGTCATGTCCCTAACCTTAGACTGTGATTGACACTAAAGGAGCAGTAAACTCAAGGTTTACTGGACCCATAGTAAGCCTAAAATGTTTTCAAATCCCTATATCTATAAAAAATATGAGATTTCAAAATGTTCAAACTCATACTTATAACAATCAAACAGTTCTAACAATATACAATACTCAATGTGTTACAACATTGAGATAGGTAATATAACAGAAATCTAACAAATGCAAGACTACTACGAGTCTAGAGTCAAAGGTCACCAATAAACATAAATTGAATCATCAGAGAGGAAGAAGATTGACAAAGTACCCTTTTAGAAGAGATTTGAAAAGAAGATCCTGAAAAATAGTTGAGGGGAGTCAGACCTTCACGAGTGATTACATCCATAAATGCAATTTCATAACATAATGATTTTGTTCATAAATATGCATGCATTTCCTATATCAATATCATGTTACATAATCATCATAATCATAAATCACAAATAATGATGGAGGACTGATGAATGACCGTATGACATACTCCTTACCTATAGACTATAGCCATGGGGGCTTTCTTGTTCCATACGGGTCACTTGGTACTAAATGTAGTAGAATGCCATTCAAGAGCCATACTCAACCAAACTACCACAACCTCACTATGACATGATTGCCATTCAAGAGCAAGTTCGACCAAACCATCACAATCATGCCACCATATCATGTACCATAAATTGGTTGACGTCTGAGAGCAAGCTCGACTAAAGGTCCCCAACCGTCTCATATCTCATTCAATGGATCCACCAATGGATCAAATACTAACCCAAGTCTATACCTAAATAATTAACTCATTGTGTGCACAGCCTGGATATGAGCACTAGGTAGCTCATACCATAATAGTTCTCCACATCATCATATATTAAGACAAGTATAACATTGCACAACAAAAATATGTATACTTGTTTCAATCCATATGTATAAGTATCATGTGTGCATATGATAATGATGGTGATTTCCATGATGAATATGAGAATGAATTCTAATGTATGTTCATAACCATGAATATTAATTCACAGGTAGAATGCACTCCTTCACGTCAAACGTAATGTCTCAAAGTGAAGGGTTATGCTACTAATTGATCTATATTAAGAAATATAGCAATAACTATTAGGATTTAAAACCTAAACCAATTTAGGTACTCCAAGAATAAGACCATGACTCAATATTAATGAGCTCTATTTTCTATTTAAAAACAATGATGTCACATTTTACAAGGAGCCTACTGAAAATTTTGTAGAGTTTTCCTTATAAAGCAAACATTCTCTTTCTGAAAGAAGGGCCATTCTTGCAATAAAAATACACTTTTATATTCACTAGTAACCGCAACTCAATTTAGGCCTCCAAACTATATGTCTATATGTAACTGAGTTCACATTTACATCGCAAAATCCATAATAATCCAATTCATAATTTAAGCATAATAATCCAATTCATAATTCAAGTATACCAATTTATAACTCATACAGTCTCATTTATACTCAATATGTCCAGATAGTCTCAACTCTAATCAACAATAGCTCCATTTAATCAATTTCATGCATTTCTATAATAACATAACCCTTTCTAAATTTTTAGCTCACAAACTATGAAGAATTTAAATACACCACTTTTATGAAAATTGATTATAATATTTGTGAATTTTTAAAATTATTTCCAACTATTTTCTGGGCTGATCAAAAAATTACCACCTTCACTAGAGCGCGAGGTACACACTGTGGCACTGGAGAGGCAATGATCTTCACCAACCACCCAGAAATAACAAGTTCCCGTCCAAGAATTCAATGGCATTGCTTTTGCATCGAAACTCCTCCCTATTTATGAGAATCGAAGGATTAAAGATCAAAGGCAACTCATTTATGTTCACCAATAAAACGAGTCGATAGGTGTCAAGTTTCCCTCCTCTCTTATGTTTTTAGGGTTGTTAGACATGACTAAAAATAGGATATCGTTGACTTGCCTAAATGAACCAAAATTTTTAATCATGATTCCTCCAAATTTGAGTCATTTTTTATTAAATAAGTTTAAGGGTTTCATTAAATGTTCCAAGAGCTTTCCTTAAAGTCCTAGATCACCATAAATGGTGGTTAGATGGTGAAGGTTATGAGTATCAGAAGTTGGGAGTAAATAGTAACTTATAAGGAAATGGATTTAGAGAGAAATGAACTTAAGCTTTCTTAGGCTCAACTTATATTTTTATAGATTTTTCTCCTTATTGGTCCATTATTAGTAATTTAACAAAAATTTGGAACATTACATTCTCCCCTTAAAAAAAAAATTGGTCCTCAAATTTTAACACTCACCTTATTGTTGAAATAAATGGAGGTACTGACTCTACATATCGAGCTTCATCTCCCACAAACAATCATCCATCGTATCATTACTCTAAAACACTTTCACCATTGATTTCTCTCTTGATCTCAACTGATGAATCTAATAATCTACTATGGCAATAGGTTATTCTTCATATTTCAAATCGCCATCAATCTCCACATTACATGGCTGAAGGATATGAGAAGGATCTGAAATATACTTTCTCAACATTGACATATGAATACGAGATGAACTCTAGACAGGTTAGGTAGTAACACTAACCTATATGCCACTTCATCTACTCTAAATTTAATCTCAAACGGACTGATATACCTTGGAGTTAGTAGGTGTAACTCTTTTGTCTACTAAAAGTTGTTTTCAATATTTGCTAAATAATAGGGATTCTTTTAGAAGTGATTTGTACTAATTCAGGTCCCATTAATTGTTATTCAACAATTTCCCAACATAGAGGTGATCTGTATTTTCTTCCTTATAAAGCTTCATAAGGAGTCATTTTAATACTAGCATGGTAACTATTGTTATAAGCAAATTCAATCAGTGGCAAATGCAAATCACAATGGCCACCAAAATCAATAACACACATTCTAAGCATATCATGAAATAAGTGATACTCAACATTATTGTTGAATGCCAGACCAAGATCTAATGACAAATGTGAATGTGAATATGAAACTGAAATGTAGTGACTAATTGAATATATGTGAATGTGATGCATTTCATTATATGAATGCATGATAATATAAAGACAGTTGTGACTAGAGTGAACAGTCTAAAAGAGTTTAAAGCTTGGAATATACACATGAGCCACAGGCTCAATTGCTAATGTGCATGGTATCCACAAGGGATATGCGACAATATCTAAAATAAGCCCAGTATCCACAAGGGATATGGGCCAGTAAAAAGGCACTCGGTCATAAAAAAGTAATAATTAGAAGTGAGTCTTATGTGCATTGCGTTTATAATTGATATGTATGTTTTAAATAATTGAAATGATCTATCTGACTGCTTTGAATGTGAAATGTGGAATAAGTGAACAAAGTGTTATATGATGCTATATGATTATTGGTAAAAAGATGTGCACTATATGGTGATATGAATTGTTGTGAAATTGAAACATGAACTATATGTGTTATGTGCTATGAGTAAGCCATCGATGATGGGTAGCTCACAAAGTTTGTAAAACTCATTAAAATTCAGGTTCGAGAGAGGATACTAGTGACAGAGAAATTCTAAAAGAAGTACATTTCTTATACTTTTGGATAGAAGAAATAGCTCAAAGGTTGGTCAGCTGAGACTGAAAAATCTAGATAAAATTTTTTATATAATTCCTCATATAAGTAGCATGTTCGGTATACAAAGATGTAAACTCTGATTATTTTTTTATAATGTACATATATGGATGTTTTGTAAAGCAACAATATACATATTTAGTTTTATGAAATGAAAATAAGGAATTGATTTTTAAAAAAATTATTATGATATTTACGTTTTAAATGATGATTCTATGATTAAGTTAGTGACGTGACTACTCTAGCATGCCACCCTTGTGGAGTATATGCTCGGATATCCTTCAGAATGTCAGGTATGTGTCCTATAAGAGTGGGGTGCTACAAACCTTTGATATTAAAGAACGGTTAGCATCCATAGGGATTTATAGGAAAGATTTGAAATATCGCGAGAAATGTGGATAGTAATTGAAATTATTGTCTATTATAGGTCATCCGCATAGGTGATCAAGTGGGACAATCAGCTAACCTAGAATCAGTAGAAGTTAGTAGAAAGTCTTTTGTATCTCGACCTGAGAGAATGCCTTTGAGAATTCCCGAAAGAAGGGAAAGGAGATATGATAAATTGAGAAAGTAGGGGATTGTGGACTTCGACAGAAGTACAAACCCTGCAAAGGCCAAAGGAGGGCTAGAGAGAATGGAGAGAGTCTTCAATCAGATGGACTGTGAGTCAGACGAGAAGTTTGACTATGTAGTTTCCGTACTACAAGGTCCAGCATACCAATGGTGGAAAACTATTCCAGGTAGTACCACCAGGCCTTGTAACTTGAAGTGGGAAGATTTTATGAAAGTCTTCAATGAGAAATATATGCCTAAAATCTACCTAGACAGAAAGATGAAGGAATTTCTGGATTTGAAGTAGGGTAATGTATTTGTGGATGAATATGTGATAAAGTTTAATGAATTAATGGGGTATGCTTCTACCTTGATTCCTACTGAGGAAGACAAGTTTAGGAGATTTGAAGATGGGTTGAACATGGAGATTAGGACAAGGCTGGCAATCACCAACTTAAGTAGTTTCACTGAGTTAAGAGCTACCTCGATTAGAACTAAGCAGCTATTGAGAGAGGGACAGGCAGAGTATAGGCAAGAGTCTAGAATGAAGAGGCCCAGTAAATTTTAGGGTAGTTCTTGCAGAAGGTTTAGTAAACACCAAAACAGATCATTTCGACCACTGACTAAATCAAAATAGTCAGGGATCAGACAGAGGGGTGCCTTTATACAGTCTGGCACTGGAAGAGGTGCAGTAGCGAGTCAATTATCCAATTGTGAGCACTATGGAAAGAGACATGGTGGTGAATGTAGGACATCATCAGGGGCTTGTTTTCATTGTGACTCTTTTGAGCACTGAATCAGTGATTGGCCTGCCATTGTTGGAGCTCAGTCTGGTGCAAGAGGGGGATCAATAATTGAAACAACTATCTAGCAAAGCCAAGCTAGTGGGTCTAGACAGAGAGGCCATGGTAGAGATAGGATGAGTTATGGGAGTCCTATTGTCAAGATTGAGGTGCGGAGCAATCGACCGCAGGATTCTCCAGATGTTGTTGCAGGTGTGTTGCTTATTTTTGGTTATAAAACTTTTGCATTGCTAGATCTTGGATCTATGCATTCTTTTATTGCACCGCATTTGGCATCTAGGTTGCATTATGATAGAGAACTGTTGAAATATGGACTAGAGGTGAGTACACCAGTAAGTAGTATTACAATAATAGGAGGAGTCTATAAAAGGTGCTTGATTCGAATTATTCAGGTAGAATTAGATACGTATTTGATTGTACTATAGTTAAGGGAGATAGATACTATCCTAGGCATGGATTGACTCACTGCTAATAGGGTTATTATGAACTGCTATATTAAGGAGGTAATATTAGAATATCTTAATCAGCCGAGAGCAGTATTTCGAGGTTTTAGTCAAGTATTGCTAGCCAGACTAATTTCATTTGTGAGTGCTTTAAGGTTATTGTAGGGAGGATGTGAGGCTTATCTGACCCACGTAGTCGATATCTGAACTGAGTAGAATGTGTAGGACATGCCTGTTGATAGAAAATTCCTGGATGTATTTCCCGCAAAATTATTTGGTTTGCCTCCAAATAGGAAAACGGAGTTTACTATTGACTTAATTCCAGGTACTGCTCCTATATCTATTCCTCCGTATAGGATGACACGTATGGAACTAAAAGAATTGAAGGCTCAGTTACAGGAGTTGTTGGAAAAAGGATTTCATTAGACCCAGTCTATCACTATAGGGAGCTCCAGTTTTATTTGTGAAGAAGAAAGATGGAACTCTGAGACAATACATCGATTATAGGCAACTGAATCGAGTAACAACTAAGGGTGCGGTTTGTTTGCATAGAGGAATGGTAATAGAAATGAAAATGAATATAGTGAAGAATGATAATAGATATTATCATTATAATTATGATGGTTGGTTAAGAGGAAGAAATGATTACCATTACCATTGAAAGTAGTTGGTTTGTAAAAAATATTAAAGAATAAAAATTTATTATATTTTAATTAACTTATTATATTATATTATATTATATTCTAATTAATTATATTGCAATTAATTAATTTCAATATATTAATTAATGAATGAATTATATTTTAATTAATTATATTGTAATTAATTATATTTTAATTAATTAATTACAATATTTTAATTAATGAATGAATTATATTTTAATTAGTTATAGTTTAATTAATTAATTATATTTTAATTAATTAGTTAATTATATTTTCATTAATTAGTATTAAAAATTTTATTAAAAAAGTCACTACTAAGGAATGAGTTTCATTCTTCTACTAAATGGAGGGTATGGAGGATTCCTCAAAAGTGGGATATCAAACTATTGTCCCTGTAATGATAATCAACAACCAACCACTCACTTTTCATTCCTTATCAATTAACCCCTTCCCAAACTCATCAACCAAGCACCCTTAAGAACAAGTACCCGTTGCCTAAAATTGATGATTTTCTTGATCAGTTGCAAGGAGCTCAAGTGTTCACTAAGTTGGACTTGAGATCTAGATATTATCAGTTGAAGATAGCAAAGATTGATGTTGTAACACCCCACTCCCGCAAGACACGTGCCCGACATCTTGGGTGATATCCGAGTCCGTGCCCTGTGAGAATGGCTTGCTAGAGCACTCAATCATTAAAAAAAATCGATATAATTTTTTTTGAAACAACAACAAACATATGCGGAAATAATTGTAACACCCCATATTAGGGGTTAGGATATTAAGGAAATTCAGTACATTTTATGCTTTGCATATGTGAATATTTGCTTATTTACAAAAAATTGTACATGCATTCATTGGCAACCAATTCGGGCCTACTTTCATTCATAAGCATTTTCAATCAACACAATACAATCAATAGAATTTCAATAGCCAATTGGGGCCCATTACAAATACAAAACACTTTAGTCATAACGTCTTTACATTCCACCATAAAAACCTTTGTATACACATTATACAAAAATTTCAGAATACATTATTTTACAGAAATCGCGGACTACAAATTTATACAAAAATAGGAAAACATTAATGAGACGTGAACTAATCCTAACCTCTATCTTTCCCTAGCATATAGTAAGTATACTCCCGTTTGCCTAACGAGGTATTCTTCTGAGTCCTGAAAAATATTTGTAAATTTTGGTTAAGTTTTGCGAACTCAATGAGTGATCATCATCGATGGCTCACCTAATCACATAACACATAATTCACTTCATTACACATTTCACATTTCACACTTCACATTCAATATAATTTAATCACTCATATTATGCATATGTGGTGCACATAAGACCCACTTTCTATTTGTTACTTTGTTGTGACTGAGTGCCTAAACTGTCCCATAACCATTGGATACCAGGCTCATTACTAACTGTCCCTTATCCGCTTGGGGAATATAGGACTCATTTTACATTGTGAGCCTTAGGCTCTTAATCACTTCTGAGCTCGAGGTTCATTTTCACTCGTTGAGTTTTAAGCTCTGATCGGTAGCTACTCTGGTCACAACTGCTATTATGTTTCATGCATTCATGTAATGAAATGCATTACAATATTCAATCAATTCAAAGTGCTCAATAACACATAATCATATTCATTGTCACATCTCATTCACATTGTCATCGGACCTTAGTCTGACATTAAACACTTAAGTTGAGAAAACACTTATTCCGTCCAGTTCACATTCAATGAGTACTTCAACATTTCATTCATATATCACATTCATCGGACCTCCTGTCCAAAAACTAACACAATCAATGACATTCATATAGTCATTTGGTAGTCAATCAATACAAAAATTCAAAACATAACAAACAATGAAATGAGACCATCTAGGTCTACTCACAATATGCGCCAGGTTAGCATTTGCTTCCAAATTCTGGAAACGCCTGAATGCAGACACTTAATCTGCACAACCCATTTATGCAAGACACACATTACACACTCAGTAATAATGGCACAACTATAAACATTTATTTATGCACAATTGTATAAATGAACTATATATAATGCATGCTCAATGACAATCCTAGGTACTTTATCAAACTTCATATCCTATTCTCATTCTCATTTTATAACTCAATTACTTGTCATTTCATTTTAGCATTATTTACTCTAATAAAAATCAAATTCTCATTCACTTTTACTAGATACACTTTACTCCTCTTCTTGAATCACAACTTCAATCATATGAACCCCTTCATCTCCATTATACACATGTCTTTGGAACTTTAATACTAACAATTCATTCACTACTATTATTCTAACATTATATGATCATACAATATCTAAACTCTCATTCTTTCTTATAAATTCTCCAAAATTCCAAACCTTCGAGTCTATTTTCCATGATCAATTAGACAATGCCAATGAGGTAATTTAGCAAAACTTTATTCTAATAACATGTTCCCTATTGCATTAAGTTTCTAATAACACCAAGATCATTTAATTTGGTTCAATATTCCAAAGTTATACTCCAAATAATTTGGACCATTCCTTAATTATAATAATATTCTCTACCCAACTTCAAGTCAGATTTTGGAACCATGGAGACGAAATTGGAATTTGATTTCTTTATAACAATTATAGAAATATGTCTATATTTTAATCTAGATTAAGAATCATTCCATTTGGATAACTACATAACAAGTTATTGCTAAAATACCAAAGCATGTTCAGTGATACTACTCCAGTTATGATTTTCTAGAACTCCTCATCTATTCCGTCCCAATTGTATCAATCAATCTCTTCCAAATGATTTAATATGGTTATAATTTTCTGTAGATATGAATATCAATGTGTTATGAATCCAATGGTTCAAGTCCCATGTCATTTGGGTGTCGGAAGAAGAAGTTATAGCTAAAAGAGTGAAGGATGTTCACATCAGTCCACTTTCAATGCACCTTCATTATGCACGATCGTGCAATTCTAATTGCTTCTCCATTATCACCCTCATGCTTGTGCACGATGGTGAGATATCTCACCATTGTGCACAAGCATGCGGGTGAACATGGAGAAGCAATTAGAATTGGCACGATCGTGCACTCCCATCTTTTCAAACTTCATTTTGTCCCTTCTAAAAATAAACCTTTAAGTCAATGTTTCATGGCAATTTTGACAAGGCAAATGAAGGATTTTGGCCAAACACTTTTCTAAAAAGTTTTTTCTTTATCTCTTAAGTTTCAAATGAAACCAAGATCATGCAATATTGTTTGATATTCTGCAAGTTATGCTAAAAACACTACAGATAGTTCCAAAATAAGACAGAATCCACAAACTCAACTTCGAGCTAAATTTTGAAACTCTTAGAAACAAAATTCAATTTCAATTCCTCAAGAAAAATATATCCATACGTTTATAGTTTAATATAAACTTAAAATCATGCCATTTGTATGTCTATAGACCAATATATGGCACAAATACAGATGCATGTTCAATAAAAACACTGCATCTGTACATGTCCAGCACACTTCAATTTTCATCTTAATTCATCTCTTTTGCTTACTCTATCACTTCTACCTTATTTTCTCATTATTTTCTCTTCATTCCTATTTCATTTCAGCTCAACTTATCACAGCCAAATCAAAATCTATCATTTTTCATAATCATAAAAAACTAGAAAATCACACTCACTCATATTACCTTCACATTTTCTGCATTTTTCAAGTTCTGCATTTTCTTCACTTCTCCCTCAATCTTTCATTTTTAATCATTCATTCTCATCTCAGAACATCATCTTACAACTATTCTTCCACTCTAAACTTATTCTTTTGTTCATCTCTAAAATACTCAAAACTCATGTATATGCGTATATATATATACACAATGAAAACATTAGCATGAACAAAGCATTCACATAATCATTTCTCCAAAATTTTCTGTTCTCATCATATACAGATTTTAGTTGATCTTTCAACTCCAAAACTAGTTTAACACTATCTCATACCATTTCGGTCATAAAATCCACAGAAAACCAACAAATACGGCATACCCCAATTTTCTCACTCACTCATTTTCCAGCAAATATGAATATCACTATTTCCTAACCATTTTACAGTGAACTCATGATGCATGCTTCAGTTCATACAAAAATACATAATTATAACAAACTTACTTGTTTAAAGCTCTAACATTAGCAAAAATCTTGTGAACCCTAATTCCTCATGCAACCACGTACAACATCTTGAAAGTTGACAGGGGGTTCGGTCTTTCTTGGGATAGAAGAAAGAAATAACAAATAAGAGTGGTAGTGGATAGTAGAAACCAAGATTTTATTCTGGTGAAGATTTGATGAAAAACTCTATTTTTAAGACAAACTAGGGAAAGAAGCTTCAAGAAGGATAGAGACAAGGATAGCAGCTTGTCTTTCAAGGTTATTAAATCTTAACTTTAAAGCTTAGACACCTGTCCATTTCTTAACCACTTATCCACTTCCCTTTATTAAAACTAACTTAAGTATGATTTATACTTAAGTTTATGACTTAATAAAACCACTGTAATCATAGGTCATAACCCCTTACTCACTTTCAGATTTTTCCCATAAAAACATCATTTCAGGTTAACTTTACATGTTCTTTTTTTGACCCCGATACTAAAGTCATGTTGTAACACTTTCTTCTAGAAACATGTTCCCCTATGTCTTATGTTTCCATTGATACCAAAATCATCCAATTTGGTTT
>JANVCQ010000009.1:10017672-10030605 GCA_025531925.1 Erythroxylum plowmanianum | reverse complement strand
TTTGGAATTCATCCAAATCTCAACCTCAATTTATATGATTTCCTACATTCAATAGCATCTTGTCATTCATAATCTCTCGCTTTTCCATAATATCTTACATATCTAATCCTGGTTCATGCTTAAGGTTTCTCAACCCATCATCCATACATAATTCACATTCCAATATCATAGTCATCTATAACACAAATTATATACAAAAACACTCATTTACTTTCATTTTCATATTTCTAATTTCCACTAAAAGTTCGGGGTCCAACACTTTGAGCATTCTATTGGGTGTTCCAACTATAAGACATTAAAGAAGTTCTGAATGGGAGGCAACCCATATAATTTCTGTTTTTTTTTTCAATTCTTTGTTTATTATTCCTTTTTATTGAATCTCTACTTAGTTTGTTTTCTTTGTATGCACAGGCCTAATTTTCAATCTCTTTTATCTATTTTCCTAGCATTTGTTCTTCACACCTCGACATAGTATGCCAAACTCCATATCACATCAAGACTCCACGCATCAGACCAACCCCAGCTTTGTACCATATTTCTTTCCTTTTTCCTTTTTATTTTTTGTTAGTTTATTTCTCTTGGTTTCAATTTTTATCCTCTGTGAATTGTTTACATCCCAGGTCCCTTTTTCATTTTTTTATCACAATGGGAATAATGTGATATTTAATTTGGGGAGTAGCAGTTAAAAAAAGAATATTATGTGTTGTGTATTATATGTGTTTTTCCCATTTAGTAGCTAGAGATTCATGGTCATGAGATAAACTCGATCAGGATTAGAAATGCATAATATGAGCAAATGAGAATACTTGCATGCTTAGGCTTATTGACTTGGATTTCGATTAAAAGGACATTAGCTTGTTGTGACAGATGAATGACACTTTTCATTTGGTAAGAATTTGAGCCCTTTTGAAATATTTTTAACACCAAATTCAAGTATTCTTTGTTGAGAGTGTTTTTCCATGATTAAGGAACTCTAGAACTTGCTTGCAAATACTAGTTCAGATCACATAATCTTATGCAAACATTGAAATGATGAAGGAAATTAGGATTTACCCTTTTTGCTTAAAAAACCACCATAATTTTACCCTTAGTGAAACCCCTTTGAGCTTAACATGAACCATTTCTTCTTTAAACCCAAAATGTGAGCCTTAATCTAGATTATTAACTTGCTCATCATACATACCATAAGGGCAAATTGAGCATTTGAATCGGTATGATTTGGTTTAGGGAATAAATGCTTGAATAAGTGTGGAGGAATCATAGGATATAATTGGCTTTTGAGTTCGAAATGGGTATGGTTGTAATAATTTGTATCTCTCCTCTACATTTTACCTCTTTTAAACTTGATCTTTTTTTTAAAGTATAAAAAGAAAAGAAAAAGAAAAAAGAAAGAAAAAAAGAAATAGAAAAGAAAATGACGGAAGGGAAGATAACCAAAAAAAAGAGAGACATAAAAAGGGGAGTGCTAATCTTGTTAACTTGAAAGGAAAGAATTGAGTGTTTTATGCTTCATTGTTTGTATTACTTTAAATGCTCAATTTGTTCTGTGGTTTTAAACTATGATTTTTATTTTTCCTACCGTTAGCTCAACCCCATTACAACCAAAATAAAGACCTTTGGATTGATGTGTATGAGTGGTCGAGATTGGATTAGTAAGCAAGCCTATGGTACATGCCTTACATTAAATGAATTATGAGTGAATATATCCTATCCTACCTTTGAATGCTTGAAAGGATAGAGAGCGGAGTAAGTGTCTGTCACTCTTATTAATGGTTCTTTGAATTGAAGTACTTGTTAATCTTGGCTAAATATGCGAAGAATAGCTTATTTATGGAATAGTATGAGTTTAAGTTCTTAGGTTGTGTTTATTGAAATTATTTTTGATATCTTTCACTATTATTTGGGAAAATTGTTATTTCCATTGTTTGTTTTTGTATAGTCTAATGTTCTTTATTTTGCTTAGAAACAAGCATAGTTTAAGTGTGAGGGAATTTGTTGTGTCTAATTCTACTAAATTTTGCTTGCATTCATATCTTGATTTTGGTTACAAATTCTTACGATTTACTTCAAATTTGATATGAACTGAGTGAAGATGTCGTGGATGTTGTATGAATGTAAATGAAGTGTCTTGTAAATGTTGCATGAAAAATTAGAAGAATTATGAATGAAAGAATGAAATGGGACGTGAACAATGCACGTAATTAAATAATTTAAGCATGCATGGAGTCACACTTGTGACTATAGAAGTCGCGGGTGTGATAATGAGAGTCATACCCGTGACTTGACCCCTCATGCACACTCGTTACAACATTTTCTTTAATTGTCCTAAATATTACGTGTCATCTGCAAGGTTGAGGGCTTAAGAACCTAAACCTAGAACCACACTACAAATAGAAAGAAAAGAGAGGCTAGTGACACACACACATTCAGAGGGACTTATTGGACTCATATGAACACACACAAAAAATAACAAAGAGAAGGTGTGGAGGTAGAGAAGCAAAGAGCTTCAGCTGAGAAGAAAGAAGAGAGAAAGAGCAAAGAAAGGAAGTAAAGGTGAAAGTTAGTGTAAGTATCGATCATCTGGGTAAGAACCAAGTGGAGGTAGAAGGTGAGAGTTGATGCAAAGAGCTAGGAATTGGCAAGAGACCCACCACCAACTCTCTCATCTGAACGATCCTTGTGCTTATTATGTTCTTTATATGTTGCATTATTTCTCTGTTGCTTTACTAGACTCACGACTCTATTAGGTTTTGATAGTTCATTTTGGTTATTCACTCGGTTTATTGCTTTAGAACTTCTCTTATACAAACAAACAAGGGATTGAAGTATATGAAGATGATGAATCTGGTTTATTCCATGATAGGTTGATTCCTTTTCTTGAGAATTAATGTAGCTAGTTTAGTCGATTATGCATGATGAAGGGATTGTTTTATTGTCTTATTATTTGCTATTATTTTTGAGCTAAATGGATGTAATAGTGTAGCAAACTTTGCATCATTTAGTTATTAAACGAAGGCTCAAGAGAAGAAGTTTAAAGTTGGAATGAGAAACTATAGTTAAGAATTAGAAATATATTAACTTAAGTGTGCAATTATTAGTTGGGTTTAATAATTAATTTGGATGATAAACTTGTTGAATATGAAAGTTAGAGTAGTTTGTTATTTGAATTGATTTTAGAACCTAATTGGTGAATTTAGCAAGACAATTATCCCATTTATTCACCTTTGTCGTACATAGGAGATTAAATTAGTGAAATTAATGCTCAAGAGTTTCCACACAATTAATCAGTTCATTTTTGCTTCCAGTTAAATCAGTTCACTTTTTAGTCTAATTGCGTAATTTTCTTTAAAGCCTTCACTCAACAAATTGAATATAATGTTTAGGATTGCATTTTTTATTTTTATTCAAAATTAATTTAAGTGGACCAATTTCACCTATGTGGGAGATGACCTTAGGTAATCAACTAGAATTATCTCACTTGCAAGTTGGATAGTTTAGGTATTTTAGAACTTATTTTGGCATAACATATATCTATATGATTTTTGTCTAATTTGGTTCTAATGGGATATATGGCCTAAGACATGCTTATGTCCTGACCCGTATTTCAAAATTTTAAACATACCTAATTGCAGTGCAATAGACCTCAAAACATAAAATTTTCAATTTCTTTTTAATATTTGTCATTGTTTGTTTCGAATTATCTCATAAAGTAACTTAATAATGAATGTTGACATTCCATACTCATTCAAACTCATATTGCTCCTTTGTTTTTCCAAAACCTACCGATTTTGCTAAATATGATTCTTTATTAAAAAAAACTTTGGGATTTTGACAATAGTGGGTGATTTAGAATAAATTTTGTTAACTAGGTGTGTGTAAACTAAATTAAAATGAAAAAGAGAGTAGTTTTAATTAGAGGCAAGGAGTCGATCATTGCTATGATTTTTGTTTTATCTATCGTATTTGACTTTAACTCTTTACTTTATACTTCCAATTTTTAATTTTTAGTTACATTATTTTATTTTTATTTAGTATATTTTATCTTATTTGCAAGTATCTTCTTCATTTTATTGTTATTGTTTTGTTAAGTTTTTGTGTAGGGTATCTAATTGCATTTTAATGTATCTCTTAGATGTAAGCAAGTAACATTAATGATAAGACTTAGAAAAGTTATCATTATATTTATCTTCTTCCTTCATCTCCACCTTTTATTTATTGTTTCTTTAGTTTTTTTCTTTTCGATTATTATGCAATCATTGAGGATAATATACAATTTAAATGCAGGGAAGGGATAATGATTTTGAGAGTATTATAAGACTTATTTTATTGAATAGGAAAATTTTCAAAGTAAATTAATTTCAATTGCAATTAGCTTTGTAAGTAACAATTCTAGAAAACTAAATAATGAAAATTAAGGTAATCAAGATGATTCATTAGAAGTTGATTACTTTATGATTCAATTAAGATAATGAATGAAGTCATTGATGAGTGGCTTTACTCAAACAATTTTCAGAATTGATACCTAATTTGGATAAGGAGATCATATATATGGTTTCAACATGAATTGAGCTAGAGTTTGGCTCTAAATGTTCAATATTAGTTATGAATTAATATGATAAAAATGTGAATAAAGTGAGCATCAATAAATTATATTCTCGTGATTTTAATCTAAGTTAAGTTAGACTTATAAGTAATGCTAGCATCCATTTAAAACTATAACCTAGATAAGTAACTAAAAGTATATATGACAAGATACTTATCATCGCATAAAAATGTTGGGATGACATTTAAAATAAGTTCATCATTCTCTAAAAAACTTTTAAAAATAAATTTGTTGGGATGTGCTCAATATGGTTTGTAAGTACTTATGGTGTAAGCATTTACTGACTTAGGTAGTTGATGAAAGGAAAGATTAGGTTGACAATGAGCACTTTTAATTATTTTAATTAATTTTTGAAATTAGTTGGAATTATAGATTGCTTAGGTTGATATCTTTTGAGATTGATTTGCTTAAGGACAAGTAAAATTCTAAGTGTGTGGGTATTTATTAAGCTTGAATTTATGTATAGTTTACTTAATATTTTTCTATGTTTTTCATATAAATGACTTTGTTTCAAATAAATTTACATTTTTTAAGGAAATTATGGAACAGTTGCTTAAGGAGTGATGTAAACCAAAAATTAGAAAAGTACAAGATTAAGAAAAACTCAGCCTTGGCATGGCCTATAACACGATGGTGTGTTAGATTGTATTATGCACTAGAAAGGTGGTGTTAAAAATATGAATTATTACACCAAGGAAAGTGAGATTATGTCAAGTGGAGGAGAATCTTAAAGAAACATAATAAGAGACATAGGCATATTAGTGCTTGTTTCTCGCTCTAAAAATATTCAAAAAGAAATATTGTGAAACACGTTTTAGGATATGACTGCATCCTAAACCTTGTTTCTGATGGAATTCTATAAATATAGAGACATAAAAACCCTAAAAAGATACATAATTTAGTTTAATTTTACATCTTTTTATTCTTATAATTAAGGTCAAATTCATCTAGGCATCCTATACCCATTTGACATTTGTTTTCAACATTTAATAATGACCAAAATCATTCCAAGGAATAAAATCCTATAAAAGATCAATATCATCATCAAGGGATATTTTACAATGATTTCTTTATTTTTACTATTTTTTAGTTATTTCAAAGATGATAAACGACTTTATATTGTTTTCTCTAAATTAAATGAAACCTTAACTTATTCATATATGACTTCATTTAAGTTTTCATAACAAAGTGTTATACATATAGATATACATATAAATATTCATGTAGATATGCATACACATACACATACACATACACATACACATACACATACACATACACGTAACACACACACACACACACACACACACACACACACACACACACATATACATAAACATACACATATACAATTCATAGACACTTACTTATGCATATACATATACATATACACATACATATAAATATACATATACGTATATGTATACGTATATACGTATATGTATATGTATATGTATACATATATGTATATGTATACGTATACATATATGTATACATATACATATACATATACATATACACTTACATATGCATATGCATATACATATATGTGCTTAATTGATTGTGTAGTTATTTCATAACACTTAGCAATTAATGACATGAAATTGCTTAAGATACTTACTTTCACACATATGTGATTTTAGGCACAATTTGGAAGCAAAGAACTTAAAGTGAGTCGAAAGCACAATATTTGGGCTATTTTTTGAAGATTAATTTTCACTTGTTTTTATGGAGTAAGAAGAAGAAAATTAAAAGACAAAAAGAAGACAAGAAAAATAGAAACACAAATAAAGCAACGTGGGCTGCATGGATTATGCATGATTTGCATGGCCATGCAAGGTATTAATTTAATTAATGGACAATGCATAAGGCATAAAAGTGAGAAGAAAATGGTAGCTGCTAGGATAAATCACCAAAATGATAGCACATGCATCACAATTAGGAGGGGCAAGGACCCAAAACGATAGCAACAATAAGCAAAAAATCGTAGTGTAGAGACACAACAACTAGATAAGAAATGACAACATAGTAGTACATATTAGGCATTTCATGCAAGCAGCGTGCGTTTCTTGCAACCAAAATGATGTGCAGTAGAGGTGGACAAACAAGGAGAATAAAACGCAGACGTCTCACATCTACGTGAACACAAACAATGTCTGCGAAATGTAGACACTATGTTCATGCATGAAGCACTTTATCTAAAACACACAATAATGAGGTAGGTTTTAAAAGATAGAAAAGCATTATAGATGGACTAACATTTTAATTCAGTAAATAAGATAGAATAGTAGTGTGAGAAGGGAGTAGAGAGGAGGTGCCAAACATCGCTGAAGGCGGTCTTCGGTTAGGAAAATTTTCATAGGGGCTTAAGCATTAATTTTAGAGAGATCCCTGAAGGGTTAGACATCCCGATGTCAAGTTTAGAGGTGACATCGATGCCGACGACCTAGGTTAAGCATTCTTTTCATATTTTTGTTATTTCTTTCTCTCTTATTGAATTGATTGTGTTATCCTAGGCATATGAATTTAGGTTTTGTTTGTGAATGATCGTATTATCATTATTGTTCGGTTATTTATGCATGAGCCTATTGGGTATTGTGAAAAGATGATTTTAATACATTCATTGAATCATTTATTTACAAACCTATTGCTAGAATTTCGATATAATTAGTAATTGCTATGTTGGAATTCAAATGTAGTGACTAATGATTTGTAATCATTAGGGATAACATAACCTAGGTTAAATGATGCGTCATATGTGGTTGTTGTCTTGATTAATTGGTTTTCCTAATTTGTAATTCTACTGCCTAATTAAATCTAGAGATCGTATCTTAGGTTATTTGGTGATTAGGTTCAATTAATGATCGTATCTTGATTAAACACTACCTAAGGGAAAACTCAAGTAAATTATTAACCCATAATTAATAGTTTCTAGGAGAGGATTAAGAATAACAAATCAATGAAATATGTTTAATTAGGGTATAGGTCGAGATTGAATCAAAGAACTAGGTCCCTACCGAATTCCCCAATTTTATCATTTTTTTCATGTTTTCTTTAATTTGTTTTTATTAGTCTAACTTTATTTTATTTTCTTATTTTCAAAATCCAAACCCCCACCCAGCGTTAAACCTAACACCAGTTACTTTCATTTTAGAAACTTTATACACACCTTCTGCGGGATCGACACACACTCTCACGTTTAGTTATTTTATTTTAACTAGCGTTATAATGCATTGTCAATTTTGGCGTCGTTGCCAGGGAGTGTGATGTTTTAGTTTTTGTTTGTGATTTAATTGGTGTTTTGTATATATTTGTTCATAATTAGTTTCTTTTCAGTTATTTCATGATCCTTCCTTTATTACGTTTCATGTTTGTGATTTATTAAAAAAATAATGGTTGAAAGTAATTTTTTCTTTAACTTTTATTCTCAATCCTATAACCAAGGTTGGACTGATCAACCTAACTTTGGTTATGGATAGGATACCCATCAGAATTACTTCTATGATAGATTGCAGGACACGCAGCAATTCCCATGTGGACCAGAAGCTTCTTGTTAAAACTCAGGTACAACTCTAAAAGAATTGGTGAATGTTGTGATTGCTAACAATCTTCAATTTCAATAGGGTATGCAGCAGCTTTAAGAGAGTATGCAACAACTTCAACAGAATACCCAATAGTTACAGCAAGAAATGAGGCATATAACGTCTAGAAATTAGAACTTGTGAAGCAAAATGGGCAAAATGGCAGCGAGGTCAAACGCCTAGAATCACAAATGGAAGAGGAGCATTCATATCAACCCGAGGCATACCCTATGGACGTAAGTGCAAAAATCTTACAAAGTGATGAGGAACTTGGGAATTTTGAGGTCAATCCTCAACAAATTGCTTGTGTCGAAGAAGTTGAGGAGGAGCTTGAAGTAAATATGATATATCATTTGGCTCGAAGTACTGAGTTCGTAATTATTTTCGAGACTAACCCTTCACCTTTACCCAGCAGGCTAGAAAAAACAAATAAGAAAAAGTTGAAGAGTCATTTGAATTATTTCAAAGAGCGAGGACTCAGTAGAGATAAAGAATCTGAAGATATGGAGGATGTTGAAGGTGAACGATTATCAACCAAGGCCCTATCCAGAAGAACCTTACCTAGAGGAATCATATGTGCCACCAAAAGATCATAATTTTTGTTATGTCAGGAGAAGTATGGAGTTGAGCCAGTCACCCTAAACAAAGGCGCTTCTTAGGAGGCAACCTAAGTCAAATAAATTTCTTTGCTTTACATTTTCGCATTATTTTTGAATTTGTTTGTTTTACTTTTTTAATTTTTTAATCAAAATGAGAGAAAAAAATCAAACAAACAAACATTTTCACATTTTATGTTGCTTCTAGGATTATATAGTCATGATTAGAGAGTGAATTGACTATAGAATTTCATAACAACTTTAACATAAATTTTTACTTTTCTGATTGATCGATATGCATTATCTGCAGAAGAGTAGTGACTAGTGGTAGACAAAGTCAATGATATTTTGAATTTTATTAGACTGACACATCCATATCAATCTCATTGTCTTTTGATAATATGTGACCGCATGGTATGTACATCCTGACTTTGCTTCTAGTTTATATTTGAGATCACATTTTTATCATATGCATTAACATGGAAATGATTAGGCATTCTTTATTTCATAAGCTACATTAGTCAAATAGCCTAGCCCATTAACATGATTTTTCCCTTATTATGCCCTCTTTGAGCCTTATTAGCCTTTCTTTTTATATCAACTGCATTACATGCTTTATACTTAACCAAATGTCCTACCCAATCTATAAAACTAGTGGAAAATTTGTGATTGTTGAGTTTGTGGGTGTGCAAAATTCTAAGTGTGGGGTGTACATATGTATGGATTGGCTATAATGATTGGGAGGCTATTTTATATCTTATCATTGAAATTATTGTGTTAATGTAGTTTCTTTTAATGTTTAAAAAAGGAAAAGAAAGAAAGAAAAGAGAAAAAAGAAGAAAAAGAAAAAGATTTTTTAAAAAATGTTAAAATAAATGTATCAAGGAGGAAGTGCATAAGGGGTTTGCAAGGTTATTCATTAGTAATGGACCCTCCTAAAGTTGTAATGAATGTGTTATTGGAGTATGTTGAATATGAGGTAGATGTTAGCTTGGAAGGATAACTCTTTTGTGGTTTTAATGTATTGTCATCAATTATATGAGAGATTCCTTCGGATTGGTATATACTTCATGTGGTTTGTGTGTGAGAGATAAATTGGGTTATGAAATATAAATGTTGCGTTCGTTATAGCTGACGGTACCTAGTTTTTTATGACTATTAACTTGTGCATTTGATGTCACATGGAGTGTTTCTTTGTTTCACTAGCTTAATAGCTTTCAAATTACTTGACCCAAATATCTCACTTTACCTTTGCCCACAATACAAACTTGAAAAGTTCTTTGATCAATGATTTTGCATGTGAACATTAATGATAGATAAATGAAATGATATGCAAAGTTATGGAATGACATGATCATGAATGGTGTTAAGTGTACCTATGGATATATTTTAGTTGACCACATTTCTAAGTCTACCATTAGATTGCTCAGTTTTTGAAAATGATGAATGTTGATTGATCATGAGTAAAATCTTCGATGGTTGACTTCTTATTATGATTTTTGAAAGTATTTCATCTTTGCTTATGATTATATATCCCGAGAACATATAGGAATTGAGTAACTGTCTTTGGATTTTTTAGCTTAATTTTAATTTTTGTCCAAAGACGGTCAAAAGCTAAATGTGGGGGAAATTGATATATGCCTAATTGATTGTTTAATTATTTCATAACATTTAGCAATTAATGACATTAAATTGCTTAAGATATTCACTTTAACACATATGTGATTTTAGGCATAATTTAGAAGCAAAGAAATTAAAGTGAGTCAAAAGCACAATATTTGGGTCATTTTTCGAAGATTAATTTTCACTTGTTTTTACAAAGCAAGAAAAAGAAAATTAAAAAATAAAAAGAAGACAAGAAAAATAGAAACACAAATAAATTAATTTGGGCTGCATGGATTTTGCATGGATTTATATAGCCATGAAAGGTATTAGTTTAATTAATGGACAATGCATAAGGCACCAAGGTGAGAAGAAAATGGTTGCTGCTAGGATAAGTCACCAAAATGATAACACACACATCACAACAAGGAGGGGGAAGGACTCAATACAACAATAACAAAAAGAAGAAAATGGCAATGCAGAGATACAACAACTACACAAGAAACGACAACATAGCAGCAGATGTTAGGCGTTTCATGCAAGTAATGTGCGTTTCATGCACCAAAACAACATGTAGCAGAGGTGGACAAACAAGGAGAATAAAATGTAGATGTCTCACGTCTGCGTTTTATATAGATAGCGTCTACAAAATGCAGACGTTGTGTTCATGCATGAAGCAATTTATCTAAAATGCATAGTAACGAGGTAGATTTTAAAAGACAGAAAAACACTATAGATGGACCAACATTTTAATTTAGTAAATAAGACAGAACAATAGTTTGAGAAGGGAGTAAAGAGGAGGCGCAGAAAAGACCTAAAGGTGGTCTTTAGCTAGGATAATTTTCATGGGGGCTAAAGCATTTATTTTTTAGAGACCCATGAAGGGATAGACATCCCAACGCTTGTTTGAAGGTGATGTCAATGTCGACGATATGGGTTAAGTGTATTTCTTTGTTTTTGTTATTCCTTTCTCTCATTAGGAATTGATTATATTATCTTGTGTTGATTAAATTGGGTATTGTGAAATGATGATTTTAATGCATTCATTGAATCGTTTATTTGCAATCCATTCCTAGAATTTTGATATAATCCGTAATTGTTATGTTGAAATTTATATGTAGCAACTAATGATTCATAATCAGTAGGGATAACATGGCCTTGGTTAAATGACGCATTATATGTGATTGTTGACTTGATTAATCGGTTTCCCTAATTCATAATGCTACTGCCTAATTAAATCTAGAGATCGTATCCTAGGTTATTCAATGGTTATTTTTAATTAACGATCGTATCTTAATTAAACATTACCTAAGGGAAAACTTGGGTTAATTATTAACCCACGATTAATAGTTGCTAGGAGAAGTTTAAGAACAACAAATCAATGAAATATGTTTAATTAGGGTATAGACCGAGATTGAATCAAAGAACCAGGTCCTTGCCGAATTCCCCACTTGTATCATTTTTTACATGTTTCTTTAATTTTTTATTTTCTTATTTTCAAAATCCAAACCCCCTCCCCCTGGTTAAACCTAAACATTAGTTACTTTTATTTCGGAAACTTTACACATACTCTTCGTGGGATCGACCTAGACCCACCACTACTATAGTAGTAGGTCTAGTTATTTTATTTTGACTAACATTACGACACGTTGTCATATACATAAACATGTACATATACATATACAAATACATATGCATATACATATACATATGCATATGCATAAACACATACATATACATATATATATATACATAAACACATACATATACATATACACATACCATACATATACATATACATATACATATACATACACATACACATATACATACATATACATATACATATAAATATACATATACATATACATATACATATACATACACATACACATATACATAAGCATATACATATACATAAACATATATATATATATATATACACATATACATATATGTATATATATTATACTAAATGTTTTTCTATTTTGTATATATGAATTAACTTGTTTTAATCAATTTTTGTTATGTTTTAATTAATTGTTAAAGATGTTGCCTTAGGGGTGAATTTTGTTAAGAATTAAAGAGTCTTATAAGAAAAATCAACAAGAAATCTCAATTTTTGCAAAACATGGTGTGACACATGTCTCTATGTTAGTCTATGCTCCTTTCAGAAATTTAAAGTTGAAAATACAACCAATTATATGAGTGGATGGAAGTTGTATAGCGTAAAGCTGAAGAAACAATGTGAAAAATGATCATGGACATGGGCATGTCTATGTCATGTCTTTTCCTGTAAATTAAAGTTAAGAAAGACTCCAAAACATGCTTGGCCACATAAGTGTGTATATGACGATGTAATTTTCTAGATGACAAATAGTGAGAGACATAGCCTCGATGATCGCGGCTCTGTCGATTCGACCTTAAAGTCAATCCTTGGAAACCGGTCAAAAATAATTTATACCAAGGATTGTAGTATAGGATGCAACCTCGGGTCGTCTCTCTTGATCGGAACCTAATGAAATGGACCTAAGCTAGCCTATATGTCATA
>JANVCQ010000009.1:9994501-10006891 GCA_025531925.1 Erythroxylum plowmanianum | reverse complement strand
ACTAGACAAGTCGACTTATGGGTATCGTGACAAGATAAGTCGAGTTACATCATGTACAAGTCGACTTACACTAACACTTCGATGAGCAAGCAAGGTCTGAAAGGTTTGAGACTTCGCAATTGCTCTTCCACTCAAAGATGGTTGAGAGGATATCTCTAGTGCAGTATGCGTTAAAGATGAATGGCTACATCAAGCAGTTGGTCTCTTTGGGTTTTGTTTTGGATCATGAATTAAGTATTGACTTAATTCTAACAGGTTTAACTAATAGTTACTCACAATTTGTGCTTAACTATCGAATGAACAATATATCCAACACAATTCCCAAGCTAGTTAACATGCTCAAGGTAGTTGAGCCATCTGTCCATAAGAACAAGGTTGTGATGCTGGTGAACTCTTCTGGTTCGAAGAAAAAGAGTCAAAAGAAGAAGAAGTCCGCAAGGCCTAAAAGAGGTGTCAAGAAAGGAAAGAAGACTACCTCAAAGGGAACTTACTTCCACTATGGCAAGGATGGTCGTTGGAAGAGAAACTGTAAGGCCTATCTAGAGTCCTTGAAGCAAAAGAAGGCATTTGATGATTTTTAGACCTAATACATACTGATGTATGTAATGTCTATACATGCCAAAGGTGGTTTTTTAATACTTCATTACCTTTATCGAGATCATTCTTGATATTAGTATGTGAATCTTAAGAGATATAAGTCTGAATCCTTTGAAAGGTTCAAAGAATTTAGAAATGAAGTTGAGAAAAACTTGAGAGAAGTATTAAATCACTTCGATCGGATCAAGGTGGTGAATATTTAAGACAAGAGTTTTTGAATTGTCTCAAGGATAATGGAATATTGTTCTAATAGACTCCACCTTACATGCCACAACATAATGGTGTGGATGAAAGGAGAAACCGAACCTTGCTAGATATGGTAAGGTTTATGATGGGTTTAGTAGATTTACCAAAATCCTTTTAGGGGTATGCAATCCAAACTTCTATTTATATATTAAACAGAGTCCCATCCAAGTCAGTTGATGTTGCTCCATATGAGATATGGACTAATAAGAAACCCTATATTGACTAACAAGAAACCCTATCTTTCTCATATGAAAGTTTAGGGTTATCCTGCTTATATGAGGTGGATTCAATCAGATAAGCTTGAAACTAAATTTGACAAGTGTCTATTTGTAGGATATCTTAAGGAAAATATAGGATATTAATTCTATCATGTTTCAGAACAAAAGGTATTTGTTTCAAAACATGCTGTTTTTTTAGAGAAAGTGTTTCTTCTAAAACAAGACAGTGGAGTAGATTGAAAGTGTGGAAATTTAAGATGCTAAAATAGACACAGATCAACTGCCTAGACCCAAGACTATTGTTCATAAAGATGAAACAATATTTCAACCTTTTGACACATGAGTAGTTCATAAGTTAGGTAGGATATGTCATGTTCGTGAGAGATACAGATTTCTTATAAGTAAACTTAACGACGCATTGCTCGTAGAAGATGATAAGCGTACTACTTATGAAGAGGTTATGAAGTGTTCATAATCTGACAAATGGTTTCAAGCTAGGAAATTCGAAATGGTTTCCATGTATGAAAACCAAGTATGGAATTTGGTTGACCCAACCAAATGGATAAAACCTATAAGGTGCAAATGGGTTTTCAAGAAGAAAATTGATATGAAGGGTAATGTAGTTACCTATAAAGCTAGGATTATATCTAAAGGTTATCTTCAAAGGTAAGGTGTTGACTATGACGAAACATTTTGCACAGTAGCTATGCTTAAATCTATTAGGATACTCTTAGCCATTGCCACTCATTATGATTATGAGATATGGTTAATGGATGTGAAGACAACTTTCCTTAATGGAAACCTAACCGAGGATGTGGATATGACACAACTTGATGGTTTCATATCTATGATTGGAGAAAAGGTATGTAAGCTTCAAAAATCCATTTATGGATTAAAGCAAGCATCCAAGAGTTAGAATATCCGATTTGATGAAACAATCATAGAGTTTGGTTTCTCACAAAATTTGGATGAGTGGTTTGTGTATAAGAAGGTTAGTGGGAGTGCAATCATGTTCCTTGTATTGTATGTAGATGACATATTGTTAATAGGAAATGATGTCTTTGTTTTGTAATCAATCAAATTTTGGCTAGCTAAGAACTTATCTATGAAAGACCTTAGAGAAGCAACTTATACTTTGGGGATAAGGATCTATAGATATAGATCTAAGAGGCTGCTTGGTCTTTCTCAGTCTACATACATAGACAAGATGTTAAAGAGGTTTAGCATGGAGTAGTCCAAGAGAGTTTATCTTCCTATGGTACATAGATTACACTCTTTAAATCTGTGTGTCTGAAGACACAAGATGAGAGGAATCGCATGAGTTTGATTCCTTATGCTTCGACTATAGGATCAATCATATATGCTATATTATGTACTAGATTCGATGTATCATATGCTCTAAGTGTTACAAGCAGATACCAGTCAGACCCTGCTAACGGTCATTAGGTGGTTGTCAAGAATATCCTTAAGTACTTGAGAAGAACTAAGAATGTATTCTTGGTATATGCAAAAGGTGATCTTGTGGTAAGTGGGTATACTGATACCAGTTTCCAATCTAATAGGGATAACTCCAGATCCCAATATGGATATGTATTCACATTGAATGGTGGTGTAATCAGTTGGAAAAGTTTCAAACAAGAAACGACTTCAAATTCTACTTTAGAGGCGGAGTACATTGCAGCTTCAGAAGCGGCAAAGGAAGCGGTTTGGATCAAGAAGTTCATCATGGAACTTAGTGTGATTCTGAGCATCATTGACCCAGTGCTGTTGTATTATGAAAACAATAGGCTTATAGCGCAGGCGAAGAACATGAGGTCTCATCAGAAGTATATACTCAGGTGCTACCATTTGATTACAGAAATCTTTAGTAGAAATGATGTCAAGATAGAGAGAGTTCCCACCGATCAGAATATAGTTGATCTGTTGACTACGCCTATTTCCTTAAAGAGTTTTGTATCACATGTACACGCTTATGGTATTAGATATCAAGGCGATTGGTTTTATTGCAAGTTGGAGTTTGTTAGAGAAATGCTTTAAAGGCAGTCACCTTTAGCACTTATTGCACAAATCATTTTGTGGTTAATAAAGGCATTTTTCATTATTTCGATGTTCATACATTCATGGATTTGAAGTTGATCTTAAATTGATTTAATGAAGTCCTTAACACAAAACATAGCTTGGAGGAAATCATATTGGGATCATGATAATGAGATTCCTATCATGTATAATTATGTTATTATCTAAACTTTCCCTAGTCATTGGATTAATGAGATACGATATCACTAATCAGGGTAGACTAGCACATGTTATACTCCTTGATTGGATCAAGCAGTAGATCTCATAAGCTATAGACATTAGTTGTTTAGAGTTAACGTATGGATGCTTACTAGAGGTAGTAAATACATTAGATTGATCTACTATGAGACAATCATATGGATATTATATTCTAGTGTCAATGATAATACCATCATAGCAATGGTGTAAATATCCTATGATTTAAGGTGCTCAAGGATATCTCAAATACTAATCCTGTGCTTTGACTTCATTCATCAATGCCTTTCAATAGTTACTCATAGGGTGGTGATTGGGTAAAACTTAAGGTATTCAGAGGTAATTGAGTAGCCAATAAAGAATTCACCACTCCTAATAGAAGGAAATGATAGCCACGGCCTCTTGTCGGGGTCATTACTCGAGAGTCTCTGGCTAGAGCCGATATGTGTCATGAAGAGAGTCTTCAATGATACATAGAGTGACGAGATCCTCAGGGCAAGATCTAATATCACTTGGACTAGATGTGACGTAGTCAGTCTGGTGAGAGTTAACACTTTGACCATACTCTAAACCAAGTGGAATATAGATGGTGAAAGGACGAATTACATGGCAACATTGCGTATTATAGTCAAACCACTGACGTTTCAGTCAATTGAGGGTCATGACATGTTGCTAGTTATCACTCTTGACTTACTTGAATTAAGTGCTAATTCAAATGGCCAACATAACCAGGAACCTAATGGGTCACACATATAGAAGATTCGAAGGATGAGTAAAATGGTCTTAAATGGTGATTTAAGATAAGAGAGAGTGTTTCGGGATTGTATCTCAATGTAATCGTGGTAGAAAATGTTACATGGAATGGATTAGAAACAAGTATTGTTCGCTGCCAATTTGGTCATCATCTTCCCAAAACTTCCATTAATACATGCTATTCATGGTCATTAACTTCCCATAACTTCCATTAATGTATGTTATTCATGACCATTAACTTCCCATAACTCTCCATTAGTGATGAGGGTTATGGAAGGCCAAATGGTGCAAAAAATAGAGATGATTTTTGTGCATCATGTATAAGACACAAGTGAAGGAAATGTACTTTCTAACACACACTCTCTTTTTCTCTCTAACTCTCACAAGAGTTCTTCTCTTTGCTAGCATAAAGAAAGAATTCTAGCTATATCCTAATGAGATTTCGTCATTTTATCTTCATGTGGACTTTCATTAGAGACAGTTTATATTAATCGTTGTGGTTAACGATCACCCAACATAGAGAAGATTAAAGAACAAAAAAGATTAATCGTCAGAAAGGTATGTAAGCAACTTACATTTCATGTTTTTTCTATATCTATATGCATGAGTAGATCTAGTTTTTGAGGTTCCATTTTATTTTTCACCGCATATATTTGATATATATTATGTATGAGATGCATGACCAAAACCTTACAAAGTCAAATGGAAAATAATTCTTTAAAGATCAGGCACTCGTGGTAGCATTTGGAGGAGTTTCTTATCATCATTATACTTTTATAGGTATTTCTGCCTATAGATACTTTTAAACACTCAGTTATTATTCATTTTAAGTAAAATGCATGCGACAAATGCACAACATCTGCATTGAATGCATATGTTGTCTACGTTTAACGCACAATGCCTATGTTGAATGTAGAAGTTCCAATTTGTTGCGCTACCACTTCTACTATGTCGTTTTACTCCATTTGCTGTTGTGTCATTTTTGGTTTCTTCTTCTTTGTGTTCCATTTTTCTTGTCTTTTTTCATGATGGCAAGTAAATATCAATATTTGAAAAATGGCCCATATGTCGTGCTTTCAACTCACTTTAAGTTCTTTGATTACAAATTGTGCCTAAAATCACATATAAGTTAAAATGAATATCTTAAGCATTTTCGTATCATTAATTGCTAAGTGTAAATGATTAAATGTATTAGCAATTAAACACATATCAGTAAGATACATTAATATCTATATATTGCTTTTAATGTATATATGGATGTTGCTATATTATGGCAAGAGTTTGTTTTTATGTTAAATATTATTGGTAACGAAAGAATAAATTGTTACTTTTATTGTTACAAATTGTTGCCTAAAATATTTCACTTTTTTGCTTTATCTATTTAACATTGTTGCCTAAAAAACTTAAAATGTTGCAATATCATTTAATATTATTCCTATAGTTTGAAACTAACGTGTTGCCTTAGTCAAAACTTAAAGCAACATTTTTTTTACCTAATCAAAAAATTTTATTGCCTTATACTTATTGCAATGCCGCTTCTTGTAACAATATGAATTATGTTGCCTTAATAAAAACCAATGATAATTGTACTTATAGCTCTGTTTTTTCTGTTGCCTAAAGCACTTTTTGTCATAGTGAATCACTCTCTTTAAGTAATTAGCAAGGAATAGGAAAATTGTACTAGTTTTCTAGTGCTTAACTCGTAGAGTTAATACTTTGTTCACTATTGCATTACTACTAAATGATATGTGCACTTATCTTTAGTTGTAAGTAACATTTAGTAATAAAATAAACTGAAGCAGGGAACACCACTTTGCTCACTATATTTTTTGGTGTCATTTTAAGGGAAGAAATTGGTGTTTAGAAAACTTGAGAACTATTGGTCTACTTATTTTCTTTTTTATTTATTCTTGAATTTTTAATGTATTCTTTTTTTATTTTCTAATTCTACATAATTTTTTCTATGCTTGATGTTATTTTGATTTTAGGTTTGGCTAACCTATTAATATGGTGACAAAGAGCATATAACTATATGAAACTATACAAGGCTAATAAATGAAATATCTAACTATTAGTACTATGACAAATAAAAACTCTATAAGACTTGGGAGAGATGTAGGGATTTGCTAAGGAGGTGTCCAAACTATAAGTTACCTACTTATTTACAATTTCAGATGTTTTATAATAGTCTGAATAATGCAAAAAATTGGATGGTTGATGTAACAACTAAGGGAGCCTTGCATTACAAAAATCTAGATACAACCTTAAAGTTGATTGAGGAGATAATAATAATACGTCAAAATATATCCAATACACCCTAAATGATCACGTAATGATTGAGCTCTTAAGGTTACAAAAAGGGTTATAATGTATTATTTATCCTCTTTTTATTTTTCACTTGAATTATATATGTTCCATTTGCTTATTTTCTCCATCCTTAGATTGTTTAATTGATTCAAATAGCTCTTTTACTTATTTTACCCTTCTATTAAACTTGATCTTTCACATATTAGCTTAAAGACAAAAATATCAGTAGTAACATATTTTGTTATAGTAACATATTTTTTATCATCAAAAATATAATTTAGAACCTCATTTGATCCAATATTCTCCTTATTTTAATAAGAATAAAATATTGGGTGATATTAGAGAAAAAGACATTGCGTAAGTTCATTTATAATAAAGCAATATATAATGCATGCTTTCCCTTAATTCATGCATCATAAAAAAATCAAGTTTTGATATCACCATTTAATTGACTTATTTTATGAGTTAGTTAATATTGTAATAATCGCAAATGTATAACATAGCTATATTTAGTACTAGTAAGTACAAGTCAACTAGTAATTACCTTTTTCTTATTATCTAGCCTAAGGATTGATTTTAGATTTTTAATTACAAGAAAATAAAACTAACGCAAGTAAAATAAATGGGCAATGATATTGAATACAAAATTAAGGAAGCACTAAGAAAATTATCGATATCAAAAAATTAGTATTTAGGTTTCAAATCCCCCTAAACCCTTAATAGATTGATCTTTTATTATACAATTGTTTTGTTGATTTATTAGACTGTGGAGACTCCTATGGTATGCTAATAGTTGATCTTAAGTCTATTAACAACCAATCTTAAAGTTTCCAATTGAATTACTTAGGTTAAATTTTATAGGATTGCATTGTTTATTTATGAGTCCCTCTATTAGGTTTGACCCTAGTCCGAAATATTATGTCATCCTATCTCTAGGGTTGCAATCAACTCCTTCGAATTATGGTAGATCTACTTAAACCTAATATTTATCGATCTTTACGTATGAAATCAAATTATAATCTAATATTCTCGAGTCTATTAGAATATAAATAAACACGTAATCAAATTAAAATATAACAATCAAACCAACTGCGTTAATAAAAGAATCAAATCATATCAAAGTATTAGTATATGGTTCATCTAACCTAAATACTAAAAAGATATTTAGTGACACATTATCGAACACAAAATTAAGCATATACTAAAAGAAATACAAATTGAAAAATATGGATTAATTGTAAATCTCCCTAATTGTCTTCTATCGAATACTTTTGCCATGTAGAAGCTTGATTTTGTATTCTAATGGATCTTTCGATGAATTCCTTGTGTTTTCCACTTCTCTGGATCAAAATTGTCCCTTGAGAACAATCTCCACCTCTAGAATCACCTTTTAATGTCTACTCCCTATTCAAGTCTCCGTTTATGTCCTTTTATACGAAATTATAAGGTTTTGTTCGACGCACAATCGTGCATCACCAAGTTCTCTTAAAATCACGAAACAACACGGCCTAAGAGATTTGAACGACCTGATGCATGGTTATGCATCACTTCTGTGCATCGAATCTTTGTTTTATTTCATGTTTCCATTCAAATTCTTCTCTTTTAAGTTCGTGAAGACAATTATACTTTGTAATCACAATTGGAGCAAATTAAGTACCAAATATATAACAAAAGTATCAAATATCAAACAAAAACACATTAAATATTAGGTAAATTTATAGTCAAATTTGCATCTATCAATATCCCCATACTTAAGCTTTTGCTTGTCCTCAAGCAAACTATAATCAAAATTATAAATTTTATAGCATCAATCCATCACCAATTTCAATATATCCATTCATACTACACATCATCATATTCTATTGAATCAAATTAACATATAATTAGAGTCAAGTTATCCTAAAATTAACTTCCTAAGAAATATTAATGGTAATCACATCAACAATCGCATTAAAATCAAAAGCATATCTCTTTACACCCTTACTGGAATTTCACTCAATGCACTCAATTGTTTAGGATGAAAAGTATCAAAACTCTCAATCAATGAATAGTAGAATCCTTACCATATGCTTCTTAATAAAATCACATCTCCCCCACTTATGTATAAACCATAAAAAACTAAAGGTCTTCATAAAGGTTGTTATGAGGCTTAGGTACTATATGATTGGGATAATAACAAGGGATGATTTGAAGGAAATTACTACATAATATGTTTCAAGACCTGTTTATAAATACGCAAAGGTCCTTTCAATGTGATTTCATTAGTACTATATATTTTTCTTTTTTTTTACTTTTCTCTTTTTTATGAATACAATAATTCGAGCATTCAATACCACAATTAAAGAAATAATAGACTTTTCAAGAACTTCAAGTCTTAAATAGGTAAATAATGTAAATAACCTTCAAGGTTCAAAACAATAAAAAGGTCTTCAAAGAAAAATAAGATAAGGGTTAATATATAGGTTAAATCATTAAAAATGACGAGGACTCAACTTAGTTACTCCTAAAGGTAAATTTAAGGGTGTGGTAATTTTCAAATAAGTAGGCTAAAGCAAGTTGTTTAATCTAAGTGCCTTCATCATGTTAATGCTTTTAATTTAACAAATAAGATCTCAATATGCATAATAAAAGCAAGCTCTACAATCATCCTACTACACATTGAAAACATATATGAAAAAAATAACAAGAGCTTAAAAATTTTAAAAAATTTTACTCTTTGGCTCAAAAGCTCATAAAAAAGATGGGTATTATGTGTGTAAATAATATGCAATAGTAATCAACTTGATGATTTCAATGAATACTAAAAATATGACATAGAAAAATAATTTTATTCTAAACATCATCCTTTTGCATACCAATTGAGTCAATATTCAACAATGAAATATAGTATTGATGGACATATTTCAATCAATTCAGAATATCAGTTAAATCAAGATTATAATAAGCTTGAAGAAAATTGTTAAAAATTCGATAAACCTATCCCCACACTTATTATACATTGTCCTTAATGTACACAATACAAATATAGATAAAAGTGAGAGGGTTTCTTGGTACTTACTTGATTGTGATGATTTCTTGATTCATATCCATCCAATAGTGAACTACATCCTTGCAAAATACAAAAGAAAAGGATAAAAAGAACAAAAGAAATAGATAACATAATAAAATTCTATACTAACACATAAATAAAATAAAAACGAAATAAAACTGAAACTTATCCTAATTCATGGGTTGCCTCCTTATAGTTGCAAATTGCATCGTGTTTTTATGGGTAGTTTAGTTTGTATTTAGTTGTTAATTTGATTGTTTAGTACGTGCTTAGGATATAATTGTTTTAGTTAGTAGATATTTATGTTTAAGCATTTTATAGGTTAGAGTATGCTTTTGAGCTTCAATTTTATATATTTAAGGTGCCTTGTTGAGTTTGCTAGTGTTTCAAGCCAAGTATTGAAGAATGGAGAAGGGTCGGACCCAGAATCAAGGCCACAGTTATGACCAATAAGCTACGATTGTGATAGAATGCAAGGGGCTATGATCGTGGAACTATACGATAAAACAAGCGCACAACCTTCCCTACTTGAGTTTTCAAGGGACTTTTCAGACCTTTCGGGCCCGAAAAAAGCCCTAGGGTTGCCTAAATTAGAAAATCCTATAAAATGCATTATGATGAAACCCTAAGAGAGTCTCAATTTTTGGCTACATTTGAAAAACCTTCAAGAAAAAAGAGAGAAGAGGAAGAAGAGGAGAGAGAGGAGTGGGTAGCTACAACTGCTGCATTCTTGGGCCATCCCAATCTTTTCTAGGTGACATTTCCATTTCATCTTGTTATTCATATCTTTAAATGTATATGATGAATGCAATGATGATGATGGATTTGGATTGGATGATTTTCTAAACTCTTTAGGAATTTTTTGAATTGATTTAATGTTAATCTAGTTATCTTTTGTGCTAATTGATTAGGTGTTGTGATTAATTGCGATGCTTGCATGTTTCAGTAATAAACTGAGAGGGTATATCGAATAAAAATGATTGGGTTTGATTAATGAGAGTTAAGTGACTTGATAGACTACGTGATTAATCAAATCGATTATTTGTATAGAGAGAGATCCTGTGTGAGGACCCAGTTGTTCATTAGAACTAATTAGGTTATGAGTTGATTGTTAATTGAGAGCTTACATTTTCAATTAATCAGGTTAAAGTTTATAGGATTGTGTTATCAATTTATGATTCCCTCTATTAGGTTTGATCCTAATCTGGAAGATTTATGTCATCCTATCTCTAGTGTTGCAATCAACTCCTTCTAATTATGGTAGATATATTCAAACATAGAATTTCTTAATCTCTACGTATGAAATCAAATCATGATATAATATTTTGGGGTTGATTAGAACATAAATAAAACCAGTAATCATATCACAATAATCAACCAAACCAATTACATTAATAAAAGAATCAAAACATATCAATGTATTAACATAAGGTTCATCTACCTAAATACTAATAAGACATTTAGTTACACATGATCGAACATGAAATCAAATATAAACTGAAAGAATAACAAATTGAAAACAATGGGTTCATAATTCTAAATCTCCTTTATTGTCTTCTATTGAATACTTTTATGATCTAGAGGTTTGATCTTGTATTCGAATGGATCTTTCCATGAATTCCTTGTGTTTTCCACTTTTCTGGATCAAAATTGCCACTTAAGAACAATCTCCACGTCTAGAATCGTCTTCAAGTCTCCATTCACGTCCTTTTATAAGAAATTCTAGGGTTTTGATCGATGCATGGTCTTGTGCATAACTATGCATCAGACCATCGTCAAATTCTCTAAAAATTGGAAAACTGCATAGCTTGGGAGATATGCACGACCTGATGCATCACCATGCATCATTTATGTGCATCAGATCTTCGTTTTATGCCATGTTTTCATCCAAATTCTTTTCTTTTAAATCCGTGAAGGCAATTATATTATGTAAACACACTTGGAGAAAATTAAATACCAAATATATAACAAAAGTATCAAATATCAAGCAAAAAGACATCAAATATGAGGTAAAATTATAGTCAAATATGCATGTATCACCATTATCTCCTTGGCCCATGTTAAAGCTCTTGGTAATTTTCTTTTAAAAACAATTATTAGAAACACCATTCTTGTTGCTTATTTAATATTAATAAAAGTAAGACTAATTGTTAGTTTTCATTTGAAGTCATTTGATATTGATAGACTAGGCAAAGAAATTAATATGCTTTAAGTACGCACATAAATAAGGTTCTTAAGAGATAGTTCTTAACCCTTTTATCAACTCATATCTTTGTAGGTTTACTTAACCAATATCTTTTCAAAGATATAAATATATATGCATATTTATCATAAAAATAATCTCACATGATGAGAATTGAAAGTGTTAGTGTTATAAGAGAAAGACCTATAAATGTATAGGCTATAAGCATTTTTAGGTCTTCGTGGATGTTGTAAGTGATATAATGCTCTATTTGTATATATATGGAATTGGAAGATCTCCTATATATTGAAAAAGCCTTACATATAAATTGGTAAAGGGCACAAATTTTTTGACAAAAATATATTCTATATTTAATGGGATTATATACCGCACCTTTATGATTATAATGATATCTATAATGATTATGATATTATTTCATGTCAATTTGATGATAAAGAGACTTATATGAATGAGGAGTCTATTGAATGTTCTTTTGGGATGATCTTTCATTAAAATTATGCTTGTTTTTTTTTGTGAATGTTATACCCTCTAAGTTTAGAGTGCAACTCATATGCAAATGCATGAAATTTTCTTTTTACTTAGGATAAAGATGATAACAGATGAATAAGTGACTTTTGTGAACATTTAGAAGATGTTGATGTGAAAATTTAGGTTATGTGAAAAGTTAGGTGTTAGACCCCGATCCCTTTTTCCCTATTAAATAGGTTTGCAATTTAAATTGTCTTTTGGTTAGTATGAAATTAGGG
>JANVCQ010000009.1:9977035-9994401 GCA_025531925.1 Erythroxylum plowmanianum | reverse complement strand
CCCTTCCTCGTGACGCGCGCGTCCAGATGTCACTCAGGACGTCGGACTCGTGTCGCACCAGGGAGGGGTTCCAACATTAGGTATAGGCTCATCATATAAATGATTGTTCCTAATAAAAAATATCTTATCATCGGATGTTGCACTTCTATAAGTGAAACTATCGTTAAAGCTCTTTTGGCTTCTAAGTATGTTGTTCAATTTTTCACTTTTATAATGAATTTAGACTATGATTATTTGATGACATCAATCTCCTTATTTAATGCCACATGTTGATGCAACAAATTATTTAGTTTATCATTAGCAACAACCACATCTTATGTTTATCATGTTATGCTTATCACATTTTAATTTCTCATTCTTAATCATGCATACATCTAAAAGTTTTTAGATATGCTTATAATTAAAAGATAGTTTCTCCTTTTTCAAGCTTATGAGGTTTAAACATTCAACTAACTTATTATATGAAAGGTCAACATCATAATCATTATTATTATCATAAGAATTTATGGAAGAGGATATCTCATTATTATTGGCTATAAAACACATACTTACCAATATAATTTTGGATTCCCCATACTGTAACTAATAGTGTTATCCTATATGGCCTTATGTACTTTCTTTTTATTTCAATTGTTTGTCTTCTTCTTTAAGAACTTCTCAAATTTCTTTTTGAAGAGCTTTATATCATCCTTTTCAATCTTACTTGTGGAGGTCTCCTCATCATCAACTTTCTAATCTTTGGGTACTTAAAACACCATTTCTTTTCTTGTTAGAGTTATTCCCCCTTCATGTAATTAATTTATTTGCATTTTTATAGGAGAAGAGTAATCTAATTAACTATTCTAATGGTGCTCAAATTTTTGGTTTCTTGTATGGTTGTTACCTTTGTCTCCTAAACTTTGAGTAAAGGACTAAAAAAATTTATAATTGATTCAAGATTGGTGTAATCCTACCAAGGATTTAAAAGTATTAATAATATAAATAGCCTTTTACCATTATCATTCCACTCACTTATATCCTTTAGTACCTAAGTCTCCACTTTATATATAACTATTGTATTAAAAAATAAAAACTATTCTTTTTAATTATTCAAAGATCAATTGTTTTAGCTATAAGAAATTGTTTCATCTTTGTTTTCCAATAGATGTAATTGTTACTATCAAATAAAGGAGGTCTACATTTATTTTGGCTATCTTAATTAAAAAGAGAATCAAATTGTGCTATAATCATTTTTAGTCAAAATTTTGTTAGAAATTTATATGCAATAAATGAGACCTAGTCTAATTCCAATTATTACCCCCATATGGCACAGAAGAGGAGGGTAAATTATATGTCTTGTTTTTTTTACTCTATTTCTAAACTAATACATGAATTGTTTGTGCTAATAAATGATTATGACAATTTCATACAAAATAATCATAAGCAAACACAACAATAACAAAAGATAGTAAAGAAAGAGAGACAAAAATGATTATAGTAGTTCATTCAAATAACCATTAGCTTATATTCACTCCCCAAACTCCACTTGGGAGTTCATTATAACTAATACATGAATTGTTTATGCTAATAAATGATTATGAAAATTTCATAAAAAATAATCATTAGCAAACCTAACAATAACAAAAGATAGTAAAGAAAGAGAGACAAAAATGATTATAGTAGTTAATTCAAATAACCATTAGCATATATTCACTCCCCAAGCTCCACTTGGGAGTTCACTATCTTCTTGCTTCAAATGATTGAGAGAAACCCTTCATATATCATCTTCTTTTTCGTAGGTAAAGGGAAACCTTTACAAACATTTTGCTTTATCATAAGCGAAGAGTAATCCTATAAAAATCTTATTTAAGATCAAAAGGAGCCTTCACAATTTGTATCCTAATAAAATTTTCTAATTGTAACAATTACTCAACTATACAACTCAATACATGTCTCTCTTGCTCATTGATAAATAAAAGCTCAATATATGTTATGTCGTATAAACATACACTCTTTAACCTCTTAAAGCTATTAGAAACTCTTTAGTATACTCAAAACTATTTTCATAATTCATATGTGATCTACTTATATTTATAAAAACCTAAAATAGTTGTTAAAAATAAAAATAGTCATTACAATGACTAGTAATAGTAGTATTAGTTAACCACTTTGGCATATTGGTCGAACAATATAATCGCAAACTTATTGTACATATTTTTAAAAGATGTTGCTTAATTGTGCTACCGTACTATTCGATTAGTCAATAAAACCCTAATATTGGTCACTTAAATTCCTATGTCGGTTAATAGAACTTCTTGAAACAAGTTTTAAAAATCTTTTGAATTTCTTTCAAAGATCAAAATACATCATTTGACACAACTTGATCTAAAACTATTTCAAAAGTATTTTAATGCATTGAAGGGATTTTCTTTAAAACCTTCTTAAATTTTCTTTTCATTATGTCAAAGTATATGTAATATGCCTAAGTGTAAATGATCATGCAATGATGGAGTCTCTTATCTATTGAAATGATCAAGATAAAGTTACAAAAAAAAATTATAAGGATTTACTTGAATTTAATGTGTTTAATTCATCTGAACTTATACCTCATGACTTGAATTGCATATATGCTATGCTTTGTCATTTTCTTCAACTTTTGATTGCTCAAATTGTTTCAGTCGGGTCTTTTGCTTAATTTACTCTTCTATTGAACTTGATATTTCATATATTGACTTACTAATATTACTAAAGATAAAAATACGAGTAGTAACATATTTTATTATCATTAAAATTATAAGTTAGAACTTCATTTGTACCAATAAAAATAAAAAGATGAACTATGACCTACTTTTGTGTTGTTATAGTAAAGTCTTGATTAGAAATGTTAGTTTTAAAACATTGAATAAGTGGTTTGTGTATTCTTTACAGTTTTTATGATGATTAATTGTTTTGCAAGAGTTCAATCAACTATATGGCGATGTTAAACCAACAACACTAACATTTCATATGCTAAAGGCATCCCACGTCTCTTTAGATTAGTATTCCTACATTCGTAGGTATCCGGCAAATCTGCCTTGAATAGACTATTTTATTGGATGGTGATAACTTATCCAATGCTTCATAAGCCTAGTGTTCAAGCAATTTTATTGAAACTTGTAAACATTAATATTCTCTCTTCTCAAACAGAATTACAGCTTTGAGACTCAATTAAACTGATTTGGGTCACTCCAATCATTAGAAAAAATTCCACGTTATCTTATAAAAGTCAAACATTAATCACTAAATTGACTTAAATCTTTTTTTCATAATGATATCTTGTTTCTGAAAAGTCTTCATCTTGATATGCACACTTGAAAGAATGTTAATCATTTATATTTTGCAATCATTAAATTATGAAAAGGAATAAAAATATAAGTAATTATAAAAAGATATGCCCCTCCTATTTTATTCCTAAACGACTATAAACATGTCTTACCAGAAATGATTTTGCCAAATCGATAAAACCTTTACCGTCAATGCTAGCTCAAGAGCACATCACGAATATATATAATTAAGCCTCAGGCTGAGATTGTGGAGACCTCCCGAACTCAAGATCAAGGACCTGCTGACAAGGAATAATTCTTACGTATCCGTCGCTTATACGCCACCTTTGGCAATAGATTATGGATGCTACAAATACAAAACTGGAAATAGCGAATAGTAGTTAATCATCACAGATCATATGTACTGATCCCTGGATCAAAGACACGAGGGACAACATTTTTCACGCTTTGATGTCGTACGATCTAAGTTTACGCCTAAAAACCTAAAGATATTCATCATTATAAACTTTAGCTATGTGGTCATTCATATCTCCTTATTGCCTTCTCCTCTAGCTTGAGGTTGAGGCAGCAAGCAGCATTACTGGCACTTGATTTGTTAACTGATTTACTTTTCAGTAGTCATGATCCTAATCAACTTCTAAATTCGTTTATTCCTGATATTAAGTTTCTTTATTTTGTAAGACTAAATATGATATGCATTTCAAAAATCCTAATTTTATCATTTTACATTCGTAACAACAAACGCTAATTGACACTAGGCTAGCATGCAGACAAGCATAAAGTTTTTGAACGAGATATTCTCACGTAGAACGAAAATGTAGTACTCATTATTAAATAACGGTGCAAGCCTATTTCCTGCATTTGAAATATAAACTTGAGCTCCAAAAGAAATAAATTAAAAAAGAACCGATAATAAATGTTGTCTTAGCGCTCGACTCTAGTAGCCTATGTAAAGTGGCATTGTTTCAGACTTCAGAGTAAGAAATGGAATCAATGAAATCGTCCTGCATCCCTGATCACGACTCATGAGCTTAGCTGTGGTCTAGGTTCCAGGTTGATCACCTAATCGAAATAAAGCATAACCTGGGCATTAAAACCTGTACTACTTTTACCTGCAAGTATATGTAGCTCCTAGTGAGCTTCCTCTCAGCCCCATCACTCAGGTCTGACTAAGACCTTTTCACTTTTGAGGGCACCCTTGCAGTGCAGTTCCTACTGGCAACTGCAACAAGCAACTAGCTGCTGGCTAGCTTGTACTCGTATACCGCGGCGAAAATTTCTTTTTGGTTTTCTCGAATCCTATCTATATTCCAATTCCAAATCTCATAATTATTATAAACAGAGTTACAGAAAAGAAAGCTCGTCTAAAGGCTCGTGTACTTGTAGGAAAGCACCTGAAGACACCTTGGCAAAACGTAAAGACCATCAGTTCGCCGTCTTTGCAGGGCGGGAACATTTCTTCAATCCCACCTCATTAATAAATACATCCACCGTCCGTCGCGTTTGTATATCCATGTATGTATTTTGGCACATGTCTATGTACTGTTCTTTATGGACATACATCATAATACATATTTTGTTTTCCATCTAAGTGTAATATTTATATTCTTGTAGATTCCCAAAACCCCTCTTCTGGGACCCTAACTTTGCGTCTTTATCTACGCCTTTTTGTCCTTGGTTCTTTGCTGCTGCCCATATCCCGTTCTTTCTTCTTTTATTTCTTTGACAGCTTCACTTCTTTTATATATTTGTATTATTTGTTTAATGTCTTCTTCCTCCTCTTCTTCTAGCAATAGCGGTGGTGATGGCCGTGAAACCTTCAGCAGCAGTGAATATAGTGGTAGAAGAGCTGGTGACTATGGAGCTGGACCATCTAGGACTCGACCACGTGCAGCCATGAACGAGGTGTGGCCTGAGCTTTTTGTGGAATCTCTGGCTGCTCAAGTAGCCATTCAAGCTGCCAGGATCGCCGGTCGCCTCGCTGCTGCTCAAGCACTTGTGAATCTATTTCAGGTACGTAGTTGCTCTTTGATAATGCAAGCCAGAAGCCATGACACGGTTGGTCGTGAGACAATGAGTTTATATCACCCGAAGTCATTTACATTTTGTTTGTTGGAGATGGAGTTCCGACGATACTTGTGTGAAATTGTTAGGCATAGAAATAGGGAACCAAACAGAAATAGAGGCGAATCTATCAGCATCCAGTAGATGACGATTCCAAGAGTGGACAAGTCTAGTCAAAGAGTTGTTTTGAACCTTAAAGGTAGGATTCTAATGATTTTAATAACATGAAAATATAAATAGTGTGGTAATTTAGAACTCTTGGTTTGATTTTTAAAATTGGTTGCAAAGGAAACTGGTCAAGCGTAACGACTCTGGTGTTTTATAAACTATAAACAATTGCATTCGCATCCAAGGATAAAAAAATTCGCCTTTTCTTTTGATCGGTCCGGTTCTAATCCGTTTTACGTCACTGTCGAATGGCGTACTTTGGTTTTTGTCAATCTGTGCATCCCTTCACTTTTTCATCACTATGGCGAAAATGTCAAGTTTCTGGACCCTCTTGAGCTAGCCTAAAATGGTCTTTTTCAGGTTTTGAGTTCTCGCTTTCCATACTTGGTAAGATCCTGTCCAAGCTTTAGACAAATCCCCTCCCACCTTCTTTTTCTTTGACTGAACTTTCTCATCAGACCGTCCTGGACCAAATCTACGTATTGGAGACAACTATTTCCTTTTTAACTAAAAATGCATGTAGATAGAGACATCACTTTTAACTTAGCTGCGGTTGGTGGGAGCTGTAAGGCATGATTTAAGGAGAAAGGTTCAGATCCTTATCACTTTACCTTCGCGACCTGGCCATTTCTATCTATATATGTAGCTGAGAACCTTTTTTTTTTTTTTGGAGTTCTTGCCTTTACTCTTTTGTACACGACCAGTCTCAGGGCATCTTTGATCTTTAATTATGTGGGTAGCAGCAGCATATCTAACCACAGTTAAATTAGACTTTTCTTTGTCAAGTCAATGCAAATGTTTTGCTAGCAAATTAAGGAGCAAAAGTAATGAGAAGTGTTTTGTCGGGTAAACAATATACTGGGAGATAATAATTGTATTTGCATTATTGTGAGTTTAAAATAGATGTACAAGTGCATGTAGAATTGAATGGTAACGTTCTACTGGGCATTTATTGCTAAAGTAGTAATTGAATGTTCTATCGGTCAAATCCAATATTATGTACAATTACCAAAAACGCACATGGGTATCTCCTAATAGTCAGTCACTGGAGAGGTAAGATTTTCTCCTTTACTTCAGAAGGACCCCTGCACAGTTGGTCTCCTGTTTTCTTCTTTGTTTTGATTTGATTTGATCGCTCTTATTTATCTAGACATATTTTATTTAACAGGAATTAATCTTATCTGCATGTTTTTTTTCATATCTGCAATGCTATGATTTATGCTGTGTGGAAGTTTTCTAACCTCTCTTTTTCCACTTGGAAACGTATATTCGTTTGTGATTTGCCATAAATATTATTTATTTTTAACACAGAAAGGAGGATACGTTACGTGTAAATAGCTAGAGAAAAAGGCAAGTCTTTTCTTTTCTCTTCTTTTTTCTTGGAAATGAAAGAGAAAATATGGGAAGTCACGCTTATTGAAGAAGCATTAGACTGCTTGTCATATGAAACAAAAATTGTGTATGGAGCACAGCTAGCTAGCTATTGTGTTTTGTCTTTTTCCTCAAGAGCAGTTCGTTTTCCAAACCCTATCTGTGACCGAGACTGCGACTGAGGCTCTGAGTCTGAGCTCACCCTGAATCATGCTTTGTACTAAAGGCTGGTGGCTGTGAAGTGACGTTGCCGAAGTTAGAGAACATGCGGAAAGAAACCAATATACTACATTTTTTATCAATGGGTCGACAAATGGTCGACGGTCTCCCTGTTAATGGGCAGGATTGTAGGCTGAGCTACAAGACAAAAGTCCATTCTACACTCCATTTTCTTTTTTTTTTTTCTATATACAGACACTGACATATGGGAAGCGATATCGCATGCCATGCCGCTTACCTCTAACTGCTTCTTTTAATGATAATAAAATATCTTCGAGTTGTCTTCTTCCCTCAACACCTGACCCTACCCTGCAGCCGTTTTATGCTCCATAGCTCGTCTCTTTTTTCAGGGAAATTGTTTTATAATAAGCATGCCCATGTTTTCTCCCCTCAATCTCGCTAAATATATGTCTAATATTCTTCTCTTCAGGTATGTTCCACGTGGCGCGCCGTCTCACGCTCAGATCTTCTCTGGCAACGTCTCACCCACCTTATCTGGCGTCGAACCCATCTCCTCCACGACACGTGGCGCGACGAGTACATCTTCCGCCATCGGACTGCCCGGAACTTCCGAACTCGGAGGTCGGCCCATTTCACTCTCCAGTTTGATCCCTCTGGCTCCAATGACCCTGACGCCCTAATCTGCCGCTGCCTCGCTCTCTCCGACCACTATCTCGCCTGTGGGTTCGCTGATGGCGCCGTACGGCTTTTCCATCTCAACACGCGTCTACACACGCGAACTCTCCACCCTCAACACCGCGATCAGTTAGGCCGTTTTTCACGTGCTGTTTCAGGCATTGTCATCACCGATACGAAGTTGGTGTTCGCAAGCCTAGACGGAGACATCCACGTGGCAGACTTGGACGGCAACGCTCAACCAAGGAGGGTCTACTTCGGAAACGTGGTCAACGACGGCGTGTTGGTTGACTTCACCGGATGTGGGCGGTGGTGGGTGGGACTATACGCCGGGGTACCGGGCCGAGCTTTTCACATATGGGACGGAAACACCGAAGAGTTGACGTTTATTGGAGGAGCGTTGACTGACCCAGAAGCAGTGATGGGATGGCACTTACTAACGGAGTTGACGGAATCTGTTGGGCGAGTTAGAGTGACGAGTCAGGAATCGGCTGTGGCGTGTACAAGTTCAAGGAACATGGTATTCGATCTGAGGAACCAGGGGGTGATATTAGATGAAGAAGAGTTTGGGAGACCGGCAATAGTGAGCTCGTTTGATGTGTGGAACGAGGCGTACGTAATTGTGAATAACAGAGCCGTGGCCAGCGTGCGCAGGGTGGGGACACGGGAGGAAGTGTGTAGGTTTAACGTGAGGGCGTTTAACGTGAGGGCACAGAGAGTCATGGGGTGCATGAATGGAGGGTATTCGCTAATGTGCGCAGGGGGTGTTATAATGGTATGGGATATAGAGGAGAGGGGGGAGCATTTATACAGTTTCCAGGAGAGAGTGGGTGATGTCAACGCACTTGTGGCGGACGAGAGACACGTGGCGGTGTCTTCAGGTGACACAATACACCTGTGGGATTTTGGGGTGGAGTAGAGAGAGAGTAGGGATGTGATGTTATATATTATATAGCATAGCATGTAGGAGTTGGGAGAAAGAAATTGAGGATGATTTTTTCGAAGCTACTAACCATTTAATACAAGCACGTCCTTAGATTTTTACCGAAAAGGAGGTGAAGTTTAATGAACGAGGAGATGGGGATGGGGAGGAAGCGAAGAGAGCGGTAGCTTTCATAAGATATGGTCATTCTTATTATTTGTACAGTTCCTGACTAGTTTCTTCATTACAAAGTTGAAGAGGATTTAGGGGGCATCCAAGAAGTATTTATTCTTTCTATTTGTTTAGAAGAATAGCATTTCTGACAGACCATGTTATCACCAAAAGTTGACTTCAATGCATGCTAAAAACCAGGGTTATGTTTTTTATTGTTTGATCATCCAGTTCCAGGAGGTTTAAGACAAGCTGAAGAAATTTTAGCATACAAGTGATTCAGTTGCATTAATCAAATTCTACCTGTCCTACAATTCTTGTCCTCAAATATGGCTCTTATTTGAGAGCTAGGAAAGCTGGTTCGGCCGGTTATTATGTAAAAGATGGCAGGTGATTCGAAACAAAGTGCAAACACAATTCAATTCATATCGGCTATGTCAAATTTTTGATTGATACCCTAAAACCCAAACGACTTCAAAGCCCACACCAATTGTGCTTGGAAGAGCTTGGAAATCTAGTTTCTGCACTTTATTTTCAGTAAAGTTGAGGTCAGCCGAATCTCTCTAGTTATTGCCTATGATCAGATATACATTACTCGTAGAATCGTGCTGATCTTAAAACTATTTACAAATTGCAGAAACGTGACGATCTTAGCTTTTAAAAAGGTTGCATAAACGACTGGATACTGAATCTCATGTTCGAGCAAGACCCTTCTTCAGCAGCATATCGTACACCCTGTCCACTTTGCACGGTTCCACCCTAAAAAGGCTATGAGCATCAGCCTTCTTTGTAACGCTGCCCTTCATGACCTCTACTGACATAATCTCAAGCATGTTGAGATAATGTGAAGGAAGTATTCTTATCTCTATGCATAATTGTTTCTCCTGCACAGAAACCAAGGACTTTCCAGTTTAGGTCGTTACTCCCATAAGCATTGAGAAAAAGATAAAAGATCCGATGAACTGACAAACATTAAGAGAATAAAAGTTGGAAAAAAAACTGAAAGAGCATTTTACAGATTCAGAGAGCAAGTCCGCCCCTGGAAATCCACTGATATCCCAAACCTCTATGGGGTTAAAGAGAGCTTGATTTGCAGAAGTTGAAGATGACTCATGGCCCAAAGAATTTAAATCAGTTGGCCACCTGACAATTCCATGAGGACTGCAATCACCTTCCCCCTTCATGACAATTGGTCTCTGCAGGATTTTACCACCAGGAGGGCTTTCTTCGGTTTCCTTCTTCCTCTTCTGCTCAATAAACTTATTTGCTTCTGCAGCTGTTTGACACCCAGCAGCTCTAGCGTCCTGTAAAATTACTTTTTGTTAAATTTCAATGAACTCAATCCAGAAAAGTGATCAGCAACCACCAAACATAACAACCTTTTTCAACAGCAAACTAAATCAAAGGTGGAAAGTTCAATTTGTTAAGCGGTCTAAAAGTGGCATTTACCAATCCAGGCTATTAAGGGAGGAGGAAAAACATTTTTGAAAAACTAAAACGTTATTCTTGCTGTGTGGTCACAATTCCCCAAGTTCTAAGGTTATTTATTAAAAACAGATGCTTAGGATCAAGCAGGTGTCAAACCTGAAGATCTTTAATCCTTTTGGCAATGCGAAGTTCCTCAATAACACTCTTCATTAACTCTTCATGATCTTCTTTAGAGTGAAACCTCATAAAGATCTTGTAACGCTGATATATTTCCTTCTCCTCAGCTGAAAGATCCTTCTCAAATGGATCAGAGTAAAGTAAATTCCTTTCCAGTATGAAATCTTTTCTGCGCTTCCTCTCATTTAACCTGTCAACAAGTTATGATTGATTAGGGACATAGTTGGCATGACCAAAAATCAGCTCTTGACATTAAGTTGTAAATATAACTACATAAATGTCCTAAAATCACATCTAGTACTTCCTTTTAGACTTTCAACCTAAAAAGGTTAACGGCTGAGTTAATTATAATGAAATAAACTATGTCCTAAAATCGCATCTAATGCTTCCTTTTAGACTTTCAAGCTAAAACAGTTAACAGCTGAGTTTACACAGAAGAACATAACATGAAAACTCACAGCATCATAACATCAATCAGTGGATCTACTTTCAAGAAAAACTCACTGAACAAGAGCAACTAGCTCTGGCTTAGTGTCTGGGTTGAAATAGGGATATTTCCTATAGTGCAAGACTAGGTTGTACTTTTTCTGGATCAGAATAACTCATTATCATCGTGAGTAGAAGCTAAGCATATTGAAACATCAAACACATGTTTGTTCATCTGATTTCAAGTGTACCTCTTTGAGTAAATATGTAGAACTCGTAGTTTTAGTTCACGCTCTGCATCACTGTCAGAATCCTTGAACTCCATATCAGCAAGTAGCTGTTCAGCATCATTGTCGTATTCAACCTCAAATTCTTGTCTCTTGAAATTAAAGCCGTTTAACTCTGTCATGGAAGGTCCTTCTCCAGAAATTCTAGGTTTTTTCTCTCCAGTGCTCCTGTCTGCCTGGCCTTCTGTTTACATTAGATAAAACTTAAGAGTAAGCATTCCTTGATAAAAATACAGATGAAGTCGCGAATCAACAAATGCATATCTGTCAAAAAATAATCAGGTCTATTTCCCAACGCAACCTTAATAAAATAAAATAAATATAACTCCCACATAACTACTAGTTTTGGAAGCAAGATTTAACACTATATATCTATCTCATCTATAAATTAATATTTTATGAATCGCTCCTACATTGAAATATTCTGGAAATTTACACATAGATGAAACTATACCCTCCACTTTGACAGCATCATTAGCCTGGGCTAAGTTGGTGGTCACCTTAACTGGACCTGCGAGTGTGACACTGCTGCTTAATCGAGTAACTGAGCCAACTTCTGATATCAACAAAGAAAATTGCAATAAAGCTTGCAGTGACCCCCTAGTTCTGCTGAACAGAATAATGTCAACAATAATTATATGCCAGGATTGTCCATTTTGCTTCACCTATGTTTGCGATAGATGAAGATTCTTGAGCCGATTCCTCTTTTCTTGGAACTTCATTTCTGGTAAAGAATGTCCACAAGGATCAGAAGTCAGGACTAATCTTTGACAGAACATTAAAAGGAGACCATGAAGAATAGTCGTACTTGACCCTTGCTGCAAAGGTAGATTCTTCTTTTAGCATAAGCTCTCTGGATGCAGGGACCTCTAGAGTTGAATGTAAGTCTCAATCAGTATTCTTTATCACATGAACATTAAATAGATTACTTAAATGACCAGTCAAATTACAAGAACATGACAAATGGGTCCCAAAATAGAAGCAGACACCCTATGCTTTATGTGATTTTTTATAGTTTAAGATGTAAAACAGACGGAGCAGGGAACAAAAATTTGTGTTTACTTCAAAAGTAGAATAAGAAGTTGTAGTCACATGGTATAGTATCCAGACTCATACGTACAACCCATAAATTAGCTAAGAGGATTTTGGTATGAAAACACTAAACATCCAATTGGAATACAAATATCACTAGAAACTGTCTAATTTTGCCTTTTGAATATAGAAGCACCTAGGAAACTATAAAATTGAAATCTAATCTAACCTTTCTTGATTGTGCAATAGCTTTTAGCCATTTCAAGAAGTTCCTCTCTGCTTTTGCCCCTTACACGAGACATGTCCTTGAAGAATAAAACCAACAGAAATATTAAAAGAATCACCGTCATACAATTGGCTTGATGCCAAGACGCCAAACATCAGTTAGCTAAACAGAAAACCCATGGAGTACAAAGAGAGATTAATATTGCAATTGAAACCATCATCCTTATTACACTATTCAACTTACCGGGAGAGGAAAGAATGGGGAATTCATATAAACAGCATTATAGTGATCAATACATTGTGATTTCTTCTTTGTTCCAACATGCTCTGCAACTTCAGTCCAATTTCCAAATCCATACATTTCTATGCCCTACAATCAGATTCAACAATATTCAGATAAACTAGGAAACTATGCAGCAATGGCATCAGAAATGAGTAAACACCAAGAAATATTAAAATGATGTTTGAGATCATGAATACCTCTAGAAGTAATATCTCTTCATCTGCATTCCATTCTGGACAAATGAGGGGAAATGACAAATTATCCTGTTGAAACAATGATGAAATTCATAGACATAGTAAGGCAATCCCACTTACTTATCCAAAAATTTAATTACATTGCTGAGGAACCTGAGAAAATGGGAAATGAGGAAACAGGTTGAATTGACCAAAAATATACGATAGTAAACAGGTTATATTATGCAGGAATTCAAATGCATTCCTAGAGGCATCAAAGATAGTATAACACTCTGGAGTGCGATTGTCCCTAATTTGAACATGTAGTATAACATAATCCATCTTGTAGACGATGATACCACTCTTAGATACATGGATTTCAACTAAAAATTCCTATCGATTATAAATTCGAGATGCTCCTATCACAGTAGCAGGGCAAGAGCTAAAAAGGATAACTTTTATAACCAGGTTACTAACCATGACTCTGTACGGATGATTGCATTTGTGAGGAGTTAGCTCAGCTCCAACAGAGAAGCACTCCACACAAAGGTCAAAATCAGGACACAGCGCACATTTAATCCGAACCATTCCAGAGATATCTTTATGGCAATAATTGCAGTGATATAATGCCCCTTTCTCTTCGCTCGAATCTTGACACACTGCATTAGAGGAGATACAGAGTAAACTGCGTGCACCTATATGCCTGAAAATCGCAATCTACACAGGATTGTGTCGAGCATACCGGCATTAGGTGCAGTATCTGTGTTGTCAGGATTTGTTGACGTTCTTTTTCTCTTCGATCTACTGAAGCAGAAAGCATCACATAAAGTCAATTGAAGACAGCACAAAGAGAGAAAAAAAAAACACTGTAAGTACCTGAGATTAGCGTCGTCATCGGTAGAGCGAGATACTGCTCGAGAACGACCCATGACAGTCTGATCTAGGTGATAAAAATCAGAAGATGACCCCCCTCGAAGAACTTTTTATTAGTGGGATTGAATTTAGTTGTCGAGGCACGATTCAGGTTCGGACTTTTGTTTTTACGGAGTATTTATTAATTTGTTAAAATGACAATGGCACTTACAGTAAGCGTAATCCATGTATTTTTTTTGTACAATTCAAATGCAATCTAGGTTAGATTCTAATACTAATAACTCCAATATTATATTACTCTCTTACAAGTTTAATCTCAAATTAGCAGAACACGCTGACAGCAAACCCGTCGGACTTATGGCACGTTTGGTTGAACTGGTAGAATAACTAAAGAATATAATATAATAAATGAAGAATAAAATTAAATGAATATTATTTTGTTTAGTTGAATTTTTATGTTAATATTTAATTTGAAAAGTAAATTTGAAATGACAAAAGGATCAAAATATCTATTATAGTTATCACTAACTATATTATTATTATTATTATTATTATTAAATTTTCTTCTTCTTCTTGTTATTAATTATTATTAATTTTCTTTTTATTATCGTTATCAATTTATTATTATTATTATTATTATTATTATTATTATTATTATTATTATATGTTATTATTATTATTATTATATTCTTCTTCTTCTTGTTCTTCTTCTTATAATTATTATTATTATCAATTTTATTATTCTTATTAATTTTATTCTTCTTCTTCTTCTTCTTAGTATTATTATTATTATATTCCTTATTATTATTAATTTTCTTCTTCTTCTTATTTATTTATTTATTATTATTATTAATTTTCTTCTTCTTATTATTATTCTTATTACTAATTTTATTATTATTGCTTATTATTATTAATTTGCTTCCTCCTCCTCTTCTTCTTCTTTTTTTATTATTATTAATTTTCTTCTTACTATTATTCTTATTATTATTAATAATTTATTATTCTTATTAATTTTCTACTTATTCTTATTCTTATTATTAATATTAGTATTCTTATTATTAATTATTTTTATTATTAAATTTCTTATTATTAGTAATTTTCTTCTTATCATATGGCTTTCCAATATTTTGCAGTGGTTAATTTTTCCTTCATATACTTTGTCAATTTGGTCTGACTCATATCAACATTCATCATATAGTTGCAATTACTGTTGGACCCCACTTTTGGAGCACAACTTTTGGAGTCATAAAACGTGTGCTTGTACTTGTTACCTTGTAAGGTTATTCCAATTAACCCTCATTAGTTATCCTCGATTCATCTTCATTCTCTGATATTGTAAGTGTCGGGCCCTATTTTTCGAATCATTCTTATACTGAAGCAAATATTCTATGCTCAACTTCTATCCATATATTGTAAGTCTTAGGGACTGGGTTAAAATTCTATTCCTTCATATCATTTGTGGCTCTATGTCTCTAATTTGTCTAGACACAAGATATATTTCATTTGGAGGTCGGATAACAAAGATTGGGATGAAGGAATCAAACAAGTTTCCGTCCTCAATCATAATGAACCTGGTTCGGGACAATGGCATAACTTGCTCTAGGGATATCAGATCAAGGCCATTCTTAAAGGGTTCGAAAGAGGACTTCAATATTTACATCTTTCATGAAGACATTGAAGTGAGATTTTGTTATCTAAAGGATCAGAATTGGACCAGACAATACAAGATAAACAGTGATCAGAAAAAGGTTATGAATAGTACACATAAGATATCTTGCAATTGGCATAACTTTCTCTTGAGACATCAGATTAAGTAGTTCTTTACATGGTCCCAAAGAGGACTTCAAAATCTACAACCTTCATGAAGACTGTGAAGACAAATACTATCATCTGCAAGGTCAAAAGTGAGACCAGACGATAGGATCAGATGAACCCAGACGAAGGGTTAGATAAATTGGAAAAATAGTCATAACTTTCTTTAGAGAACTCAGATTTAGGTGTTCTTTAGATTGTTTGAAAGAGAACTTCAAGATCTACAACTTTTATGAAGAGCTTGAAGATAGAGTCTATTGTCTATAGGGTCAAATTTGGACCAGATGATAGAGTCAGATGAATATTGCACCAGACGAAATGACGTCATCACTAGACGATATGATGTCACCACCAGACGATACGTCCTCACCAGACGAAGCGTCCTCACCAGACAATACGTCTCACCAGTCAAAGTGCCCTCATCAAATGATACGTCTTACTAGATGAAATGTCCTCACCAGATAATATGTCCTCACTAGACGATACGTCCTCATTAGACGATACGTCCTCACCAGACAATACGTTATCACCAGATAATATGTCATTACCAAACGATAAGTCATCACTAGACGATGCGTCCTCACCAGACGACACGTCATCACCAGACAATACATCCTATACTCCTGAGCATCTCCACTTATAAGGATCATAGTTTTCGACTCCAATGTCCAAAAATTCTATACTATATATCTTTGGAAAGCTAGAAAGATATCTACAACTTCTATGAAGACAACTTTGTCAAATTCAACCTAGATCATTCCAAATTTTCCCCTAAACTCAGAACACGAATTTTTCCTTATGGAAGACTTGAAATTTTGCATTTCGCCAACTTGGAATGTCCTGAGCTTAACCATTCAATTATCAAATTGACTTCATTAAACTCTTCAAATCTCAACTCATTTGCCTCATCACCTTCAACTACATTTGATCAGTTATAATTCCTATCTTCCTTTCTATAGTATCTCGCTTATGCAATATATATATCAACGATTTATGTTCCAAAATCATCAACTCCAGTTGGTTACTTCTTCACGTATGTATAACTTCAACTCACATCATCCATGCACCATTCACATTTCATTATCATCAAAAGAATAAAGTTTTACAAATCTTTAATGGCATTTTTTCAAGCCATATTATATCATCGTCTCAAAACATCAAATTACAAAAGGTCCTTGAATAGAGAAACCTCTTGCTTTTCTAAAATCAACTCAAACTACAAAATAAGCAAATTTGAAGAAATACCCTTAGGCTCTAAATCACTTGCTATCTTAGCTAACACCTAAAGATGGGATAAAAGGGGGGTGAACTTGAAAGCTCGTGAGTAACAGTTTATAACGGAAAATAAGCAAAACCTTTGAAAACATTTACTTGTCGTAGAAAATTCTCTTTGAGTTCATAAAACACATATTTCTCGAATGTTTATCGTGTAGTCAATTTTACAAACCATAAAACATGAATGCATCAAACTTGTTCACAGATCATAAGCACATAAGTACATCAGAATAGTTTGGGTGGATCCGTAATAGAATGTACTACATATTTCTCCTAAGGGTCTTGTGCAGCCGTGAACAGAACGTACTATCGCAATCTCACAAAATGGTCTTGTGTAGCCGTAAATTTATAGGAGTCCATGAAAGAGCTCCATGTCACTAGCGAGTAGGCGGGAGAAGCCTTTTTCAATCAATTACACTTGATTGACAGAACAAATTACCACAAACCCACATAACATGTAATTCATGACTTGAAAACCGTTTGCCCCCAAATGGCACATTTTTGGAAACTTGATTTCATATA
>JANVCQ010000009.1:9954902-9970913 GCA_025531925.1 Erythroxylum plowmanianum | reverse complement strand
TTAACTTCTGATTTTATTGTAGAAAATTACAAAAAGTTTAAAGATCTATTCAACCCCCCCTTCTAGATCGCTTACAATTATGTGGGTTTGTGGTGGTCCCTTAAGTATGTCAAGTGCACTTCGACTAAAGACTTCTCCTGCCTACCCGCTAGTGGCATGGAGCTCCTTCATGGACTTCCCTAAGTTCACGGCTACACAAGATCCTTATGGGAATGGTGTAGTATGTTCTGTTTTGGATCCACCCAAACCATTATGATATGTTTATGTGTTTACATGTGTGGACAAGTTTTGATGGATGTATGACTTATGTGAGTTGTGAATTTGCTTGACAAGTTGAGAATTTTGAGAAATGTATGTTTTTATGGATTTCAATGAGATTTTGCCATAATCATGAAAGTTTCAAATGATTTTTGCTTATTATCGTTTATAAAACTGTTACCCACGAGCTTTAAGCTCACCCCCTTTCCTTCCCGTCTTCAACCAATGAACAAGAAATCGAGTGATCGAGTCAAGAGTTAAGGCATCACTCTAATTTGCATATTTTATTTTTGAAGCTAGATTATGTAAAATAATGCTTTAGTTGCATTTTGAGCGATTCTAGTTTTTGTAAAGTTTGTATTTTTGAATTATGATGTAAGTGGCTCGAAATGCCCTCCAAAGCGTTATAAAACTGTTATTGGTTTTTGATGTTAATGAAATATTTATACATTATGTTTGTTCATGATTTCCCAAGTCTTTATATTGCATTTTCAAGTTTTTCGTAAGGGTAAGAATTGTGTTTTGAATTCAGGAGGAAAAATGTATTGATCTAGGTAGAACTAGACCAAGTTGTCTTCAGGAAAGTTGTAACTTATCCTCTTAGCTTTCTAACGCTATAAAGTATGTAAATTTTGGGTATGGTAGTTAAGATATATGAGCATTATAAATGATGATGCTGCATAGGAAGCATGAACATGATAACTATGGTGAATGATAAGAACTTGTGTTTGTGATGAGTTATTTGAGTTGAGTTTTGGGGAGTTTAATGCACCTAAATTGGTAATTGAATGTTGAAGGAGTGTTATTGCATAAGAAGAATTGAAATTAGAAAGTTTATGACTAAATATGATGATAGAATGGATGTCGGAAGCGTTGGAGGGGGTTTGGAGGTTTGGGAAACCCCCATGTCCGTTAGATGGACTTTAGGTCCGTTTAATGGACCTTCTCAGGTCAAAAATGACCCTCAGCATCACCCATGTCTGATGTCCATTAAACAGACCTTCTCGGTTGAGAAACGGTTTCCAAGCCTGTCTATGTCCGTTAGGCGGACATGTATGTCTGTTAAACGGACATTCACGAGATAGCTACAATAAATTGCAATTTTTGGCCCTTTTAAAGGCAGAATATCACTTTTTTTTCTTCATGAAAGTTTTAGATCTAGAAGTTTTCTTTCAAATGATATAATAATTACCTCAATAAAAGCTTTATAGAAAAAGTTATGACAATTCTCCCAAGATAGGTACAATATGATTGAGGATATAAACATGTTGGATTCTTTGGGTCATAACTTCCTCATCCGACCTCCAAATGAGGTGATTCTTGAACCAATAGATTTCTAACACATGTTTCTATCTCTAAAAAATAACTAGCATCCTTTGGAGTTGATTTGAGAAAGTTTTATGGAGAGAAAGTGAGGGGTCGGTTGGGAGAGTATGATTGGGGTATGAACACATTTTGGTTTTTTAAGCATGTCTTGATCTTTAGAGCTCCGTTTAAAGATGGTTCATGCTTTGAAGCAAACTAGAGACTTAGAGCTACAATTCTTTTGAAGAAGTCAATTTGAAATTTTGGAGATTGATTGGTGTGGGCACTCCACTCTTGGGATGATGATTAATTTGAATTAACCCTACAAGGTAATACACAAGTTCAAAGTTTAGGACTCCGGATTGTTGGGCTTCGAAAATGGGGTCCAATAGTTATCCTATGTTAATTGATTTGGGTATTGTGTATGGATAATCGAATTTTCATTATTGTCCTATTATTTGTGTATGAACCCATTGGGTATTATGAAAAAATGATTTTAATACGTTCATTGAATCGTTTAATTGCAAGCCCATTGCTAGAATTTCGATATAAGCTGTAATTGTTATATTGAAATCCATGTGTAGTGACTGATGATTCATAATCATTAGGGATAACATGAACTAGGTTAAATGACATATTGTATGTGGTTGTTGTCTTGATTAATCAGCTTTCCTAAGTCATAATGCTACTGCCTAATTAAATCTAGAGATCGTATCCTAGGTAATTCGATGGTTAGGTTTAATTAACGATTGTATCTTGATTAAACAAAACCTATGGGAAAACTCGGGTTAATTATTAACTCAGGTTTAATAGTTGCTAGGAGAGGTTTGAGAACAACAAATTAATGAAATATGCTTAATTAGGGTGTAGGATGAGATTGAACCAAAGAACTGGGTCCCTATTGAATTTCCCAATTTTATCATTTTTTTTGCATATTTTCTGTAATTTGTTTTTATTAGTTAGTATCATTTTATTTTCTTCTTTCAAAAACAAAACCCCCCATTAAACCTAAACACCGATTAATTTCATTTCATAAACTTTATACACACTCTCTGTGGGATCGACCTAGACTTACCATTGCTATAGTAGTAGGTCTAGTTATTTTATTTTAACTAGCATAATGACACGCGGTCAATTTTGGCGCCGTTACTAGGGAATATGGTGTTTTAGTTTTTGTTTGTGATTTAATTAGTGTTTTGTAAATATTTGTTCGTAATTAATTTCTTTTACATTATTTTGTGATATTTTTATTTTTTTATTTCGTGTTTAAAATAAAAATCAACATGGACAAAAGTAATATATTTTATAACTTATATTCTCAATCTTATAACCAAAATTAGGTTGCTATAACAATGTTTGGACTGATCAACCTAACTTTGGTTATGGATGGGATAATCAACAAAATTACTTCCATGATAGTTTGCAAGATGCACAACAATTCTCATATAGACCAGAAGCTTCCTATCATGACTTCGGTCCATCTTTGGAAGAGTTGATTAGTATTGTGAACACTAATACTTTGCAATTGCAGCATAATACTATACAATTTTAGAAGGATGGAGGGAAATTTCCAAAAAACACATGGTTTAGTGCCCAAGATTCGGAGAGCCAACATGATTCAGGTGCATCTTTAGAAGAACTTATCAAGAATCTTGCTGCTAATGATTTGCAATTTCAACAAGATATGTAGCAGCAGTTGCAACAACTTCGACAGGAGATAAAATCAAGTCAACAAAGCATGGAACACCAAATGGTTCAGATGACAATAAGGCGCAATCACCTAGTATCACAAAGTGAAGAGGAGCGGCCATATCAACCCAAGGTGTACCCATTGGACGTTTGTGCGGAAACTTTATAAAGTGATGAGGAGCTTGAGAATTTTGAGATCAACCCTCAACGAATTGCTTGTGTCAAAGAAGTTGAGAAGGAGCTTGAAGTCGAAAGGGACACATCTTTTAGCTCGGAGGTAAGTACTGAGTCTATGATTATTTTTGAGACTAACTCTTTACCTTTATATAACAAAGTAGAGGAATGATGAAGAAAAACGTGAAGAGATGCTCGAAATATTTCCGAAGTGTATGAATTTAGTCGGGATTGAGAATCTAAGGATAGGGAAGATGCTGAATGAGGATAATGATCAACTAAGGCCCTATCTGGAACTACCTCATGTGGAGGAGCCGTATGTGAGACCTGAAGATAACAATTTTTTCACGTGAGGAGAAGAAGGAGTCGAGCCAGTGACCTTAAACAAAGGCGTTTCTTAAGAGGCAACCTAAGGGAAGTAAATTTTTTTTCCTTTACATTTCTGCATTACTTTTTATATGCATGTGTGTTTTTGAATTTGTTTGTTTTACTTGTTTTTAAGTTTTCAATCAAAATGAGAGAAATAATAAAACAAATGAAACAAACATTTTCTCGTTTTCTATTGCTTCTAGGATTATATAATCATGATTAGAGTGTGAATTGACTAAAGAATTTTCATAGCAACTTTAGCATGTTCTTTTGCTCTTGTGATTAGTCGATATGTATTATCTTTAGAAGAGTAGTGACTAATGATTCGTAATCATTAGGGATAACATGGCCTAGGTTAAATGACGCATCGTATGTGGTTGTTTCCTTTATTAGTCGATTTTCCTAATTCTTAATGGTACTACCTAATTAAATCTGGAGATCGGATCCTAGCTTATTTAGTAGTTAGGTTTAATTAACAATCATATCTTGATTAAACAAAACCTAAGGAAAAACTCGGGTTAATTATTAACTCACGTTAATAGTTTCTAGGAGAGGTTTGAGAAAAACAAATTAATGAAATATGCTTATATTATGTTTTTGCATGTTTTCTTTAATTTGTTTTTATTAGTTAGTTTCATTTTATCTTCTTCTTTCAAAAACAAAACCCCCCATTAAACCTAAACATCAGTTAATTTTATTTCATAAATTTTACACTCACTTTCTGTTGGATCGACCTAAACTCACCATTGTTACAGTAGTAGGTCTAGTTATTCTATTTTGACTAGCGCAACGACGCGCGGTCAATATTGTTTTTCGATCTAACATTGAGTTTGCAAACTCAACCTAAAAATTTGCAACATTTTTCATGTTTAGATAAGATATCCAATTAGACAAATTAGAGTCTAGCCACTATATTCGAGTAAGAGATAGAGGTTGGGATCAGCTTAAGTCTGCATAGATTTTTCTATTATTTTTTGTATTTAAGAATGTATTCTGCAATTATTGTATCACGTGTATCTGAATGATCCTATTTTGTAATGACTTTCCAAAATAGGAAATGTTTGTAAATGAGATTGATCAATTAGTGTAATAATAATTGTGATTATGATGTTTATAAAAAGAAAAATGGGCCCAATTTGATTATTGATTTTCTGAAATATGCGTGTGATGCGTGAAATGTTTTTAATGGTTATGATTAATTGATTGTTCCAGCATGCCACCCTCGTAGAGTATGTTCTCGAATACCGATGGTTTGTTCGAGAATATGCCCTATAAGAGTGGGGTGCGAGATGTAACCATGCCAAAGAAAAATGGGGGCTTAGGTATATTGTCAACTACTTTATTATATAAGGTTTTTCTATGCCAAAAAGTTTGGTGACTAATCACGGATTAAGCTTCCTTGTGGATAAAATGGATCTATGAAAATTACCTTTTCATTCAGAAGTTTTGACAACTCTCCATTAATAGAGGCTACTCCTCAATTTTTTGACACATACGAAAAATTTGAGACATTATTTACCGTTACATTTTCTATCAACTTGGAGATGGTAATGATATTTGGGTGATGGCGTGCGGTGGTCTAAGGTGGCTGGAAGTGAGGGTTATGGTGTTTAGGGATGATGATTGAAGTTTTGTAAAAATTGAAAATTTCTGAGTATAAACAAAAAGTCAGATTGTAAGGTGAATTCCGGACAAATGGCTTGGAATTTGGAGGTGAGTCTTGAAGCAAAATTGTATAATAGATGTGGGCTTCAACTTTGGTGAAAGAAGTTTGTTTATTGGATCAACAGGTGAAAAGTTATGAATTTTTTAATTCGACTATGTTTTGGAAATTGTGGCTGCAGACTAGACGATTTCAAAGTGCATTTATGGGCAAACGATTGAGCATTTTCGGGTGCTTCTTGAGGCTAAATTGAAGTTCAAGAAGTGAACTACAACATTGATGAAGGAAGCTTACATCACTATATATAAGGAAATAAGGCAAACGAAAAGGACTGATGGAGAACCACAAAATTCAGTTTCTCACCAGCCATTAAGTCACCATAAAACAACATTAATAAGGAAATAAAATAAACATAAGTCAAGATAATAAAAGGTCTGATCATAAAGGAAATAAAACAACATAAAGAAGGAGAATTAGAGTCTTTATTTATCTCCCAAATTTAGCCACACCTGGGAATGAAATTGGTTGCATTTGGTCCTCAAATTGGGCTGCGAATTAAGTCTAACGCATGTAAAAACGTATAGCACACATTGAAATTGTTGACCGAAACACCAAATTAAGGCCCATGTTTACAACCTCTTGTATGAATTGGCTTGATAGTCCTCCATCACTGGGTCTAGTGTGATAATTGGACAACACTCAGCCCTCTCATTCGAAGACTTGAGGTCACAAACTTATGGCTTTGACTACCATTAAACGCGAAGGTCTCTTCCCTAATTTCCAAGGGATAGTGGTTAGGTAACTTGAGACAATTTAATACAATCTCCTAATATCTTCCGAGACTACCTATCAATAGCACTCTGGACTCGATTATTTGGCAATCCCACTCCAGCGGAAATTTCATAAATAAATTGTTCTACTCCAGCCTCCAAAACTTCAATGTTTGCATGATTGGCTATCAAGAATCGCTTAAGCACCAAAGATCGTTGGCATGGGAGCTTTCACCCTATTTGTGTTTTATGTCGATTGGTCAAAAAAAAGGAACCATTTAATTTATACTTGTTTATTTTCCAAAATCATCTAAAATCAGCTGCTTCATATATTTGAGATGTCTCAATGCCTATATGTTTGGGATGATGCACTAACATGGGTAACTAAAGTTTCTGTTATCCGAAAGGAGAATGGAATCTTCTTCAACATTGTTTTTACATATTCAGTATATGTTGGGCCCTGAATTTTTTTTATTTTATTAAGAGTGATTTGAATAATTTTGGAGGTCTTGATAGATTAAATGTTTTGGAGTAATTAACATGTCAATGTTAGTAGGATTTTATTGCTGAGGTTGGTTAAATTAAAGTGTTAAGAGTGTATAACCTAAAGGGGCAAAATTGGCAAGTCACTTAAGGATGAGGATTGTAAGGCATAAATGGGAGGGCAAAATGGACATTTGATGATCATTAAGGGTATAAAAAGAAGAAGATGTGTTGTTTTGTTTAAATTGAAGAAGAGAGTGTCGTTGGAGAGAAGAAGAGAAAGGAGAAAAAGAAGATAAAAGCTAGGGTTTGGAGATTCTTGACGAATTTGAAGCTAAAACAAGTAAGTATAAGCATTAACCTTTCTTTATTGTTGGATGAAGCATAGTTAGGGTTAGTTAGAAGTGAAAACATGGTTGAATGTGGGTAGGAAGTTGTTGATGAATGGTTTATGTTAATGTTTTATTGTTTGGCCAATGATCAATAGTAGTTTATGAATTAGTTTGTGAATGATTTTGGGTTGAAAATGAAGTAGAAAAGATGGTTTAGTGTTAAGATGGGTTATATATGAAAGGGGGGAAGTGAAAAGATGAAAAATGTAGAAAAATATGTCTTCAGAGTGAGTTTCTAGACAAGTTCGCCGCGGCGAAGTCCATTTTTCCTACGCAGACATGTTTTGGTATTTTGAGCATAAATTTTCTTGTAGATGTACAAATGAGATGATTTTTAATTTGGTGTAAACCAAAGACATAGGGCTACAAATTGTATGAAGGAATCAAGTCTAAATTCAGTCTTTAAGAATCTAAATATTTGGATGGAATTCTAGCATAGATTTTTTGTTTCAACATTAAAAATAATCCAAATTGTTGAGGTATGACTTTCTGATTTGTAAACCAAATCGAAAGGAATTTTGGTTATTGTTTAAGGAAATCAAGGAACACAAGAGGATCAAGAGGAGAGGCATCTTTGAGCAAGGTTTAAGCAAGGAATTCAAGGTGGGTTTCATGTTTATAATAGAGTTACTAAGCCATGAATATATTCTTTCAAAGCAAGAAAATAAATTGATTTCAAATTGCTTCATACTTGTTGCATTTTTTCTTTTGAATGATCTAAGAAATTGTTACATGTTTGGTACTTAAATTATTGCTGATTATGAGATAAAGATGCGAATGGTTTTGAAATATATGATGCCTATGAAAATCATGTTTCCAAAAAGTGCCTTTTTGGGCAATATATTTTGCAAGTCATGAAATACATGTTATGTGGGTTTGTGGTAGTCCCCTAAGTTAAGTCAAGTGCACACTGACAAAAGGATTCTCCCGCCTGCCCACTAGTGGCAAGGAGCTCCTTCATGGACTCCTATAAGTTCATGGCTACACAGGACCATTATGTGGAAATGTGTAGCACGTTCTGTTTTGGATTCACCTAAACCATTATAATGTGCTTATGTGTTTATGATTTTGTGAACAAGTTGATGCATACATGATTTGTGTTTTTGGGACTTGGTTGTGAATTTTGGAACTTTGCATTTCATGATTTAATAAGAATTTTCTTTGATAAATGAACATTTTTAATTGTTTTGCTTAATTCTTCGTTATAAACTTGTTACTCACGAGCTTTAAGCTCACCCCCTCCTATTTCGTCCTACCTTCAGGTGAGGAGCAAGAGATCGAGTAGTCAAGAGTCAAGGCATCACTCCAACTAGATTTATTTTCGCTTTTGAAGTTAGTTTTTGTAAAACAAAGTTTTAGTTGCAATTCGAGAAATTGTACTTTTACAGATGATGTATTTTTGGTTTATATTGTAATGTGGCTTGAAATGCCCATTAAAGCTTTGTAAAACTCTCACTTTTGATATTAATGAAATATATGTTTGGATTTGTCTATGATTTTTCATGTTTTTGCAAAGTATTTGGATTTTGGAAATTGCAGGTGTTCATGTATAAGTTCATTTTGTTTTAGGTTTGAATTGAGGATGGTTGTAGGGAAATTTATGGTTGCATTTACTAGAGCTAATGTTGGGGTTGAGTAGTTGAAAAAGTTTAAGTTTGCATTAAAAGAGGTATGCTGATCAGGGTTTTTGGTTATGCTTCAGGGGTTTTTGCTGCGACGAAGCCAATGGTTTGCCACGGCGTAATTAACCCGAAGCTTTTTATTTTCGTTGGTGTGGTGCATCGCAGCAAAAATAAAATTGTAGGTTCACTGCAGTAAAAATTAAATCGTTCGTCGCGTGGTAAACTTCCCGAGGGGTCTAGGGGATTTTTCGCACATGTTTGCTCCTGCCTTTGCATATGAATGATTTTTCTTACTTCTAAGCCTCCCTCCACGCTAAAGTTTCATGATTCCATGTCCGATGTTGGGCTCCAAAAATGGGGTCCAACAGTATACAACATCTGGATGGAATGAAATAGAAGGATATATAAACGGGAGCAATTTTGCCCATGTCAAGTAGTGACTACTATAGTTAATGAGATTCGATCTCTAGTTATCAACAAAGAAGTAGCGCCTAAATTCTCCTCTCATATGCAGTCATAGTGGAGGTTTTAATTCACTTTTTGTTTATGTAACTTAATAGGGTTGAAATGTAGCCAAAGTAGTGTTTAACCATGTATCTTAGTAACCATGTATCTTAGTAGGGAATCCTTCTTTTAAAGATGCATATAGTATTATAGTCAATGAAGATGTTTCAAATGTTAAAAAAAAGGATGATTGGAACTAGTCAACTCATTATTCCAAAAGGCTTCTCAATTATCAAAAACTTATGCCTAACAACAATTCTAAACATAATGTAGATGATCCTTTAGTCTAGAATAAACACGTATCTAATGTTTTCACTAACAAATATTGTATAGAATTATTCGTAAGTTCCCATTAGTCAGCTGTATACTGGTATGACATTCCAATGCTATTATTAAAGACTCCTTTATTTTATGGTTGATTATTAAGTAAAGACTTTGGACAAAAAATAAATTTATTCAAGGATCAGTTAATAGTCATATTTCGTGCTTTCAAATTAAGATAATGAATCTGTAGATCATTTATTCTTTAACTATATTTTTCCTTTATTTTTTGAATCTAAGTCCTTTTGTTATACAACCTACATTGAAACAAAAATTCAATAGACCAATATAATAGAATGGGCTTATAAACCTTAAGGACATAAGAAAGACGACCTAGTTATTTTCAAGTTAACTTTTAGTTCTTTGGTAATGTAATATAAAAGAAATGAAATTCAAATCTTTTAGGAGTATGTAGGTGGATAAACCAATTTTATGTAATAAAATGATCAATTGGATCAAGAAAACTATCTTGACTAAGGGTATGGTCGCTGATATAAGTTCCAAATTCTCTCTCAAGTAGAACTTTAATTAATCTACCATTTTGATAAGTTAATAAAATATCATGCATGAGATTTAAGCCATATATCTTAAAAACATGCTTGTATCTTTTAAGGATAACTTCTAAGGCTGATAGTTGGTTTTCTTGGCTTTAGACTGATTGGTTGTTGTTTGAGGCTTTCCTTGTCTCTTTTTGTATTTTTTTACTGGCTTTAATGACTTCACCATTAATTTGTTTCAGTTTTAGAAAAAATCAAGTGAGTGATTGATTTAATTTCTAACTCTAACCTTTAAAAATATTTATACATTAATCTTATGGATTTAAAGATTTAAAGATCAATTCATAAACAAATAAGGATTGTTGAATAACTTTAAAATTAATTCGTTGGAAAACCTCTTTTATTATTATGCCATAAGGGAGAAGAGCTTACTTTTTGTATAACATTCATGCCTAATGATACATCATTAGAACATTTATTTTAAAAGGAGAATGCAACTAATGAAATGGGAACTAAGGATAATAAATGATAATTCATACAATAGAGTTGATGCATGAATATTTTTTAGATCTAATCATCATAATTGAGTATATGAACTTCCTCAACTGATTAACATTAGAGCTACCTATACTAACTAGTTCTTGATTACTTTCTAATAAGCCATGACAATAACTTCTAAATGTTACCTACCTAATCAATAATTTGCACTTACACATGTATATATATAATGATTACTAGTGGATATTTTGTTAGATTCTACTTACCATGATCTTATTTGATTAGATAGACCTGCCTTATAGTGTTTTGCTTTATGGTTCTCTTATTAATGAGAAAACTATGCTGGCTAAGAACATTGTTGATTATATAATTGCAACCTTTATTAGAATGTTGCCTCTAAGTTTAACTAGAAATATTTGGGTGAGGGTCCTCAAATGGTTTTTGATGTTCTTCAACTTGCCAACAATTAGGATAGAAAATTTTCAAATAAAGCAATACTCCACATTTTTACTAGGTTTAAAGTAACTAACTTACTGGTTCACTAAAGGTGTTTAATTTTTTTTTATAAAATATGATTTGAAGGTAAAAAAAGATTTGGAAAATAAAACAACTTAAATCAATAATAAGACTTTAATCATCATTAAAAAATTAATAAAAATCATCCCATAAAAATTAAACATGGAAAAGTAGCATTAATGGAGATAAACCCCATCTCTCTTCTTTTCACTTCTATTGCATTATTCATTCTATTATTGTCTCTAATTTAAATTTGTTTCTTTATATGTTTACATTGTTTAAGGACCCAATGAAAGTTGGTGAAGTTTGATATGATATATTTCTTAACCATCTATAATGTGATTTTGGACGTCATATAATTTGCCTGTTTTCTTTCTTTTAAGATCATATTTTTTAAATTAGTTAGAATTGAATCTTATTTAACCCCTTAGTTCTTAAGAACTCAAATTAAGTGAGATTTTTTTAATAATTGGGAATTATGCTAAGGGCTTAAATGATCAATATATGCCTATACCAAACTTAACAATACATATTTATTATTTTACCTCTACTGAATGCAAAACACACTAGTAGTCTTACACTCAAAATCGCAAATATACGGATCGTACTTGTAGTTGAAAGAGGATATTGATCCCATGAGGATTGTGCTTAGGCACCACTTAATTTAGTTGTTCTTTGTTTAAGAAATTGTTTCAATCAAATTTAAAAAGATAAGTAAAATAAAGTCAAACTAAAAGTAAAAGGAAACAACGCAACCCAAACTAAAATTGTACACTAATACTAGGCGAAACTCAAGATTAAGCATTAGGACTTGTCATTATCCCTATTTACTCCCCTTTGATTAATTGCTTCAATTTATGCTTGACCTAAGATTTCTTAAAATTCTAGCTACCTTCTCTCAAGGTGTAACTAAATACCACTAGTTAAATAAATTAAAATTAACTTTGTGATCTCTCGATGTGCAAAGTGTAGGGCCCACCCTTGCCAGACTCGTGCTTGATGTCCTAAGTGACATCTGAACACACATCCCATAAGGGGGAGCCCACACCAGTCAGACAGTGGAATCACAGTTTGACTTCTTCTAAATAATTGTATCTCTATGTCTCTAGTTTATTTTGAAAAAAGAACCAGCTCATTTGGAGCTCTGTAGCTCAAGATATGATTAACAAGCCAAAGTATGTTCATAACCAAATCATGCTCTTCCAATCTATTTCCTCACTTTCTTTCCATCAATATTTTCCAATTTAACACTAAAGGCTACCAATTTTTATGGAAAGATAGAGGAATGTGTTAGAAATCTATTGGTTCAAAAATCAAGTCATTTAGAGGTTGGATGACAAAGTTATGGTTAAAACTCTAGAGTGCGATCGCACCAGACACTCTCGCATTCACACCAATGTGATGTTGTTCTTCCTTCAGTCCATAGCTTTTGTCGCGCTCGCACCATTGTTCCTCACGATTGCACCAGATACATATTTAGGCATAACTTTAACTAGAGAGGTTGCATTAAGGTTATTCTAGGACAGTTTTGAAGAGAACTTCTAGATCTACAACTTTCGTGAGAACTCAAAGCGAAAATTTGCCTCTAAAAGGGTCAAATTTTCAAATTTATGTAGCCGTTCTATGTGTACATCCCATGCAGCATCACTAACTTATAATGATCATATTTCTCAATTAAAACATCCAAATATTTCATACTTTATATCATTGGAAAGCTAGAAAGATAATCTACAACTTTCCAGAAGACAATTTTGTCTAATTCAGCCTAGATCAATACAATTTTTCCCCAAAAATCAAAACACAAATTCTTACCCCTATGAAAACTTAAAAATGCAATGTACAAACTTTGAGACTCATGAGCAAACACTCAATCATAATTTATTATCATAAAAAGATAAGAGTTTTACAAAGGTTTAATAAGCATTTCAGGCCATAATACATCAATGTCTCCAAAAAACCCAAAATATAAAAGATACGTGAATAATACTTGAAATGCAGCTAAAGCCTTGTGTTTACAAAATCTAGCTTAAAATACAAAATATGCATAATTGGAGTGATGCCTTGAGTCTCTTTCACTCGATCTCTTTCTCATCATCTGAATATGGGAAGGAGAATAGGGGTGAGCTTAAAAGCTCGTGGGTATCAAGTTTATACTCGGAAACAAGCAAAGCCATTGAAAATACACAATGTCATAATCACTTTGCGTCAAATCCATAAAACATATAATTCCCAAATTCTCACATTATCAAGCAATTCATAAGCAACATAAGTTACACATTTATCAAACTTGTCAACACATTCTAAACACATAAGTAAATCAGAATGGTTTGGTTAGGTTTGTATATAAAATGTACTAACACATTCCCTCATAATGGTCTTGTGTAGTCGTAAATAGAACGTACTATTGCAATTCCACATAATGGTATTGTGTAGTCGTAAACATGAAGGAGTCCATGAAAGAGCTTCATGTCATTAGCGGGCAGGCGGCAGAAGTCTTTAATAAAGTCAAAGTACACTTGACATAACAAAATGGACTACCATAAACCCACATAATCATGCATTTCACATCTTGTAAATGTGTTGTCCATAATGGCACATTTTCGAAACATGATATCATAAATATAACATCTTGTCAAAAACCATTTTCACATTCTTTCCATAAATTATCAACACAATTCATATACCAAACATATAGCAATTTCTCAAGTCATTTAAGAAGCAATAAATTCACATTTATAAAGTAGTTGAAAACATTAAATTTCCATTTATTTGAAAGAAACATTAATAGCTTATTTACTCAATTATAAACAAAACCCACCTTGAATTTCTTACTTAAAAATTTATGTAAAAGTGCCTCTCCTCTTGCTCCTTTTACCTTTCTGTCCTCCAGATGCCTGATCTCTACCACTACTAGCATGAACAAAATTGCCTCTCGGTCTAAACCCTGACTACCTCAATCTAGTTTGTGATCGTGATGATCTATTATGGCATTTACTAAATCTTTAGCTATAGTAATCTTGAAACTCACCATGCCTCTTAATTCTAAACTCCTACCTATACTCTCCATGTTCATCCTTCAATAACTGCTCAATCTGAATCAAAGCAACTCTCAACTTAGTGAAACTATTTAAATTAGTAATAGCCAACCTCGTCCTAATTTCCATATTCAGTACACCCTCAAACTGCCTACACTTATCTTCGTCAGTCGGAATCAAAGTAGTAGCATAGCCCATTAATTCATTAAACCACACCTTATACTTGGCTATAGTGAGATTTCCCTGTTTCAAATAGAAAAATTCTTTCATCTTCCTATCCAAGTAGATCTGTGGCATATAATTCTCCTTGAAGACCTTCAGAAAGTCTTTCCACTTCAATCTACAAGTTCAAGCATGTAACACCCCACTGGATATTGACATTCCAAATGCTTCTCTATATCATGGAAAATATACATTTACACATATCACAAATTTGCACAATTATACACGTACTCATTTATGCACATATGTATATATATATGGATTATGTACAATGCATGTTCAATGACAATCTCGGGTATCTTTCCATTATTCTCTTCATATAATCATTCATATATCAACATTCACATAAGTATAATTTGTAATTAGGGTTAGCACCTCCATAAAACAATTTGAATCTAATTTCGTAACTCATTTGATCATTCAAGATTTTTCTAAAAACAGAATTTCGGGTCCACTTTGCATGATCATTCTGACAAGGAAAATGGAGTAGTTTGGTCACACTTCCTTTTATAAAATTGTTCCCATATGTCTTTTTTTCTAATGACACCAAGATCATACAATTTGGTTCAGTATTTCAAAAGTTATACTCCAGACTGAGTAAATTGGAAATTTTGGCTAGTGCATAATCATGGACTCAAAGTTGTACAACTCATATCTCTCAATTCCAATATCAAAAAGATTACAAACTTTATACCAATTGAAAGCTAAGAGAATAAGATACAACGTTTGTGAAGACAACTTTTTCTGATTCGGCCTACATCAATACAATTTATTCGATAACAATAGGATATGATTTTTGTCACGAGTACTGGTGCAGCCTAAAACAAAACTGAACTTCAAGCTAAATTTCAAGACCCTTAATGATAGAATTCAAATTCAGTTTCTCCTTAAAAATTGTATCCGTATGTCTCTAGTTTCATCTAGATCAAAATCCATCTTATTTGAATATTCACAAATCAAGGTATGAGCCAAATATAAATGCTTGTTCAGTAAAAAGACTCTATGTTGGATCGGAAAAAGAAAGCATGCCATATTTGGAGAAACGGTAGATTTCAAAACGGAAGCAATATATCCAAATCATCATGCCAATCTATAAATGATATGGTATAAGGATAATAATAAACATAATCAAGATAGATATTATATTACCGATTCCTTCGCTACAGCTTTAACTCCTCGTTGCACTATCATATCCTCGGCAATATATCCTCTGCTAAGTGATGTATCCTCTTCTTCTTGTTATTGTTTCCTCTTATCTATATTGTATCCTCGACCAATCCGATCTACCACTTGTTATTCTTGGGTAACTTGGTTATCAAGATCCTTTGGTGGGAAAGGAGAAGAAAACTTTGGAGGAGAATTTTCGTATAAGAAAGAAGACCAAGAATGAGAAACTCTCATGCAATTTTTGATTCTTTCATGCAAGATAGGAGAGAGAGTGATAAAAATGTAAGAACCCCTTCTTACACACTCACAATTTTGTTTAACATTAAAGGAAAGAAAAGTTTTCCATCTAATGCATCATTTCTTCTTTTAATCTAACATAAAGAAGCCATTAAATGAGACTCTTCTCATTTGTCTTTAAGATGACTTTATGAAAAGTCTATTAACCTAAGTGAGACCTATCAATTTCGTTTTTGATGATGAAAGAAGGAAGATGGTCCATCCAATGTACATCTTTCTTCTTTAATTC
>JANVCQ010000009.1:9920299-9954802 GCA_025531925.1 Erythroxylum plowmanianum | reverse complement strand
CATATATATACATATATACACATATATGTATATATGTATATATATGTATATATGTATATGTATGTATGCACAAGTGAGACGCTATGGAAAGAAAGATAGGAATTATGACTTATCAAATATAGTTGAAGGTGATGATACAAATGAGTTGAGATTTGAGAGTTTAATGAAATCATTTTGGTAGCTGAATGGATATGCTCAGGACATTTCAAGTTTGCACAGTGCAAAATTTCAAGTCTTCTATAAGGGAAAAATTTGTGTTTTGAATTTAGGGAAAAAACATGGATTAATCTAGGTTGAATTTAACAAATTTGTCTTCATAGAAGTTGTATCTTGTCTTTCTAGCTTTCCAGAGCTATAAAGTATGCAATTTTTAGATATCAGAGTCAAAAGTTATAGTCCTTATAAGTGAAGATGCTCGGGAGTATATGACGTATCGTTTGGTGATGACGTTTCGTCTGGTAAGGACGCTTCATCTGGTGAGGATGTTTCGTCTGGTGAGGACGTATCGTCTGGTGAGGACGTATTGTATGGTGACGTCATATCATCTGGTGATGACGTCATATCGTATAGTGCATTGTTTATCTAATCCTATCGTCTGGTCCCATTTTAACCCTATAGAGGATTCAATTTGTCTTTGAGGTCTTCATAAAAGTTGTAGATATTGAAGTCTTCTTTCGAACCATGTAAAGAACACCTCAATCCAAGTTCTATAGAGAAAGTTATGACCATTTTTTCAATTCTTCTAACATTCATCTGGGTTCATCTGATCCTATCATCCGGTCCCGTTTTGACCTAGTAGACAATCGAATATATCTTTGAGATCTTCATTAAAGTTGTAGATATTGAAGTCCTTTGAAAGAACCATCTAAAAGAACACCTCAATTTGAATTCTCTAGAGAAAGTTATAACCATTTTTCCAATTCGTCTAACCCTTCATCTGGGTTCATCTGATCCTATCGTCTGGTCCTACTTTTTACCCTACAGATGATAGAATTTGTCTTTAAGGTCTTCATGAAGGTTGTAGATCTTAAAGTTCTCTTTCAAACTAACTAAAGAACACCCTAATCTGATATCTCTATAGAAAGTTATAACAATTTTTCCAATTTGTTTGACCTTTCATCTAGTTTCGTCTGACCCTATTGTCTGGTCCAATTTTGACCCTTTAGATGACAAAATCTCACTGCAATATCTCATAAAAGATGTTGGCATTGAAGTCCTCTTTCGAACCCTTGAAGAATGACCTTGATCTGATATCCCTAGAGCAAGTTATGTCATTATCCCGAACCAGGTTCATTATGATTAAGGACGGAACCTTGTTCGATTCCTTCAACCCAATCTTTGTTATCCGACCTCTAAACGAAATGAACCTTAAGACAGTAGATTCCTCACTCACTGTGCTATCTCTCCACAAAAATTAGTAGCATTCCGAATTGATTGAAAAAAGGTTTCGATTGAAGGAAAGTGAAGGAATCTGTTTGAATAGTATGAATTGGTGTTATTTTACTGAACATGCTTCGACATTGTGAATATGTCTGGATGGAAGTTAAGCATAGAATATTTGCTTCAGTATAAGAATGATTAGGAAAATAGGGCCTGACACTTAAGGTATCAAAAAATGAAGATAAACCGAGGATGACTAATGAGGGTTAATTGGAATAACCATACATGGTAACAAGCACAAGCACACATTTTCTAACTTCGAATGTTGAGCTCCGGAAGCAGGGTCCAACAGTTGTGGTATCAAAGCAAGAGTTGGGTTCTGGAATCGGTGCCTAACATGGAGAGTTATGGGAAGTTAATGGTCATGAATATCATGCATTTATGAAACTTATGAGAAGTTAATGACTATAAATAATATGCGTTAATGGAAGTTTTGGAAGTTAATGGCCAAATTGGTAGCCAACAACGTTTGTTTCTAATCCATTCCATGCAATGTTTTCAACCACGATCACATCGCAGTACAATCACTAAACACTTTCTCATATCTTGAATCATCATTCAAGACTATTCTACTCATCCTTCGAATCTCCTATGTGTGTGACCTATTAGATTCTCGATTATGATGGCCACTTGAATTAACATTTAGTTCAAGTAGGTCAAGAGCGGTGTCTAGCAACATGTTATGATCCCCAGTTGACCAAAAAGTCAGTGGTTTGACTACGAACCCTCCATAAGCAATATTGCCTTGCAATTCGTCCTTTTACTATATATACTTACTTGGTTTAAAGTATGGTCAAAGTGTCAATTCCCATTAGACTGACTACATCACATGTAGTCCAAGTGATATGAGATCTTGTCTTGAGGATCTCACTACTTTATGTATCATTGAAGACTCTTTTGATGACACATATCTGCTCTGGCTAAAGATTCCTGAGTAATGACCCCGATAAGAAGTTGTGGGTATCATATCTATCTATCTATCAGGAGTGGTGAATTCTCTATTAGTTACTCAATTACTTCCGAATACCTCAAGTTGTACCCAATCACCACCCTATGAGTAACCCCTAAAAGACACTGATGAACGGAATCAAAGCACATAATCAGCATTCGAGATATCCTTAAGCACTTCAAGTCAAAGGATACTTGCATCATTGCTATGATGAGACTATCAATAATACTAGAATAGAATATCTATATGATTGTCTCATAGTAGGTCAATCAAATGTACTTATTACCCCTAGTAAGCATCCATATGTTAACTCTAAACAACTCATATCTATAGCTTATAAGAGCTACTGCTTAATCCAATCAATAAAAGGTATTAAAAGTACAACATCGAATTTTAATCCATTAAGCATTATTAATGGTCGAGTCATAAGAGTAAGAGTTAAGAAGATTAATGAAACTCTGATGGGCTAATCGAAGGCATATAAGCTAAAAGTGCAGGTTGCTCTGCAGAATTTAGTAAATCCTCAAATTCAAGACTATTGAACATAATTTAGAAAATAAAGTAGAAAAAAGTTTTATTATCAAAAATAAGAAGATTATAGAATTCCATGTTGATCGAGACTACAAATTATTGAAGACAATGTTATCTATCCAAAGAATTAAGAATTAGGTCATTTGGAGCTCTGTAACTAAAGTTATGACTCTCGGAAGTTGATAATTTGACATAAATGCAAGAATGATGAGACAACATTGATTATTTGACTTATTTTTCCTATTTTGGAGGGATTTCTTAACTATTCTGATTTTAATTTGTTTTCTTATTCTTTTGCGTATCTTTAACTTATTTTCCTATTTTATAGTTACAAACTAGGAAATTCAGTTTATTTTAGAAGTTTTTTTATTTTAGGCAGGCCGAATGTTTCTAAAACCAATTCATAATTAGTTTTAAGTTTGGTTTTTAGGGTTTGATGCCTTCCTTTATACAACTACACTTTTTATGCATGTATAAGATAGAATTATCATCAATTATATTCTGGAGAGCATTTTCCTTTTTGGTTCTTTATTGAACTATTTGAACTTATCAAGTTTTTAACTTGTGGCGTCCATAATTTAAACTTATACTCACCTTCTCTTCTTATTCTTATTGTGGTATGTACAACCTTTTTTGTCACTTAAGTTCTTGTTTGGTCATACAAACAACAGATCTAAGTTCCTTTCATAAATTTGGTCTTTTAGATGATTCTAAGGCAAAGTTATCAATTCTGGTTGCTGGGCCTTACTACTCTTAGTGAGGTTCACATCAAAAAATAAGATGTAAGAGCAAAAGCTCCAATAAAAAACATAATTGTTACTTAAACTTTAATATGAATAGATATTTGTAATTAAAATTTAATTAAGACTATATGAAACCTAAAACGGTAAATAAAATTAAACCTAAAACAATAAAAATTGTTTGTAGTCTAAACGATAAAATGTAATTGGCTATAATTTAAAAATAATTGTATTTAAAACAAAATTAGTGGAATGAATATATATTCCAAAAAAAATCCCTCTTATACCAAATGATATGAACTCGAGAAAATTAAAACTATAGTAAAATTTTGTTTGATGGAATCAAGCCATGAACAGGCATTGCCACTGTAATCTTCCCCTACAAACTACAAACTAAAGGATGACAAGTTGCTGTGCTCTTATCTCCCTTCCTCTCTCTACTTCACATTCATCTCCCACAAACTCCTTTTGTTCAATTACTCCTCATTTCTTCCAACACACGCATTTACGTCCCTTGACTTGTCAGACTCCCACAGCTCCACCATGTCTCCTTCCTTTGTCTCCAATTGTTACAAAGAAGAAGAGGAGGAGGAGGAGGAGGAGGAAAAGGGAAGTATGGGTTGGCAATTCCGACATTTCCACCGAATCCCAATGCCGTGCTTCAGAACCTGCTAATGATTTTGTTGTTGTCAACTTCTACCGCTTCGTGGTTATTGAAGAACCCCATGTCGAAGTTGCCAAGCACCTGTCTTTTTTGGAGGTCTGGTTCTATATGATGAGATATGTGTGTTTATTTTGTTCTTCAATGCGTTTCCTTGCTTATGAATTGTTTGTTTTTAGGGTCTTGACATTCATGGCAGGATATATCTTAATGAACAGGGGATTAATGCCCAGGTACTCTTTGTTTTATTATATTGATCTTTTCTTTTTTTTTACTTTCTTGTGTGTGCTTTATCTTTTTGCATTTTGGATTCTATATCAAATTTTGTCTAAATAACGTGAATTATTATTTGGGTGAGACTTGGTATATTTGAGTATTTCTTTGCTTCTGAGTCAAAATAAATGCGTTTTTATCTCCTTTTTGAGTATTTTAGTAACGTTAGGTTATGAAGAAGGAGATTGTAACTCAAAATACATATCTTGACGCAGAGCTTCATCTTGTTTTTATTGCTGCTATGTTAAATATTTTGTTTTATCTTGTCTATAGAACCTTGGGATGGAACGCTAAAAGCCGCACAATTTTTGTTGTAAGGTTTAACTATGTTTACACTGCCTTGCAATTTTTGTTGTAAGGTTTACGTTTGCTAATATTTCATGTGGTATAGTATTTTCTGAAAATGATTCGCTCCTATTTGTGCTTTGATTGCACTTTCTTCTGTTGCTACTTCTATATTTGGAAAACGAAAGTGAAGCAGAGTGGCTTTTTGGTTGGTAAGGCCATTGAAGATTTGCATCTGTTGATTGTGATTCCACTTATACTGTTTGTTTCTTTTCTCACTTCATCGACAATCTCAGTTTATCAATTCTGAAAGTTAATCTCATTGTTGTGTCCACTGTACTAGATCTGTAGTTTATGATTTCTCAAAAACTGTGTATCATGCTGCAAAAGACTAGTTACCATGTATACAGTGTGATCTCATTCATAACCTGGTATGCTTCCTTCTTTCCTTGAAGATGACCAATTTTACTTTCACATGATGTCCACAAGGTCATTTTTTATAACATCTAACCAAATCAATTGATAACCTAAATAATTAATTGACATTTTTATACTTTTGTTGAATTTAGTATTGAAGTGTTATGGAATTATGAAAACGATTCTGTGCATGTTACTATCTTATTAGGTATGTGCCAGATTGACAGTTCTTATTATAGTGATGGAGTGGTTAAAGGCTTCAGAATGCATAACTTTAATGACTTGTTTAGCATCTATGTGACATGTTAATCTCTCTTGCTCCCTTATAATGTTTTACATGTTTTTGCAGTACAGCGGGCCATTCAAAGATGCTCTTGCATATGTTGAATGGTTAAAAGAAGATTACAGATTTTCTGATGTACTGGTTCAAATATCTCCATCAGTCAATGGACATGCCTTCCCAAAATTAAAGTTGCGTTATAAGCCCTCATTAGTGCAGGCGAGATATTCTTTCTGCATATAGCTTAAGTGTTGGTTATGAATTTGTGTTTTGTTTAACTTGTTATCCAATACTATGTATACTGGCACTGATTGTTGTAAAACACTGCTGCATTGTTACTTTTAAGGAGTTTCATCCTGGTTTTCTCATTTCTTAGATATATATGAAACAAAAATGCAACATAATTTGATACTATTGTACATACATATAGGTAGATATGCTCAAACATATTGGGCAAGTATTGTTCTACTTCTTTTCTATTTCTTATATTTCTTCAAAATTATATTATGTTTCTTGCTTGCTTGTACATTTCCTTTTGAGCCATGGGTTAGAAGCTTATTCATGGTCGTCTATGGCTAGTGAAATTGGTTATTTTTGAGGTTCTACGTGAAAGGTTAGCTTGGGGTTATCATTTTTTTTTATTTTTGAACTGAGGGGACTACAAAAAGCTACTATTAGTTATGTTTAGGCAATGTAATCCTTTAACATTACAAGTGAAAATTATAGTACATGTTATTTTCTTTGCCAGATGGAAGGAGGTATCCAACATCTCCCTTTGCTTGATCCTTCCATGCGAGCAACACCTATGACACCATCTCAGTGGAAAATAAGATTGCAAGCTTTAAATGAAAAAGTTGACATATCAAAATCCGTGCATGATTCAAGCTTTGTTCTTCTAGACGTGAGAAATAGTATGGATCTTCCCTCTTGGATTATTATGTTTTCCGTGCATTTCTGTTACTGTTACATACAGCCCTTTTAAAATTTTGATTTTAGTGTCATTGGGATGTGTCAACATACTTCTTTATTTCGGTTCCAAAGTATATTATGCTTATAATCTAGTGATAATTGAAAGTGAACGTTATTCAAATGAACAGGCTATGAGTGGGACATTGGTCATTTTCATGGGGCAAAACGACCTGATGTAGACTGCTTTAGGAGAACTTCTTTCAGGCTGTCTTACAATCAGGTTTAATGAGTTTTTGACATATATTACTCTCAAACCTACCATTTCTTTGAACTCTTTTGCTTGGATTGTTCTTATCAGTTTATTTTTTAAGGATTGTTAACATAGAGAACATGAGGTTCTACATGATAGTTCCTAGTTGATTGATATATGACTTTGGAAGTTGTCTGTGCATCTGGCATGCTGAATTTCATATGCTTAGGCACTAATTAATTTCCTGGTTTCTTAATGCTAGACCCGTTGTTATCTCAATGCATTGTGTTTGGAACATTGAATAAGTGGGTCTACTAAAAAGATATTCCTCAACATATCTCACAAGTAATTGATTTACAACCTCTCTATTTTCCTTTTTGGTTAGACAAGAATATGATTTTCACATATATTTTTCTTATCTAAGGACTATCTCCTCATGTTGCACCTACTTGACATTTTCTAGGTTTGGACATTAGTTCCACTTCAAGTGTGGATGATATGTTACTTCACAAAAGAGACTGAGTTCCTTGTTTACCCGATGAAGTTTGATTTTACAATCTGACAATCAATTAATAGTTTGAAGGATAGGTGAGAGATTGCATGTAATCTATTCAAATGACTAGACTGGAACTCTCAGTTTCCTCATTTTAACAAGCTTCAAATTTGTCTCTATTAAAATTGACGTAAGGCTTTTGAGTTCTACACATTTCCTTCTGCCCTTTTGTTCTTCCCCTTGCTATTTACAATTATCTCTTTCCACACCTTTCTCTTGCATTGAGGATTTCTTTATAGCTACTTTACATGGGATATGAAACCATGGGGAAAGAAGGTTATCTAGCTAGAGGCTTTTGACCTGAATGTAGAGGGTGCACTCTAGTAGATGAAATGATTGTCAAATAACTACCCTGAAACATGAAAAATTAAAATGGAATGAGAATGAGATGGAGAAGGTAATGGATATTGTCAAAGTAATTTTGGTTTTCAGAGAGTAGCAAAGAAAGCACTCTACTTGCAGTAATAAGAATTGCAAACCATCTTATACTATAAAGTCATCAACTTCTAGTGGATGCAGTAGGATATAAGGTGTATCTATACTAGTCCTTCAAACTAATTAACTTCCACTTCTATTACCTTGTTATGACATGTTAGGAGAATCACTTTCCTTCTATGTCACCATTGCTATTTCAGATAAACCATATCTTTCTTATGTCCAATTCTCCAAATAACGCAACGTCGTGATATCTGCATTTGATGGTCCAATCCTGAAGCATAGTTTTTAAATATATTGTGTCATTTGGAGGATTGATGACCTCTTTGTTGTGGTGATGCTATGGATGATGTTCAAGTCTTATTCCATTTCCATTTATTCAGGTCATATCTACGGATCCTTTAGCGGACATTGATAAAGAGAAGACAGATATATTGATGTATTGTACAGGAGGCATAAGGTGCGATGTGTATTCCACCATCCTAAGGTACCCAACTCATTCTCACCATTTCCTTTTGATATTTACCTTATTTAGGTCTAATATGTTGTATCTACAATCCATTAGGTATGTATCTATGATACTATGGGATTTATTTAAAATTAGAAATACTGTCATCTAAGATCTCATGTCTTGTAATTTTATATGAGGCTTCTTTGAGGTTGTTAACAGCTGTTCTCATGATTTTAGGTTTGGTTTTTAGGAGTTAATTATGTACATTCTTATTTCTTTAATATTTCTTATTTAGCTAGGGACATTTATGTAATTATTTGTATCTCAAATTCATGCATATAAGTGATTAACAGGTGTAGGAAATAGGTGTTGACAGCCCTATTTTATTCAAAATTTCCCGGTTCTGAGAAATTCATGGTATTAGAGCCATCCTGCTAACCCTAGCCGCAACCTATATCTTTGCATTATTTCAGCCGAAACCAATTCTTTTTTGAAGTCCAATGGTGCTATGTACATATCTGGTGGAAAGAAGGAAGAATCTTTTATGTCTATGAAAGAACATGTCACTTTTAATGACAATCCGTCTTTACATATTAGTCCAGTTAAACTAGATGGAACACAATATCTTGCTTGATCGCAGTCCTGCCTGTTGTTTATTTAGGCTAGGGGATTGCAAGGTTATACCAATAATGGAAAAATAAAACCAGATGAAATTGATCCGGGATGCAGCAAATGGGACGTAGAAAACCCTCTCATCATGTCGGGGTTGATCAACTCAATACAACCACAACGAGGTTATCTTATCCTAGATACAGCTCAGAAATTTTGGGATGTAGCTGCCCAAACTTACTCCCAATCTGGTAATGCTACCCAGATGTATGAGTTGTAGGAAAAAAGTTCAAACCAAATTGCCCAGTATTTTTCTGAACTTGGTGGCGTGTGGAAAGAATTTGACTTCTATCGGGATTTTCAAATTTATGACTTAAAAGCCACCTCAAGACTATGGACTATTGCTTTACAATATTAAGATAATTAGAACTATGTGGTAGGGGAAGTGCGATTCTGTTCTGTCTATCCTCCCCTGTTTGATTATCATTTTTGCTCTATTTCCTCATTTCATTTCCTCTATAAGTTTTACTATCTTGATATGCAGGCAACAAGGTTTTCAAAATTTATACACCTTGATGGGAGGGGTTTCTCATTATCTCAAGAATGAGGGCCCTGTAAAGTGGATTGGAAATTTGTTTGTATTCGATGATCGTCTTTCTCTTCCGCCATCTGCCTACAATCATGAAGTTAAAATTCAAGCTAACGATGCCGAAGTTGTGGCAGAGAGCAATTCATTTGCTAGTTGCTATATATGTGGTTTACATGTCCATGATTTGAGGCATAGGAACTGTGCAAACCTTAACTGCAACCTGCTTTTTCTGTGAGTTCCTCCTCTCTTTTCTGCCATTATCTTTTGCATCGACCAGTGTCTGCACACAACTTGCCATCAAAATCATTTCAATTTAACATATATGTGACAAAGGATTTATATGTTACTGATGGTATATTCGAAGGGTGCTAGCATAATCAGTAATAGTTACTAATCTTTAAAGGATCTAAATGTACTTGTGTGAGCCAATCATTGTGTGAAGTTATGCATAGAGAGACCAAAGTCGGTGGCTTTTAACCTCTCTGGCATCAGCCATAAGACGTATATGTCATATAGCAGCTACAGTTTGCTGGACCAGAATTTTATGTTCATCTGTTTTTTGCATAAAGAAATCGAATAATATTAGTACACTTAAAATCTGTCAGATGCTGTGAGGACTGCTTGAAGGATTTAAGAGGATGTTGCTGTCTGAAATGCACTACTGCACCTCGGCTTCGACCAGTTCTACCTGGAAATGAGAGATACAAGAAATGGCACACGTACCGCGAAGCAAGATGATGATTTGATCAAGGACTTACCCTGGAGCCATATTCTTATACTTAACTTGGTCAGCCTTGTTAAATTTTGTAAGGCAGGCAATGAGAGGTTTTGAGTAGGGAAGTTTTATTTGGCCATGGTATATAAGAATCCAAGCAACTTGGATTGGAGATAGCAAAAGTACCCATCAACCATTCAAAAGTTTATATTCAAGTGGGACTTGTTTTGTATGCTTCATTATACACCACCCACGAATCTAATTTTTAGGCTGTAATGTACAGAGGACGCCCAGCTGCTCAAAATAATGGTTTATTTCTCTCAAAAGTCACTCGTGTCCACTTCTTTAAAAATTCGTAGCTTATCGCAAGCAACAATTTAACTTTCTGCTTTGAATCTCCTTGATGCTACGTCACTTTTAGGAAGATTGTTAAGTTACCAATGAAATAAAATTTAGGGTCAAGTTAAGAGGTGCAAGACTAAATGGCACTAGTCATGCTGAACCTCAAGTGATTAGTGTATACAAATTTTACACGACACTTTGTGACACTTGATAATAATATTTATTAAGAAGAGATTTTGTTTTTCTTTAGTGGAATTTTCAATCTTCAGAGTTCAGAGTCTTCGATCTTCCAGTCTAGGCACAGGTTCGAAGTTCAGTTTGAAATATGCCATTCATATCTCCAAAAGCCTATTAATTACCATGAGCACTTGCCAAAGGAGACCAAACCATCTTTTCAACGTGCTAATACTAAAAAGCACCTAAGAAAAATGTACAAAATGCAAGGTCCCCATGCACCAGATTACAATACAAAATGTGAATAATTACATTCATAAAATTACAGCTTGGCAAGGAGATATACAGCACGAACTAAATCAGAAACCACACCTTTCAATAGATGCCAGAACGCACAAGAGCAAACTATGTTTATGGTCAAGCCCCACCCCAGAGGATCAGCCTCCTTTTTCCAGCAAAACCAGCCAAGCATGAAACTCCTATGTATCATTTTTTCTTTTCCTCTCCACTCGAATCAAGCTGATATGGGTTCATAAGGATACACTAGCCATGGATGCTTCAAAGCCTCAGATGCAGATGGACGCTTCTTTGGATTTACTTCAAGCAAATGAGCTACAAAGTCGATGAAGCCTTGGTCCCCCATGGGTAGTCTGTGCCTCAAGGATGTCTTTTTTGGAATCAAGTACTCTAATCTGTTTGTCTCCTGAGGAAATACGGGTATTGCAGAATAAATTATGAACTGCACTCATCTGACTAGCTTTTGGAAAATTATAAAGTACATTCAAGTGCAAGGCCATTGGTAAAAATTCAGGAAACATGCACTACAGAAATAAAAAACTGTTCCATGATAGAACCTAGACAAGAAGAATGATGAACAGCAGACTGAACATTTCCATTTAGAATTTAATTCATTTTGAACAACATTCATGCCCAATTGAAAATCACTTCCCATAGTGCTTGCTTTGAGTACAAATATGCACAGCATGCACCCTTTTCTCCATAGTGCAATCACCTTCAATTTAAATAGAGAATGTCTACTTTCAACGACAAATATACAGACCTTTTGGTTCAAAAAAAAAAAAAAAAAACCACAATTATCCACAATTGGAACTGTATAAATCTCTTAGCTTTAAGCTGGTTCTTTTTTTAAATCTCTTTATTTTACACACATGCATGGATGCAAATTCAAACGTCTTCAATAAATGGGAAATTACAGTGGCATGGGGCTCTGTAATCAATTATAAAGGTAGGAAAACAGACTGGAACCAGGGACCAAGGTCAAATCTTTTGAGCTGTGAGTCAAACTCAAGAGAGCAAGATCTACGTTTAACGAGTAAGTCTATAGTAAATACCTACGAATACCATAAAAGCTCACATCCATCTTAATTCATTCTTCTTGAATCAAATATATATATGAATATATATTCTTAGTACCTACTTGAATGGATTGTATTTTTTTGTTTCAAAAATTATATCTTTAATTTGACATTATTATAAAACCCCGTGCTTACTTGGTTCAGTTTGTAAGTAAAGCATTAAAAATGTAGGTCTATATAACAACTGGTAACCCAATTCAATCTTCAAATCCAATCCATTGCAAGTTGTAACCTGACCGAAATTCATTAGAGTTGGTTTGGGTTTGGATTAAAAATGTTAAAGGGCCAAAGGCAACCACACAAGCATTTGGTAAATTTATGATTTTGAAATGCAAAATTCTCAAAACACATATGCAATCGCAAGAATTTAGTTTAGTGGGCAAACTTGAGCTTCACTTTTAATACCTTTTAACATGAAAGGAAAATACATAATATAAAACTTAAAATTTTAAATGCTATTACTTAAATATATTAATTTAAATTTGTTAGAATTCCGAATGATTTTTTTTTTCCAAACATTCAATCATGATGACTTAACAAAAGAATTTAACTGCAATACCAAACAGATCCTCAAAAAAGCAAGTATTGGAGGCAATGTAGTATTTATACATCAAACTAACCCACCAATAAAAAAAGTTGAACCTGAATTTTGAAATATGATATTGACAATGAAATTCAAAGTTTTGATTCACAAGCCAATATATTACTGTTTTTTAACAGAATTTTTTTTAACTTAGTTTCACATTGGATGATATTGCTTTGATATGTTAGATCTTACTCAGGACTTGGCCCGAAATAGAAAGCTTTGGTGTACTAGGCTACAAGTTAAGGGTCTCTATTGAAAGAGGACATTCACTTTCGTGTAGGTTTACCAAAAACTTGTCCCCTTTGCATTTATTGTGTAGTATGTTACTTCTCAAGTGTACAGCTTAGATTGGCTCCTATGTAATGTAATTAAGGTGTTGACAAGCATGGTCAGAGTTTTTCATGTATAGGTCTTTTGTGATCGGTATGGGTCTCTTTTGGTACGTATTTCATTGAACGTTTATTGCTATTCCTAGACATGCTCTACAGGTACGTTATTTTGTGTTATATTTATTACTCTTGTTCGGGGTTTCTCTTTATTACTCTTGTTCAGGGTTTCTCTTTAGTATTTATTTTCATTGAGTTGTATTTTTTATTATTTAGTTGTTTTTATACCTTTTACATTTATTTGGTTTATTGATTTATTTTACCTTATTTCTCTTTACGCACATCCATGTTTATTGTAGGTTCTTCATGACACATTGTATGTAAGTCTACCAGAAATAGCCTCTTTACTACGTAGGGATAAGGCTAAGTACTATTGGACCTGTCCAGACCTCGCCTGCTGCGTGTTGATGATGATGATGATGATGATGATGTTAATACCAAAAAAATGCATCACTATAGATTAATATGCTAAATAAAAACAAGAATTATGTTCTCATAGTTTTTAATAGAACCAAGTCTGAGTGACAAAACAGAGGTTGGCAATCGCTAATCTATGGTTATATGATATTTAACTCAAGTATGACGTTTTTTAAATTTTAAATGTAAATTATCTAAAAATTTCTTAAAGCTAAACTTTGTTTGCAAATAATATATAGTTGACCTTAAGATGTAAAGATACATGTGATCTTTTTTGCTTATTTTCATTATTAATGAAAAGGTAAGTATTTAGCATTATTCAAAGAGGGCATACCCATTAAAACTAATCCAAACTGACCTAAACTAAGTCCATTGAGTAGATGCAAATTTGTGCGCTACCACAAATGGTGAAAAGCTGAGTTCATTCTCAATCAGCACCAATTCAGAGTTGTTCAACCCTATTTAAAAGTAGGAACTTAAGATTAACAGATCAGTTTCAAGTTTAAAGAACTTGAACCAGGTGCACCAGGCATGGGTTTGGAGACAAGGCTGGTGCTTGTAGCCTTAACTTCCACATAATTATGGGGCTGAGATCTTGACCTAAGCTCAGCTCATCCCAAAACAAACCATGCTCAATTCTAAGGTAACAGGGGGGAAAAATTCAATTTCAATCTGAAGTCGCCAATTTTGACACAATCTAAGTTTCATTAGGAATATAAGAAACTAGGGATGGCAATTTTGGCCCTACCCTACCCAAAGTTATCAGGTTTCGAGTTACGCTCAAGCTTGGAAGGTTGGGCATGAAATAGTTCAGGCAAAACGTCATTTTGGCCCTGGAAAGATAGGGCCCATCGCCATCCATAGGAATATAACTCGAGAAAAACTAGGGGATGAGAAAACATGTCAAGGCAAGGGAATTTCCAACAACAATGCAAACGCTGGCAAATTTTTCTAGCAACATAGACAACCTTAATAAGAACAGGAAATATGAAGGAAAGCATAAAGAATACCTGATTTCGTTGATAAAGCATGTGATTTTTTGAAAAGTACTTGTATGTATCCCGTCCTTTAGCGAGCATATCTTGATCAATGGGTCCAATAATTCCAAGAACTCGAGCTAATAATGTTGCTGGTGAATCATTTTGAAATAGAACCTAAATCAAGTAGTTCCAATAAAGTCAATCTAGAAAGTAACAGGAACATAAGCCAACTCTAAAATGTTATTTTACATAAATTTCAATAATGTAAAAAGTTTTTAAGTATGAAACAAATCTCCAAATTAATCAGTCGTCAAGGAAAAAAACTCAAAATGGAGCACATTTGCATCACACAATTTAATGTAAAGTTTCAATATAACAGCCAATTGCAAATGCACCCTAAGCCCGAGAAACAAAGCTACTTTAGTGATCATGTTCAAGCAAAGTCTAACACGTTTGAATGTTCACCAAAATGGCTTATCTAGCAGTTATATAGAGAAAACTCTTCAATCAAAATGATCTGAAAGATTTTGGAAATTGAGGATACCATCCCTAAATCAAAAGGAAAGGAAGTGCTCTAATTCCTTTTTCAAAAGTTAGAAACGAGACAAATCATGGTTGGACAAGTTTGTGTCAACAGGGGTTTTGAGCAAAGAAGCATTTGGTAACCTTCAGATTCTTAACAAAGTCTTCCTAAGTACTAGTGGACATTCTTGGTGGAGACAGACCTTTTTTAACTCACTAAAGGTGCAAATTAGTAGATTGCAACAAGTAGACAATTACGTTTAGCAGGCTTTCTAATACAATGGGGCTCGGGAAACAAGTGCAGAAAGGATTTGAAGAATTTCTGAGAGTTTCTTTAGGGTTGGGAAAAGGCTTTTTTTCCTTTTGCTTGATTCTTTGGGAATCCTCACAGAAAATTCAAAATTCAAAATGCCCTTATGTTTAGCTACAGTTACAGATATCATTCTCCTGAATGCATTAGGAAAAAGAGCAAAGAATGGAAGCAATAACAAGATAGCTATCAAATTATAGGACAAAGAAATTACTGAACCATTGATTTCGTGGAGTCTACAGGGGGAACTTTTAGTAAAATGGAGATTGCATGTACCAGTCTTTAATATCTAAAAAGGAGAACTGTTCACACTGCTTTCAAGGAGGAACACTCAAGTTTTGAAAGTAAGATACAAAGATCTAGAGTCTTATCCATCTACAAATACCACGAAAGTCCAAAAACATATTTCGTAAAAATTTTGGTTACCTTCGTATCATCTGAATGATCTATTCCCAAAAAATCCTTTAAAGAACTCAAGGACTCCATAACAACAAGGTTTATCATCTCCATGACCATTAATCCTTGTTAGCTTATTAAGTATGTCAGCAACATTCTTCTGCCATGGTAGCTTGGAATATTTTATTAAACTATGCAATAGCAATTTGTAGCACCACCATACACTAATTAAAGTTCACTTATAAATGACAGATGAAGAAAAGAATTATTAAACAATGGATGCAATTGGGCCTGTATTTCTTTCTTTATTGAGTTATTGCCCCTTATCTAACAATTGAGGTGAGGGTACTAGGAGATAGAAGCAGGCGGGACAACTTACACACAATTGTCTAAATGACATGAACGAATAAAACTTACATTGCCAGTGCAAAGTTCAGCCAGGATGCAGCCAAGTGACCATATATCTATCTTCTTATCATATGGAAGCCCCAGAATGACTTCTGGTGCTCGATAGGATCTTGATTGCACATATGAGCAAAGGTGGTCTGTTGCGAAACAGCTACTCCCAAGATCAATGACTTTTACCTCACATCTGCTATAACTTTTCACCAATATATTCTCAGGTTTCAAATCACAGTGTATAAGGCCAAGACTATGTAAAAATTGCATAGCCTCCAAACACTGAATCGTAATTGACTGCATGAAGGACACAAATGAAGGTCATTCATGTTTGATAAAGACAATAACAACAGAAACATGTACCCACAAACCTGCAATCTTGGCATTGTAAAATAAACTTCCCCTCCTGATTCCCTATTGAACTTATGGAACTCGTATAAGTTTGCCTTGAGAAGTTCACAAACAATCAACAAATGTTCCTGCATAAAGAAAACAAAGCTGAGTAAATAATGTAGCATGTTTCAATGAGTTAAAACCACGTCCAACTTAAAACTTGAAAAAAAAAAAGTTAGACAGGACACATATTGAGCCAACATAATTATCAAAACAGCCAAACCGTAATTGAAATCGAAGTTCAAAAGTTTAAAACAGTAAACAAGAAAATTGGAACCAGTATTCACTTTATATCAACCTTTGAACACTCTTTGGAATACTATACAAGCTTACAAACTGTGAATTATGATATCGTTTAAAGCATGGACCACAATTGAACAAATTCGCACTCTAACTAACAGAAGTACTTATATACTTTGAAACATAAATAAATTAGCCATTTAGTTTTCTTTCTAACTGTAGCAGTAAACTAATAGAAAGTTAATGACAAAGGTAAAGATAACTTACTCGGTAATAAAAATAATCGTACAATCTAAGAATATGGTACTTGTCAGCCGGATCATGCTTGTTGACATACTTGAGAAGTTTTATCTCATCGAGACTCTGATCAAAGAAGTCCTTGTTGTTCTTTATAATTTTGACACAGACATCCATGCCTGTGTGGAGGTCATGTGCTTGTATAGCTTTACTGAATGCCGCAGATCCAAGATACTCAGTCACGTGATAGCGCCCAGCTATTATAGAATTCAAAACAACATGGAAGTTCTTGTCCTCCTCAAAACCAGTTCTGGAAAATTAATGCAACACTTCAAAGTTAAACTTCAATTTCAAAGTAGGGCCAAGAGTAAGATAGCAAAATCCAGGGAGAAGAAGAGAACAAAAAACAACTTTTTATCTTGAATATGTCACATAAATGACATAAGCAAAACGATGTCTGACGCATGAAGAGTGCAACAGAAAACCACACTTATAAGCATAACTCGTTAAAAAGCATAATACTGATAAAGAAAAGAATTCCACAGTTGCTAAGACTTGTCGGGGTCATCACTCAGTGTGGTAGCTCTTTCACAAAGTAAACGAGGGTAAGGAGCATGTTTTTACCAAATATACTAGTGTTAGCCCAGACGTAAAAAAATTGTAGAGGTTATAATTCAGCATGGCACCTCTTTCACAAAGTAAATTAGGGTAAGGAGCATGTTTTACAAAATATTACTAGTCCTACCCTGTAGGTATAACACCTCTAACAATTACTAAAAAGCATGAAGCATACACAGATAAAGGGTAGAGCTGAGAGATTAGTATTGCAATTGACACAATTTTTATCATGGCCAACAGCATAAATTTGTGATAACATATAGAAATAAGCAATTTATCATTTCAAGTAAATAAGTCTAAAGAGGATACTTGTTTTTCCTGTGCACAATTTTAAGGTTGAAAGTTTCGAATTCCTCCTCCTGAGCTTTGATTTGGCTCACTTGCTCTTGAACAGCAGCAGCCTCTTTATCATCAAGTGATGCTCCAGGATCTTCCCTCACACCACCAGTTTTCTCATCATCTTTCTTCTTGTCATGCTCTTGCTCTGCATAGCCATAATTTGAGAGTGAAGATGGAGAAGAATCTGCAGATCTAATAGTATTGGTATTCATTTCACCCCTAGGACTCTTTACAGTTGAGGAATCACTACTCTTCCGATTCCATGAGGCAAGCATGTCATTATTTCCCATCAAAACATTCAAACACTCATCAGTTTCATCATCAATAACTGCATCACAGTTGTTTGACCATAAGGATTTACTAGATCCAGCCTGCACCACTTGTCCATCCATCAGTGGTGGAGGGAAAGAAAATCCCGCATCAGTATGATTTTTCACTTGAGTAGAAGCAACTTTGTCACTCTCAACCACTTGTTTATAATCTTGTTTAGTGATTCTCTTTTTATCCCTGTTTAGTTTATCAGCATACTTCTTCTCTGAGTCAAGGTGAGAATGTCTAAACCCACCAGTTCGAACATCGTGATCATGAAAATATTCTAGATCCCCCTCGCTGCTTCCACCAACCAAACTTTCCCGTACTTCACTGCCAATATCAGCAGCATCACTGTTAACACCTACACCAATAGATCTCACTGAGCCACGTTGATCATCATCCATACAAACATCATGCAGTCGCGCCCCTCCACATTCATTCAGGATCTTCCCACCCCCTAACATGACAAGTTCATCTGTCTGAGTGACAAATCCTTGCCATACAGGTTCTGCACGCATCAAATTTATCTCTTCATCATCCAGCAATCGTCCATCATATTGAGACATTAAATCACTCTCATTGGTCCTCTTATACATTTCAGTCACTGACAAACCTACTGGATCATCTGAAACTGTAAGTGGTTCAACAGCCTTTCCTTGAAAGTATTGTTCACCAGAGAAGTATGAATCTTCCTCAGCAAAAGATTGATCATCATCATCTTTTCTTGGATCTTTTTCCTGTGGGTCTGGTACACTTCCATGCCCTGTTCCTTTTTCATTATCACTTGGATAATCAATTTCATGAGCCAGAAACCAAGTCTCATCATCAATAGGTTGTCTTGTGTAGCCATCATCATCATCATCATCATATTCATCAGAATCCCAATATTCATTTGGATAGTCTATGGATTCACTTATCCCATCACCAACAGTAGCAAAACCAGAAACCAGATCAGATGTATCCTCTGCAATTCCCTGACTTACAGATAACCAGCTGCCTCCTGCAATCCGCTTTGCAGCTACACCATAATTCAGAGATAAAATAAGAATATGCTATAATAATTCTGTGTGTAAAGCCTATTTAGGATGATAAAGGTTCCAAGTTGCGGTAATAATTGCACTTGATTTGTATCTCATCGCTTAAGGAGAAATGGCATTCAAGGAATTTACATGTTCACTAAGATTTATGCAAGTTATGATTGCCTTGATCTCATATGTGAAGTTATCACCCACATTCATATTCCTGATTTCCTTCTTACAACTACTAGCAGGAATTCGACAACAACTGCCAATCATTACAGAAAATGCTCCAAACATCCTTCTCGAGCCCTTAACCATCCACTTGTTAATTAACACCTAAAACTATCCATAACACTCTCCCCCCATAGATTGACTCAGAGAACCAGACAGGAATGCATAATTGTCAGCGAGTCATATATTCAAACATATGCCAAAAGTTTGATTTTTAAAGAATGAACTATTATTTGCCTCCATCCAAAATTGCTATTAGGCTCAATGACTAATCCTACTACAAGCTAAGACATAAGTCCAAATTACCCATTTAATTATCCCTACCAGTTTCAGATATATCAGCAAATGCACAACCTTCACCACATTAATCAATCAAACAAACATAATATAACACCACTTTACATAATAAAGAACCATGATCAAAGAGGGAATGCATGACACATAAACATAGACTAAAATCTCATGATAAACAGTCATTAGAAACAAGATGATCCAGCATTGATTGCCTATAAGTTGAAAATGTTCTCATAGACAGATCTCCATAAAGAAGGCAATAAAATGCCTTTGTTTCATGATACAAAATCCCATCCAACATGATGATTACCTGACTTCACAAAAGTCTTAAACTCGTGAAGAGTAGGTATGGGTAGAAAAGGATCTACACAACAAACAAGACAAGAAGGACAATTCTCCTTATCCTACAATTATGAAACAATTGAGCAGGTAACTTGATTGCTCTTCAAGTCCAATTATTTCTGTCACTTCTCCATGCAATAACTTGTGCTTATCCAAGCAAGCCAAATGGATAATGAAAAGGCAACTGCTTCCTTAGTACACTAAAACAGAAAGAATTAAGCTTTAAAGATTTTTTTTAATTTTTGCCAACCATCATCACCCAAAAATGTGACAACAATTAACTATTAATGACAACCACATCTCATTTGAGCCATCACCAATTGCTAGGTGTTCAATTTGGTAACATCTTATTTGGGGATCATTCATATACATAAAGGGGTAACTTGTGTTCTAGTTAAGGCTTCCTTAATAAGGACTAACTTAGGACCATGAACAATTCATTTGCAAATTTAACTAGAAACTAGAATATAAACTCATCTAAAGACTTGTTTACAAGGTCAGTTAAAGCTTGTTTTATTAGCTCATTTGAAAACAAGCTTTTATCATTTTTGCACACTCAAAATTTACATAATTTTGTCTTACTAATCAAATGAAGCTAATATAGTAACATAATCATATCATCCACTCTCTCTCTCAAACAAAAGTTGTATCAAATGCTATTATATTCTACAATATTTTATGCTTCAGTCATGTGCACAAAAGAGACCCTAGAAGTATTTAAGTTCATTTTCCATAAATTCAAGAACAAGGCTGCAGTAATGCTAAAGCACAAGACCACACTAGTTCTACAATATTTTACGCTCAAATCAAGTGCACAAAAGAGACCCTAAAAGGCTTTAAGTTCCCTTTCAGTAAATTCAAGAACAAGGCTGCAGTAGTTCTAAAGCACAAGACCACTGGAGTTCTTCAGAGGCTAATTAAACAAGTTGGCCACCTTCAACAGAAAATAAGAATTATCACTTCTAACAGCTCAAAATAGCTAGATCTTATATGTTAAAAGAGATTCAGTAATGATGGATGACAACTGATTTTCCCTATATTTTGTTCTAAAATCCATTATTTGCATCCCCAAGTGTAAAGGAGTAAAAAAAACATAAGTTTTGTCACAGTAAGACAATGAAAAAGAAATAAGTCAAAACTAAAGTCCACTGACCTGAAGAGCTGATTTCTTGTCCAACAGGGACGTCAAGAAACGACCCTATGAACAAAGCATTATCAGCAGTGCCAAGCTTTGCCCCTGGCCCTTCATGCTCAAACTTTTCCTGCCAATTGACATGCATTAACTTCTCCTCTGACTTGAGTTTCACAGGAGGAAGCCTAGGAAATTCTTCCCTCGTGTTATCAGATGCAAGTGGAAAATCAAAACTGCTCAAATTTATTGGCTCGCTACTACCTTGTGACTTTCCCAAGTACAAAGCTCTTCCAACCTCATCCACCTGCTCTTTGATAGCCACTCTAACTTCGCTATTATCTGCTTTTCTCCTTCCTTCTTTTTTCTCCAAAGGACTATTTGTATCATAACTGGTTGACTCGTCCACTTTAGGGAACGGGAAAACAGTCTTGACAGAACAGTCTTTCCATAAATCTGTAGAACTTATAGGCACCTCCCCTCTAGACCATATGACATCTGTCGACGATGCAAGAGTAGTCTTATGTTGCTGGTCAAGTTCCTTTGATTCAGACCTTTCACATTTCAACTCCACATTGGGATTACTAGTACTGGTACTAGCATTTCCATTCCAAGAACTTCTTTTTTCACTGGAAATTTTAACTTCTCCAGTTTTCATATTTGTTTTAACAGAGAAGTTAGGGGCACGAGTACCTCCATCATTTTGATAAGCACCAGAAGAACCATTAGTAGGTTTAAAATTCCATGAATATAAATCAAGAACAGTATCCTCAGAATCAATTACCCCAATTTCTTCATTAGGTTTGCTATCCCGTTCCCCAATAGAAGCAGATGTTTGCCATTTTGTTTTAAAGCCATTTTTACCAGTTCCACATTCTATCTCTTTTACAATAAGTTCTTTGGAAATTTCACCACTGTTTTGTGAACTTGATCCCTGCTTCTCACTTACACATTTGCTCCCGTTCTTGTCTTCCACTAACTTCCATGAGTCTTTGTCATCAATGCTTAGCTTTTGGAGGAACCCTTTCAAATCAGGACGGCTACCGAGCTCACTGCGCAATGCCGCCTCAGCTCTTGTGAAACCATTCTTTTGTAAATATTCGAGAATTACATCAACTGAGCTTGATTCCCCCATAATCAACTTTTAAAAATGTAATACCAGGTACTAAAAAGAATTCCTGACAAAGCCTGCAAGCAAATTGAAGCAAATGAAGGAAACATGGTCAAATTAAGCATTCAAACAAACAAGTGACTGAAAAGAAAGAAAGAAAAGTAGCAACTTTCCAAACAAGAGCAAAAACCTAAACTAACAATTTCAAAAATACCTTCTTCCTCTATGGCAAATGGAAAAATGAAGTTAGGCCCCCAAAAACAAAAGGAAAACCTTGAGGTGATCAAGAACGAGAAAAAGGGGAAAAAAATAGAAAAACAAATTCCAATTCAACAATCCTCTTCCCCGCCACAAATTCAATAAACAGACTCTGTTAGTGCAAAAAAAAAAAATACAAGCACAAACACAAATGCGTAGGAAACATAACAAGTTCTTGACCTATCTCATGTATAACCAGCAACCCCAAATGGCACAACCCTAAAATGTATCTGAACACAAATTCAAATACCTCAAAAAAGCTAAGAAGATCCATTGGTCCAGCCCACGAGAAAAATAGGAACCAAAAGACCCAATCTTTGTACAGAAATCTACAGATTCAAGAAAAACAAAGAACGACCCAGAAGAGACACGTGAATGTGCGTGATAAAAATTAAAAAGAAGAAGGAAAGAGATTGTTACAGATCGAAGATGATTGAAAGCTGACGGGGTTCTCCGAGAAGAAAAGGAGATGAACTTTGTTGTTGAGTGCAAATTCTTTTTCAAAAATCGAACCGTACAAATTTTGGGTTTTTAAAGTCCGGCCTGCAATTTCTCTCAGGCCTGGCAATCTTTACATCAAAATTGTAAAATACATATATTATACTGTGGATGCCTCGAGATCGGTGTCGTTTTATTTCAATCATATCATTTGCCGGTTGGTGCTTCAGCTTGCATGCATGCACGCATGGAGTGGGGATTGAAAGAGATGGAATGAAAGCATTTCCATATATCTATTCATTCCTTAATGCGACCGATCGTAACTCAAAAGCTTGGAAAGTCACTTTAATTTATCATGGGATGTTTAAGGAGAAAATCACTGTACACAAAGCGGATCCCAAAAATTTTTTTGAGTGGGGACAAAATTTTATTAAGGATAAAATTTTATTTTTAATGGGGGCAAAATTTTAATAGGAGTAAAATTTTATTTTTTTTAATGGGAACAAAACTTAAAATAATATTTTTTTATAGAGAATTTATTGGAGGCAGTAGAGGCAAGTGCCCCCACTTGTCCCCATTATAGATCCGCCCTGTCTGTACATACTATACGAGTAGCATGTTCAGTTTTAATTTTGTTATAACAGAAGCAGTCAGTCTCTTTCGTTCAAAACTCCAACTTATTACAAGTAAATACATGTAATTATTACAATTAGTATTGGATGTCTAAATAGGCTAATAGTTTCTGAAAGATTTTACGCCACATGGTAGATTCCCACGAAGTATAAGATTGTGTGGGTCGTCTTTCATTAGAAATGGGAAAAATGAGAGCTTCCAACAGAAGGATAAGGGAAGAGGTTATTTTATTTGACAAATGGAGGGAAAAAGAGTAAGAAAACAACTTGGAGAAAACGTGGAAGATTAACTCTACTTCCTACTCTAAAAACTCTAAAAATTTATTTAGTCATCACGGGGATGTTGAAAAGAAATTGTAATACTGTTTGAAAACTAATTGTAATTGAATCCTGAGTTTGCAATTTTTTGATTAGATTTTGCAACTGAATAACTTTAAAATAAGAATCATAAATAAAAGCGTTAAATCATATTTGATTTAGATTTTTAAATCAACATCGATACATAAGCTTTCTTAGTGGACGACAAGCATGAAGAAACATATTAGAAGAAAGAAGAAAACAATTGGGATTAAACCTCATTAGTAGACGACAAGCATAAACAAATATACAGATTCATTATTTTTTTAAAGCCCAGAAAATAAGCTATAAACTAAAGACATACTTGGGTTTAGCGTGTTCTTCCTGCCTGATTGCGATTTTCTGATATGTGTAGTTTTAATATTTTAACCTCGATAGTTCATAAGCTTGTGGGTCGTTCACATAATACCTAAGATGTCGATCCCATGAGGATGGTTAATCTAATCCTAAAATCTAAGGCTAAAACTAATCGCAGAAATTCAAATTTAACTAAACTAAAACAATGATGCAATTCAATCAATCGATTTAATCAAACAACTTAATTCAAGAATTAATCACAAAATATTAACAAATCAGCAAATTGAGACACACACATCAAGAATCAACCTAAGGAACTACTGATTAAGAGAAGGGAATTTTTTCTTATCTTCAACTATAATCTAACTAATGAATTGTCGGATTATTGGTCCTGGACGATCCTAGAGTTGATTACTCTTTCTAAAGTTATAACCAATAGCCCTAAATTATAAACCCTAATCAGATTATGGAAAGTTACAATTTCTCAATTCACAATTTATTCAAACCCTTATTAAATCTAAAGTTTTTCACTAGACTACCGGAATACTATGTGAGATCTATCTTTACATAATTACCGATTTGATTGATTTCTCATTCTTATTAAATCATCTAACTCTCATTAGTCTAATTTAATTATTTTTCATTCGATTCACTCTCTCAGTTTATCATCAAGTGCAGAAATCAATCACAATGAATCTAAATAACATAAACAATCATATTTTTATTGAATCAGAGATAAAAACAACCCGAAGGTAAGTTTAGACATTCCTCAACATTCATAAAATCCTATCTTAACAACTATCCCAATTCTATACATAAATAAAATTGAAATACACCGCAAACCAGATCTGAACGGATGACCGAGGCATCAACGTCGCAAAACCTCCTATTCTAGGAAGTACTTCACGTCGACTTCTTCTCCACGTCTCTCTTCCTTTGTTTCTTTCTCAATCTCTCGATGAACTCTCTCTAGGGTTTTTTGATGGTGACTGATGCAAGAAGTTCCTTTATCCTCTTTTGTCTTGTTTTTTTTATATTTGAAGTGTTTGTGGCAGGCTCTAAAGATATATCCTTTTTCTGCATAAGAGTTATGTGTGTGGTACCTTGCTAGTTTTGGTCATATAGATGTATTGTTCAAAGATGTACTGGGTATTCTTGAGTCTTGTTAGATTCTCTAGGAAATTACTAGTCTTATTGCATTTCTTCTCCATCTGGTTTATGACCAATTGTTCTCTAATACTATTAAAGATGATTTTCGTGAGAACATGTAAGCCTCTTTCCCTTCCTGCAAATCTTTTATTATTCCTCTCCCTCCAATCTCCTGTATACATGTTGTAATGGCTACCCTGTAAACATCCTTGTCCTGTTTGGCTGCATGGTTCAGTAGTATCTCTTGTATAATGCCATTCAGATTGCTTTGATTGCAATTAAGTGTGCATAGAGAGGAAATTTGTCGCCATACTTCATTAGAAAACTCACATATAAAGAATAGATGGTCTTTGTCCTCTTCATCCAGGTTGCAAAGGATACTCTTTTAGAAGAAAAGAGGAAGTTTAATCTTGTCATAGTGCTTAGTATGTCCTTCATGGCTAGCCAGCTCAGAAAGCTGGCATTTGGCTTGGTGATGTTATTCCATATCAAGTTACACCATCCAATTCTTGGGTTTGTCCAATACTTTAGTTATTTTGCTTTCCTATTTGTTATGTTCGATATAGCTAGGCCATTCCATAGATATATATCCTCTCTTTCATTGTGTCGAAACTATGGTATCAAAAGTGATCTAATCTCCTTTTGGGAAAGATCCTAGTTGCCATCTGCTATTAATTCTTGGATTTTAGCTTTTTTTGAAAATATATGCAGAATATCCCTAGCTATTGGATGGTAAATTAGTGCTCCTTGAAGTGTCCAATTGTTATACCATAATGAAATTTGATCCCTTACCCCTATCCTGCAAGTGATTTGGTGCTGAACTTCCTCCCTCGGTCTAAGTATTTGATTAAAGAACCATAAGAAATTGTTTTTAGGTCTAACTATCCATAGACTACTACCTCTTAAGATATAGCTATGCTCCCATTTAATCTATAATGATTCCTTTTCACTTAAAATTTTCCACAACCTTTTCAATAATAAGCATTTGTTACTTCTGCCAATTGACTCCCATCCCAGTCCTCCAATTGCTTTTGGTTGACATATTTGAGTCCAACTGACTTTAGCTATCCCTTTTTCTCATTTCCCCTTGCTCTATAGGAATTGTTTCATCATTTTTTCCACAAATTTGACCAACCATTGGAGAGGAAAATGGGAGAACACCAATATGTATTCATAGACATAATAACATATTTCAAAAACTGAAGTTTGCCACCATAGGATAACGTTTTGTTTGTCCATGAATCTAATTTCCTTTGTATCTTTTCAATAAGGGGTAGACATTCTGTAAATCGTAGTCATCTCGAAGAGATATGAATGCCCAAATAGGCGATAGGAGGATCATGATTTCCCATGCTAGTGACAAGGGATATATCATTAGCTAGATGTGCAGCACTCTTCGATATGATGAAATTTTTTTTTGAAAATTGATGCTTAATCCTGACATCTCCTTAAATATTTGTAAGGTATTCATTAGTAATGCAATTGAGGGGATATTAACCTTACTAAAAAGGATTAGATCATCTGCAAAACATAAACTGGTTGGTGAAAGCAATTTACACTTGGTATGGAACTTGAAATCTAAAGTTGAAGAGATCTTATATTTCGGCATAAGGGTAAATAGGTAAGAGGAAAGAGGATCCCCTTACCTATGTCCCCTTTTGCCTTTATACGTATCGATGGGATACCTATTGATCATAATCCCAAAAGAAACCATAGATATGGACTCTTTAATCCAATTGATAAAAATCTGGGGGAAACCTATAACTCCCATAGTCTGTAGTAGAAAACCCCAACTGACGCTATCAAAAGCTTTATGGAGATCCACTTTTAAAGTGCAGTTCTGAGGGGATTTTCCTCTTGTGTACCCTTTTAGAAGTTCCTGCAATATTAAGATGTTATCTCTAATATTCCACCTGTTTAAGAATGCTCCTTGGTTCTCACTGATGATGTAGTGTAGCACATATTTCAATCTATTGGCCAATATTTTAGCAATAATCTTGTAACTGAAGTTAGAGCATGAAATTGACCTAAAATCGCTCCATGTAAAAGTGTTATGAGTTTTTGGAATCAAACACAAGGAAGTCTTGTTGATCTCCTTAAGAATTACACCATTTTTGAAGAATTTATGCACTGCTTCTTTCATAATTTTCCTTGTTGTATCCCAAGGTTTTTTATAGAAGAAACCATTCAGATCATCTGATCCTAGAGCCTTCGAGCCAGTCATTTTAGACATCATTGCCTCTATCTATTGATATGTGACTTGCTTGATTAAAAGATCCGCTTGATCTTCAAGAATTTTAACATAAATAAACGTCCTGAAATCTACACTACAAGTGCTAGCATTTCCCTCAGATCCTAGGAGCTCTTAGAAATGTGTCAATGCATCTTAAGCAATTTCAGTTTGCTCAAGCAAGATCTCCCCTGATTCCATTTTGATCGAAGTAGTCCTATTCACATTCTCCCTTGCTTTAATAGTATTGAAGAAAAACCTTGTGCATCTGTCTTCATCCTTAATCCAGTTAATTATAGACTGTTGTCTTACTAATGAGTAGTGGTTATCTATTGCTTGCATGTAGAGCTTTAGGGCCTCCTTCTCCTCCTACGTAATAGACTCATCTGTAGGATTGTCAGCCAATGATTTATATATGAGTGATAGTCAAAGTCTAGCAGCTTTTATCCTTTAGTCTGTGCTCGGACCCCTACTTCCATTTAATCTCTTCAATTCTTGCTTTATAGCCTTTAGTTTTTGCAAACAAATAAACTATTTAGTACCAGTGACTTCAAACTCTACTCCCTTGATAACAGCTTCTTGGAATCCTTCCACTTTGGCCAAAAAATTATTAAACCTAAAAGGGTGTTTTAAATAAACCTTTTTGAAGAGGTTGTCCACCTTGATTAGGGTATGGTTCGAAAACCCTGGGTCTAAAACCATGGTTTTACTATTTGAAAAGTTTGTTAACCACTCTATATTCACCAAAGCCCTATCCAATTTCTTTTTGATAAGCCAATTAGAGCTCTACTTGTTGGTCCAAGTAAATCTGTTTCCCTCATATTTTAAGTCAGAAATTTTCACATCTTTGGTGCAATCAAGCAAATTTGTATTGTAATTAAGCAAATTACAATTCCCTTCCACTTCCGATTGATAAATAGTGGAATTGAAATCACCAATTATAATCCATGGGGCACTAGCTGATCCTTTTAGTCTTCTTTTTTAATTCTATAGTTCCATGCTTTGAAATGTAGTATTATGACCATAGACGAAGGTAGCCAACACTAAAGTGTGCTCCATGTTGAATTTCATTTTTTTATGCATGAATTGCTCACTTGCTTCCAAAACTTCCACCTTTATAAGGTCCTCATCGTAGACTATGGTGATTCTTGGTACTAGTGATTAGATTTTATCTGCTATTAAATTCCAAAACAACATAATTTATTCAGATTTACGAGTTTGATTTTTGTTTCTAAAAGATAAAACAATTTAGGCTTCTCATGTCGGACAAACTCCTTCAAAGCATTGAGCTTCGAAGGGTTGTTTATTCCTCTAACATTCTAAACTAGAAAGGTCATGCAATATTAATTTTACCTTTTAAGCCTTTCCTACTGCTCTGATTGCTCTTTTTAGTTTGTACATGTTCAAGCTTTTCCTTCTAATTTTCCCCTTAATGCATGACTTCTGGCTATTGTGGCAAATGGGTGGTTGCCTATTGTTGAACTCCTTGAGGCTCTCCCTTCTGTAATTCTCCTTTATCTATATTACAATTATCATGTTCTTCCACTCCCTCAGTTTTGTGTTGTGTTGCCATATTCCCTATTACCATCAGTATTTGTTGTTGATCCTCTACAATATGTTTAGTTTGGTCTCCCTTTGCCTCGTAGGACAGACTTTTATCAACTTGAATAACCAATCCCTGATCCTCTAGTATCATTTCATGCATTTCAAGTTCCTGCTCATCAATTTTGGGCTTCTCTTCTGTTTTATTCTCATTAAGCCCCATTAATTCTCCATAATCTCCCCTAACAAAAACTTTCCTTGTTGGCTTTCATGTTTTGCCTTGAACTTATGGGGATGGTTTTTAATGGTAACTTACCATGACTTTATCCCCCTTGAGGGAATTTCCATCTGTCAACCTTAGAATGGGAATATAATCTTTCATCTCCTTCCAAGTATCCATACTTACACATAATCTAGCATAGTCAATACGTTTCCTCATTGTTGTATTCTCATCTATGCATATTGGTTTTCCCAAGTGGCTTACTAACAAGCTTAGGCCTTTGATGATCTAGTATTTCAGTGGAATATTATGGATGTTTATCCATAGTGGTATATTCTTTACTCTACTTTTTTCTAATTCCATACCAGGTTGCCAATTCTGGAGGAACATTGGATGCTGTAAGATGTGCCATGGTCCTTCTTTTATCACTTTTTAGGCCTCTGATTCTAAGCTAAAGATAAAAATAATGTTGCCAATTTCAGTTAACATTACCTCTTGTATGCCTCTTCCTTTCCAGTTTCTTTCAATCCATGCTTGTATAATAGGAAAAGGTGGACGTTTATCCATGAAGAAGCCTATGATCGCTGCTTCCTAAGTTTTTGTGCCCTCCTACAAGATGTCAAGACTTAGGGACACCATTAATTTTTCATCAACTTCCATCGGGGGACTGTAGAAAAGAGAAGATTTAGAGCTCTCCCCTACCACCTGTTTCTAGGTTTTCTTGGTTTGCACAAAATTCTGGACTACATTAGTTGTTGTGAATGGTTTGGTAAAGTTTGGTTGTGAATCTAGGGGGGAGGGTGCTTGCCTCCATATGTTGGGAGAAAAGAGGGAACGGTTCTGGATTTCAAGGGACCTAATAGAGGAGGAGGAGGAGGATGAAAGGGAATGGATGTTAGAAATGTTTAGGTTATGATAGCTTGTGGCGAAGCAGGAGAAGATTCAAAAGAGGAGGATGGAGAGATGCACAAGGTAAAGGAGGGAATTCAGAAAGGGTGGGAGGTGTGAGGTCAGTCACTATAAGGAAGAAGACTAATTTAGGTAGGGTAGCAGCAATATAGGAGATGGAGCAGGAAGTGTTGGTTTAGAAATGGTAAAGAGAAAAGGGCAGGAAAAGAGTTTGTGGGTGGACAGGAGGAGTAGGAAGGAGGATGGAAGAAAGAGAATGTCGGGTTTGTAGAAGGACAAGGGTAAAAGGAAGAAAAGAAAGTAACAGCCGAAGGGACATAGACATAGGAGGAGCAAGGATTGAAGCTCAGTTTGTTGCTAGAGCACTACATCCCTGTAGTTCCCAGAAGATTTACAGTATTCCATTCCACTGAATACTTATAATTATTAGTGACATTTTAAACCAATGTTATTGTATGTAATAGTTAGAATTTTTTATATTATTATACAAAAATATTAAAAATAATTAGAAAGTGGAAGTATTGTATGTAAACAATAAAATATCATTAAATGTTAATACATACTTTAACAAAAATACTTATGAAAAAAATGAAAAATATTAATATTAGTTTAATGACTAATACTCATTTTCATCATCGTTACTTATATAATTCAGATTAAGTAATTTTTTGACCAACTTTTCAAGCTAAAATTTTTCAAGCTTGGCTAATTTTTCTTTTCATTGTAAGTTTTATTCACTACGCTCTAATTTAGTCTTAAGTGATTGATTCTCCTCATGAAGATGGTTAACATATGCTGGTCTTGATTAGGATGAAGTAGTTGGCTTAGGCATAAACCCAAAACCTTTGATATACTCGAATCTTGTATTAAGCACCTTGTTGCAAATGTCATCTACATTAGGCTCATTTCCTTCAGATATTGATGTTTGCAACAACTCCTACATCTTATTATGAAATTAAAAAAATCAATATTCAATTCAAATATTATTAGTTAGTACTATATAAATAAATAAAGTTAAAATTTAATACTTACATAATTATTGTGCATTTCTTCAATCATCTAACTTTCTCCTTCCTTATAGTGTATCAATTTGTAGAGTGTGATCCTATCACACTCTTCTCCTTATAGTTCCTTCTAATTTTGTTTTATAGAAAAATTCAAAACACAATAAATAATATTATATTAACTAATATAATTATAACTTATAAACAAAGAACTTACATATTCATTTCGCACAAAATGATTTGGAGCCTTGGTTATGAGAATTTTTCATTTTTCCTTTGTTAACCTTGACTTTCTCACACTTTTCCTAAATAAAGAAAAATAATCATTAAATCATCTAATAAGATTAATGGAAGCAAATGTGAAGGGAAAGAGAACAAACTTGAACATTGGGAGAGGCCCAATAATCACATAAACTAATCCACTTTTCTAAAGAGATTCGATCCTAAACATATCTCCTTGCCTCCTCATTGAAAGGAAAAGATTTGTAATATTTATATAGAGGATAATGATGATACTCGATCCTTTGTTTCAAAAGTGAAGTGACACAATTTGAAACATCAGGGTTGTCAATATTAACGATATTGAGCTTCTTTTGTAAACAAATAAAATTGTAATTAATCTTTAAATAAGTAAACCGATATTGCATATAATTAAATAAATTGAAAATTTATTGAAACTTTGTCCAAAGCATTCTCTAGCAAGTTGTCTTCCCTCAACTGCTTGGCTTGCTTAAGGCAAGACAATTAAGTTCTGGCAATTACTCCCAACTTACTAGACAATTTTGTCGATTGAACCTTGTCTATCGAACAACCTTGTAAGGCATCAATATGTATAGACAACTTGACGTTCATTGCAACACTCATGTGTTACAACTCACAACTTTTAGTTATACCTCTACCTCTTTTTCTGATGGCGACATTGAAACTTGACAACAAATAAATAATGATAAGAAAATATGCATTAAACATGTAAATATATATTTGAGCATAAGTCTAATTATAGATGTTAAAGATTAACACACCTACAGATCCTTTAGTGCCAGTTGAGGCAGATGGAGGTTGTTGCTGACTAGCTTCATTGGTGGATGAAGTCGATTGCTGTTATTAGCTAGGGTCTAATTGATGTGGTTGTTGTTGACTAGGGACAAATTTGATACTTGCCACATTCTTTCCTTTATCTCTACCAAGTTCCATTATATTAGATATATATAACTCAAATATGAACATTACATATAAACATAAGTCAATCATCAACAATATGCATATACAAAGCAAATTGCAAGGTCCAATGATTGAAACTTGAAATTTTGTAAGGTTCAATATTTTTTAATTATGGTACATAATGAATGCTAAAATATATATATATATATATATCAAAAAACAAATTGCAAGCTTAGCATAGAAAAAGAAAAAATAAGTATAGTACTAATGGATTTATAATGAAAGGACCTAAATATTTTGAGAATAAGTTTCTTGTAATGTTTTCCCTTATAAATTTCCTTCAAATTTAAGACACTTTTATTACCCTAACCATACCTTATCCAAGCCCCAATATATCCCTGATAAAGAGTTTCTAATTTTTCTTTCTAGTTTACATATAAATGGTGAAGATGTGATAATATTGCAAGCCTATGGTAAGAGTTCTGCTATGCATTAGTTTGAGAGTTTAATACTTTTCACCCTAAACACTTGAGTGAAACCTTGGTAAGGGTGTAAAGATTTAGGCTTTTGATTTCAATAAGATTAATGACTTGATTATTATTAATATTGACTTATGAATTTGGTTTTAGGATAAATTGATTTTACTTATCTGTTAATTTGACTAATATGACATGATGATTTAGAGTTTGGATGGACAAGTTGGGATCAATAAAGGATGGATGTTGTAAACTGATAATTTCCTTGAGGAAAAGTAAAAGTTAAACTGTGGGGATGTTTGATAGATGCTAATTTGACTATAATTATAGACCTATATTTGATGTATTTTGCTTGATATTTTATAGTTTTGTTGTATATTTGGTACTTAATTCACCCACATGCATTTATAGGTTATAATTACCTTCATAGAACAAAAGGAGAATAATTCAGATAAAATCATGGCATAAGTCAAAGAATTGAAGCAACTAAAGACCTACACATCCGTGTATAGAGATAGTGTAAGTCTCTGTAAATGTATGAAGATTTAAGAAATTGGTTTACATTGGCGTGTAATTCCACATGAGCAGAAGATACACAATTATGTATATTGCCCATGTGAAAGTGCAAATTAAGGTTTTTTTTATTATACACAGTCTTTGACACGTCTTAAAATTAACTAAAAAAATGAAAGCAGAGGCAAATGGAAGAGAGCTAAATTTTAAAGTAGATCTGAGACATGAAACATCCTGAGAGGTGACAATTTGATCAAATGACAAGTAAAACACGAAATTATCATAAAAAGAAATCTAACCTAAACTTGTACAAAGATTCAATAGAAGAGAAAGGGAGATTTAGAATTATGAAATCTTTGTTTTCTATTCTTTTCATGCATATTTATCTTTGATTTCATTTTCCATGATTAACAACTAAACATGTTTAGTGTTTAGGTGTGATGAACCTAGTTTAGGATAACAATATGTTTAAATCTTTTCTTTTAATATAATTATATTGATTGATCTATTGTGATTCAACTATGTGTTTTACTCTTGTTAAAATATACTTGGAATATTAGTGCATGATTTAATTTCATATGATTGAGATTGAGAAGTTCTTTTGTGTGAATAGATCTATCAAAATTGAAAGAATTTGATTACAAACCTTGAGATAGGTAGATAAAAATCCTCTAGATTAGGGTTAAATTTAATAACGAAGTTCATAAATCGATAATACAATCCTAAAGGTTTTAACTAGAAAGATATTTGTTAATCAACTGATGAATTATTTGCTAGTAATCTTGAGAGAGCTATTAACATAAGATATCAATTTCTACGATCCAATAAATAATAATATAATTGCATGATAAAAGATTAGTTATTTAGTGATTTTTATACTGTTCATGTAACATCCCATCACTAATGAAAATGGTAAAATAGTCATTGGGAACGGGTTAGGAGTGGTTGAAATTGTTTCGCTATGTTTATGCATTCATGTATACACGTGAATAGTGAATTATGCACATGTAATGATTGTACATGCATTCATGACATTTTCCCGGTATATGTGATTTTACTGTGATTATTGTGAAAAAT
>JANVCQ010000009.1:9886709-9900401 GCA_025531925.1 Erythroxylum plowmanianum | reverse complement strand
TACATATATACTCTTACCATTTAATTCAACTAAACCATATTTTAAAATCCCACTAACATTAACATAAGAATTAACTCTAAATAAAATAATTAATCTAGCAAGACCTCAAAATTATTTAAATCATGCCTAACTCCTTCCAAAAAAATCTAGGCATTTTCTGATCAGGTAATTGAAGGAATTTGATAACATTTCCTTCTAGAAAAATGGTTCTCATTGTCTTAAGTTTCTAATAACACCAAAATTATTCAATTTGGTTTAGAAATATGAAAGTTACATCCCAAACATTTCTAAACTATTCTTATACTGAAACAATATTTTGTGCTCAACTTCTATCCAAGAATTGAAATTCTTAAGGACTGAATTATAAATCAATTTCATCCGATAATTTATAGCCCTATCTCTCTAATTTAATCCAAATTAAGAATCAGCTCATTTGGATAACTAGAGAAAAAGTTATGGCTAAAACATCAGAGCATACTTAATGAACAAGTTTCAACTTATAACTTCCAACATATAACCCATCTTGTACATAACTATCTTTTCTAATTCACTTCAAATTCAAGAATTCTTCTTTTCTTTACATATGACTAATCATCAAAAATTTCTCACTTAATAGTTCTAACTTCCAAGAAAAGTTTGGGGTCCAACACAAAGACTACGTGGAATGAGATGCAAAAACTTTTTTTAGAGAAGTATTTCCCTTCCTCTCGAGCTACAAATATTCAAAAGGAGATATGTGCAATTTGACAACATCATGGGGAAACAAGACATGAGTACTGGGAGTGTTTCAAAAGGTTATATGCTAGCTGCTCCACCAAATCAGTGAACAACTCTTGATCCAATACTTCTATGAAAGGCTTCTTCTACAAGAAAGAAGTGTGATAAATGCAACAAGCAGAGGTGCACTAGTAGATAAGACACCCATTGAAGACAAAAATTTGATTTCCAATATGGCTGTTGACTCTCCACAATTCAATTCAACATTCGAGAAGACCCCTAACCACTGAAAGTCAATGAAGCTAGTACTGCTACATTGGAGCAACAGATAGCTAGGTTAACATCTGTAGTAAGGTAAATGACTGCAAACGATGCCCAACAAGTCAAGATATGTGGAATTTTCACAATGGTAGAACATCCATTAATATGTGTCCAACCTTGTAGGAGACTTCTACAAAATAAGTGAATGCTATCAGAAGCTTTTCAGGTCAACCACAAAGGAATCCGAGCTACCCCTATGCACATATCTCAGGATGGAAGAATCCTCCATTCAACACTTATAGGCAACAAGGACAAAAACAAGGCTCATACTAACAACCATATCAAAGACAAGCTCAACCATCAAGTTCTGGGCCTTCACTAGAAGAAATGATGAAAACATTGACTCAAAATACCACTCAGCTCCAAAATAATACCATCCAATTCCAACAACAAAGTAGAGCTAGCATTCAAATTTTGGAGAATTAACTGAGTCATATAACTACTGCAGTGATCTAATTGGAGAATCAGAATTCGAGTAAGCTTCTTACTTAAACAATTGTGAAACCAAAAGAGAATGCAAGTGTAATCACCCCGAGAAGTGGTAAAGGAATAGAGGCACCACACAAGACTCCTATTATTGGCAATGACGAAGAATATGAAAAGGAACTTAAAGTATCTCTAAAAGAAGCTGAAAAGGGAATTAAGGTAAATTCTCAATCTCCTATGATTAAAAGTCTTACTAATACTTTGCCTCCTTTTCCTAGCAGGTTTGCTAAATTGAAGAAATAGGAGCAAGATTGGAGATTTTGGAGTTTAAAAAGGTAGAGATAAACGTAGCTCTAATTGATGCCACAATGCAAGTTTCTTGATATGCCAAATTTCTCAAAGAGTTATGCATGTCGAAAAGGAAATTAAGGGGAGACAAGAAAGTAAGGGGGAAATTTGTCTATAGTCATTTAGAGAAAGCTTCCCCTAAAGTGTAATGATCCAGGTACATTTACAATTCCCTGCAAAATAGGTTATACTAGGTTTGAGAAGGCAATGTTAGATCTAGGAGCTTCAATTAATGTCATGCCATATTCCATTTACACTTCATTGAATTTGAGATCTTTGAAGGAAACGTGTTTTATAATTCAATTGGCTGATAGATCTAATACTTATCCTAAAGGGGTTGTAGAGGATGTTTTAGTGCAGGTTAACGAATTGGTTTTCCCAGCTAATTTTTATGTGTTAAACATAGAGGGAAAATCTTCGTCTAATTATTCACCAATCCTACTGGGTCGATCATTTTTGAAGACATCAAAGACAAAGATTGACATAGATGCAAGATCATTGACTATGGAGTTTGATGGTGAAATTATTTTCTTTAATATTTTTGGGGCTATAAGGTACTCTAGTGATGCTCATTCTGTTTTATCAATTAATGTCATTGATTTTTTGTCTTAAGAAGTTTTGATGTGGATGGTAAAGATAAGTTAGAAGTCATTCTTTGCATGAGTTTAAAGGAAAACACTTTACAGAATTCTAACTTGTTTATTACAAATGAAATGGAAGAGCATTGCAGTCACTATAACCAATATTAAAAAGGTATGTATTTCTAAATATTGAACTACCAAAATCTAATATGAAATCTCTACCTTCGGTTGTGTAGGCACCTATAATTGAATTAAAACAATTCTTGGAGCACTTGAAATATGTGTTTTTGGGAGAAGGAGAAACACTTCCAGTAATTATAGCAAGGAACTTAACCAAGCTTCAAAAGGAAAAACTCATTTGAGTGCTTAAGGACCACATCATAGCTATAGCGTGGACCATAGTTGACATTAAAGGTATTAGCCCTTCGACATGTATGCACCGAATTCTTTTGGAAGAAGGATCCAAACCTTCAAGAGAATCATAAAGAAGATTGAATCCTTCAATGGTGGAAGTGGTAAAGATGGAGATCTTAAAGTTTCTTGATGTTGGCATAATCTATCCAATTTTGGATAGTAAATGGATGAGTCCAATTCATGTAGTACTAAAGAAAATTGGGATTACAGTGGTGAAGAATGAGAATAAAGAGTTTGTCTTTACGAGAATTCAAAATGGATGGCGAGTATATATCAATTATAGGATGTTAAATGTTGCTACATATAAGGATCATTTTCCACTCCTATTCATCGATTAGAAGCTTGAACAACTTACGGGATGATCTCACTACTATTTTCTTGATGGGTATTTAGGTTATAACCAAATTGTGATTGCTCTAGAGGATAAGGAGAAAATAACCTTCACATGCTCATTTATTACATTTGCCTATAGAAGGATGTCGTTTGGACTCTGCAATGCCCTAGCTACCTTTCAAAGATGCATGGTAAGTCTTTTCTCTTAGTATGTTTAGCACATTATTGAGGTTTTTATGTATGATTTTACTATTTATGGAGATTCATTTGATGCATGGATAATTTAAGTTATGTACTTAAACGATGCATCAAAACTAATCTTGTTCTCAATTCTAAAAAATGTCATTTTATGGTTGAACAAGGAATAATTTTAAGACATGTAATCTTATCTAGAGGAATTGTGGTCAATAAAGCTAAGGTAGAAATTATGCGAAACCTACCCTGCCCTACAAATGTGTGGGAGGTTCATTCTTTTCTTAGATATGTAGATTTTTATTGCAGGTTTATCAAAGACTTCAATAAGATATCAAAAAATCTCTATCATTTGACAAAAGTACGTGCCATTTGAGTTTGATAGGGGATGTAAACAAGCATTTGATAAATTGACTGAGCTTTTGACTTCGATACCAATTATTCAACAACCTAACTGGAGTCAACCATTTGAGATTATGTGTGATGTGAGCAATTTTACCGTGGGTGCCATTCTTGGTCAAAAATGTGGCAAGATGTCTCATGTCATTTACTACGCTTCAAGAATCTCAGTCTAACATAATGCACTACTCCACCATAGAAAAGGAGCTTTTAGCTATTGTGTTTGCTTTAGATAAATTTATACCTTATTTGTTTGGTTCTAAAGTGATTGTGTATTTTGATCAAACAAAATTAAGGTATCTTTTATCAAAGAAGGAAGGGAAGCCAAGGCTTATTAAATGGATTCTCCTGCTCCAAGAGTTTAATTTAGAGATTAAAGACAAGAAAGGTGTAGAGAATTCAGTCATGAACCACTTGATTCGAGTCGTGAAGGAAGAGGACTTAGTACTATTGCAAGAGTTGTTTCCGAATCAGCAATTACTAACACTTCAAGGTAAGCTTCCATGGTATGCTGATATTGTGAATTATTTAGTGAACCATAAGATACCTAATGATTTAAGTAAGGCTAAATGGAACAGAATAAAGAGTGAGTCAAAATATTATATCTAGGATGATCCTCAATTATGGAAATGTTATTTTGATCAAGTGATCAGGAGACATGTGCCTGAACATGAATATGAATCAATTTTGAAATTTTGCCATTCTTATGCTTTTGGTGGCCATTTTGGGCCTAATTGAATAGATAGGAAAATACTTGAATGTGGTTTTTATAGGCCAAACATATTTCTAGATTCCTATATGCTCTATAAAGCATATGAACAATGCCAGAAACATGGTAATTTATCTAATAAACATCAAATGCTTTTATCTCCAATTTTTGCATGTGAAATTTTTTATGTATGGGCATTGATTTTATGGGACCATTTGCTTCTTCTTTTGATTTTATTTACAATTTGTTGGCTATGGATTATGTTTCTAAATGGATGGAAGCTAAAGCTACCAAGACTGATGATTCTAAAATTGTTGTAGGATTTTTCAAGTATAAGAATTTTGTTAGTTTTGGAACACCGCGAGCATTGATTATTGACAGGGGTACTCATTTTTGCAACGGATTGGTGAGAAATCTTTTAAAGAAGTACCAAGTCACTCATAAGGTGTCTATGACCTATCATCCTAAAGGTGTCAAACAGAGAAATCAAGTCCATATTTAAGAAAAATGGTGAGCCCAAATCATAAAGATTGGAGTTACCGACTTGATGATGCTCTTTGGGAATATAGGACCGCATACAAGACACCAATTGATATGTCTCCATACTGACTAATTTACAAAACGTTATGTCATCTTTCAATAGAAATTGAGCACAAAGCCTTTTGGGCCATTAAGCAATGCAATATGAAGATGGATGTGGTAGGTGAACAACGAAAACTGCAATTGCAAGAATTGGAAGAGCATAGGCTTATATCTTGTAAGAATGCAAAAATTTACAAGGAAAAAATTAAACTATTTAATGATAAGATGATTGTTAGGAAGAATTTTGTGGTTAGATGAAAAGTTCTTCTCTACCATTCACAACTTAAGCTTTTCCCAAGTAAATTGTGTTGATGTTGGATTGGACCTTTTGTTATTACTAATGTGTTTTCATACGGTACAGTTCAAATTGAAAACTTACAGACATATAAGAAATTCAAATTCAATGGTCATTGACTAAAACCCTTCTATAAAGGATTCCAAGTGGAGGATGTGGAAGTGATAGGGTTAGAAAACCTCTATTATAAAGATTAAGCAACGTGAAGTCGAGCCAGTGATTGTAAATAAAGGCATTGTTTGGGAGGCAACCCAAGGGAAGTTGATTTCTATCTTTTTACATTTTCGCAATTGCTATTTTCCTTAAATGCTCCATTTCTTGCATTTGATGTTACATTAGGGACAATATAAGTTTAAGTGTGGGGGTGGGGATCTTAGTTTGATATTAGCTTTTTTGTATGTTTTATAGCTTAATTGTTGCTTATATGACTTCTTAGATAGTTTTCAAAATATAAAATTTTCCCGTTTTCTATTGCTTTTAAGACTATTTAATCATAACTAGAGTATGAATTGACTAGAAAAATCCATAGCAAAATTTGGCCTATACTTTTGCTCCTGTGATTGGTTAATGTGCATCATTTTTAAAAGAGTAATGACTAGTTGCATACAAAGTCACTGAGATTTTGAGCCTTTATAGATTGACACATTCATATCATTCTCATTGTCTCTTTGTTTATGAGTGGCCTTCATGACATGTACATCTTGAACTTTGCTTTGATTTTCTATTCAAGACTACATTTTTATCACATGCATTATCAAGAAAATGATTAGGCATGCTGACAGGTGCTTAATTGATTATGAAATTATTCCCTAAAACTTAGCGATTATTGACATAAATTGCTTAAGGTACTCACTTTGACTCATATGTGATTTTAGGTACAATTCTAAAGAAAAAAATTTAAAATGGGTCAAAAGTATGATATTTTGGGTTATTTTTTGAAGAATCACTCACTCTAGACATCCATAGAAGATAATGATTTAATGGATAGCATATTTAATGGACAACACATGTTGGAAGCATAAGGAAGTAGAAAATCAACGCTTGCATGTAATTATGTGAATTATTAGCAACATAATTGAAGCAAGAAGAAGCAACACAGTCTATGCTAACACACCAAGAACACACAGTCATAAAGAGTAATATGCAAAACAACTGCTGACAAGATGCACACAAATGACATGCATGCAATGTATAGCTAAAAGAGATGTCCAAAGAGTATGAAACGATGCAACGCAAATGTTGGAAGCCAAGGCCAAAATGCTACACATACGGGAGGATTAAAGAGAAGCAAAACGGCAGCATAGACTAGGAGAAAACAACACCTTTGTAATGTCAGCAGCTCCCTTGTTGCAAACAGTGATTCATGTTAATTATTTCCTACACCAGCCAAAAACGACACAGTATGGATATAAACAATCAAAACGCTAGCTGTTGGGACGTTAAACGCAGATGTATATCCAACATGAAACACAACCATAGAGAGGATTGTAGGCATGAATAGTATGTGTGACCCAAAACCTTAATTTGTCACATCAAAGGTACAATAACAGTTGGAGAGGTGTGAGACATAGCATGGTTTCATTTTTTAGATGGACAGTAGCTTAGGTTAGACAACGTAGAAAAGAATATAACAGAAATGTGAAAGAGGCGCAGTGAAGAATAAAACTGAGAGGGTGGAGGCTCTTTGAGGGTTGAAACAAATGAAGGGTTAATTAGGGGGTTTCAGCTAGGGATCGGAGTGAGGGCAGAAGTAGATTTTTAGATAGACCCATGGAAAACTAAGTTCTCAATGCCGATGACCCTAGTTAAGTATTTCTTAATTATTATATTGTTGTTTCACTCATTAGAAATTGATTGTGTTATCTTATGTTAATTGATTTGGGTATTGTGTATGGATAATCAAATTTTCGTTATTGTTCAGTTATTTGTCTATGAACCCATTGGGTATTGTAAAAAGATGATTTTAATGCGTTCATTGAATTGTTTAATTGCAAATCCATTTCCAGAATTTCGATATAATCTGTAATTGTTACGTTGAAATTCATATGTAGAAACTAATGATTTGTAATCATTAGGGATAACATGATCTAGGTTAAACGATGCATTGTATGTGGTTGTTGCCTTAATTAATCAGTTTTTCTAATTCGTAATGCTACTGCTTAATTAAATCTGGAGATCGTATCCTAAGTTATTCGGTAGTTAGGTTTAATTAACGATTATATCTTGATTAAACATTACCTAAGAGAAAACTATGGTTAATTATTAACCCACAATTAATAGTTGCTAGGAGAGATTTGAGAACAACAAATCAATGAAATATGCTTAATTAGAGTGTAGGTCGAGATTGAACCAAAGAATCAGGTTCCTATCGAATTCCCCACTTTTATCATTTTTCACTTGTTTTCTTTAATTTGTTTTCATTAGGTCAGTTTTATTTTATTTTCTTATTTCAAAATCCAAACCCCCCTTATCCTAAACACTGATTAATTTCATTTCATAAACTTTGCGCACATTTTTTGTGGAATCGACCCAGACTAACCACTGCTACAGTAGTAGTCTAGTTATTTTATTTTGATTAGCGTTACGACACGCGGTCAATTTTGGCCTCGTTGTTGGGGAGTGTGGTGTTTTAGTTTTAGTTTTTGATTTAATTAGTGTTTTGTATATATTTGTTCATAATTGATTTCTTTTCAGTTATTTCGTGATCTTTTCATTTTTCATTTCGTGTTTGTGAAAAAAATCGATATGGACGGAGGTAATTTCTTTTATAACTCATATTCTCAATCCTATAACAATGTTTGGACTAATCAACCTAACTTTTGTTATGGATGAGATAATCATCAGAATTACTTCTATGATAGTTTCAGGATGCATAACAATTCTCATACAGACCAAAAACTTCTTATCACGACTCCGATCCATCTCTAAAAGAGTTGATTAATATTGTGAATGCTAATACTTTGCAATTGCAGCAAAATGCTCTACAATTCCAGAAGGATGGGGGCAATTTTCAAAAAATACATGGTCTAACGCATAAGCTTCGGAGAGCCAACACAACTCGAGTACATCTTTAGAAAAAATTCTTAATATTATGGCTACCAACAATCTTCAAATTCAACAGGATATGCGGCAGTTTCAACATAATATGCAATAGTTATTTCAGCAAGGTGTACAGAAATCTGACAGGATGCTCTACAATTCCAATAAGATGCATTGCCTCAATGGGGAGATATCAATCATTTGGAACTGCTAAGCAAAGAGGAGCAGCTACATTGACTCGAGGTGTACTCAATGAACGTTTATGCGAAAACTTTACAAAATGATAAGAAGTTTGAGAATTTTGAGGTCAACCCTCAACGAATTGCTTGTGTAGAAGAAGCAAAGGAGGAGCTTGAAGCAAAAAAAATACATATCTTTTAGCTTGAAGGTAAGAACTGAGTTCCATTTTATTATTGAGAATGACTCTTCACCATTACATAGCAAGTTAGAGGAATTAAATGAGGAAGAAAAAGGTCAAGAGACATTTGAGATCTTTTCAAAGCGTATGAACTCAGTCAAGATTGAAAGTCAAAGGATAGGGAAGATGTTGAATATGACTGATCATCAACTGAGACCTTATCTTGAAAAACCTCACATGGAGGAGTCGCATGTGACACCTGAAGATCACAATTTTGTCACGTAAGGAGGAAATATGGAGTCGAGCCAACAACCCTAAATAAAGACGCTTTTTAAGAGGCAACCTAAGGAAAGTAAATTTCTTTTCCTTACATTTCCGCATTACTTTTTATATGCATGTGTGTTTTTGAATTTGGTTGTTCTACTTATTTTAAGTTTTCAATCAAAATGAGAGAGAATAAAACACACAAACAAATGTTTTATCATTTTTTGTTTCTTATGGGATTATATAGTCATGAGTAGATAATACATTGACTAGAGAATTTCATAGCAACTTTAACATGTACTTTTATTCTTGTGATTGGTCAATATGCATTATCTTTAGAAGAGTAGTGACTAATGGTAGACAAAACTAGTGAGATTTTGAGCCTTATTAGACTAACACCTTTATTTCAATCTCATTATTTTTTTATAGTATGTAACCTTCATGATATGTACATCTTGATTTTGATTTGAATTTCTATTCGAGACCACAATTTTATCATATGCATTAACATGAAAATGATTAGGCATTCTTTATTTTTCCGAACTACATTAGCCAAATAGCCTACCCTATTGACATGGTTTGTCCCTTGTTAATCCCCTTTGAGCTTTATACCTTTCCTTTTGTATAAACCACATTTTATGCTTTTAAACTTAACCAAATGTCCTACCCAAGCCATAAAGCTAGTGGAATATTTATGATTGTTGAATTTGTGTATGTACAAAATTCTAAGTGCGGGGGTGTACATATGTAAGGGTTTGTTATAATGTTGGGAAATTAGTTTATATCTTATCATTGAAATTCCTATGTTAATGTAATTTCTTTTAATGTAAAAAAGAAAGGAAAAGAAAGAAAAGAGAAAAGCACAAGAAAAGAAAAAGAAAAAGAAAGAAAGATAGAGAAAGAAAAAGAATGAAAAAAAGAGAAAGAAAAAGAATGAAAAATTTGTTTAAATAAATGTGTCAAGGAGGAATTGCATGTGTTGAAAAGTTGTTTATGGTTATTGCATCTTCCTAGAGTTGTAATGAATGTGTTATTTAAGTTTGTTGAATATGAGGTAGATGATGGCTTGGAAGGATCACTCTTATGATTTCAATTGTTGGTTTAAATTGAATGAGTGATTCCTTTGGATTGGTATATGTTTCATGTGATTTGTGTGTGAAAGCTAAACGAGGTTGTGAAATATAAATTTTGCATTTGTTATAACTAATGGTACCCAATTTTTGATGAGTATTGCTTTGTTTCACTAGCTTTGATGACTTTCATGCTACTTAACCCAAATACATCTTACCTTACCTTTGCTCACATTACAACCTTAAAAAGTCCTTTGATTCATGATTTTGCATGTCAACATTAGTGGTAAAGAAATGAAATGATATATAAAGTTGTAGAATGACATGATCATGAATAGTATTGAGTGTACCTATGGATATATTTTAGGTAAACACATTTTCCGAATCGACCATTAAATTACTCAATTTTTGAAGATGATGAATGTCAATTGATCATGAGTAAAAGCTTGAAATGTCGACTTCTTGCTATAATTTTTTAAAGTCATTTATCTTTGTTTATAATTATATATTCTTAGAAAATATGAAAATTTAGTAAATGTTGTTTTTGGATCTATGAGCTTAATTTTGATGTTTTGTCCAAGGACGGTCAAAGTCTAAATGTGAGGGAAATTGGTAGGTGCTTAATTGATTATTAAATTATTCCCTAACACTTAGCAACTTTTCTACATCATCTGTAACAAGTCTTTTACAAAAACTTGATGTTACTAAGCTAGTTTGTGATTCCATTTAGAAGAAAATTAAACACAAAAAAGATCAATCTATATATATATATATAAAAGTAATTCCATAAATATGATATAAAATTAACATCTTATTATCTATATCAGTGTAACGAATCTCGTACCGTATCGATCAGAAAACGGTACAAAATGGAATGTTTTGATACCGGGTTTAAATACCGGTCTGTTTCGCTTGGTACCAGCCGGTACTATCGGTATTTGAAATACTGGCTGATACTTAAAATTTTAAAAAAAAATTAGGGACATTTCTACAAAAAGTGAAAATTTTTTAAAAACCTAAAAATTTTTGCAAACTCACCCTAACCCGGCTCTGCTACCTTCTTCTTCCTCTGTTTATTTATTGTCTCACACTCTCACTCTGTCTCTTCTTCACCATCATCATCTCTTTTTATTATTAATAATATAACATTTAAATTCATGTAGTAAATAGTAGTTATATTTTTTCTACAAAGAATAATTAAAATATGTTAAAATGAAAATTAATAGGCCTCAAATTTTTGTAATTCTTTTTAAAATTGTTAATATAAATATAACAATATTTTATTATTAATAACAATTACATATTAAGATAAAATACATATTTTTATTATTGAAAATTAAATATTAAGATAGAAATTATAATTTATTAATGATAATAATTATTTTATTTGATATTTTGATGTAATTATTATTTATTATATGATAAAATTGTAATATTTTAAATACTTTTTATTTTTCTTAATTTTATATTTCTATTATGATAAAATAATATTTTTCATATTAATTATGGTTATTATTTATGTGTGGAATATGTGAAAATAATATTTAAAAAAATAAATAAATTGTTATTTTAAATTTCTATTATTATGATTTTTTAGACAATATTGGTCTAAATTATACCGTACAATATTGAAGGATTATTTTGCAATTTAAAAAAAAACTTAGGAACTATTTTATAAATTTAAAACATTATCTGAAACAGTACCCGATATTAACTGATACTAGTACAGTACTGTACCAGAACCTAATCTGATACCAAGTTAGTACGATATTCGTAATATTTATCTAAATTGTTACCATGTTAAATATAAGGACAAATTAATAAGAAATTGAATTCTAAAAATAAAATATCTGCAACCAAAGAAAAATATTCTGGCATCACTGATCTTAGTAAGCTCAAATGTATAGGAATGCAAAATGATTAAATGATAAATCAAAATGATATTCTGAAAAAAAATTAGCATAAAGAAAAAGCTTGTATTTCATGACTAATTGGTGATTAGATGTTGACTCTGTTCGACAAACAGCAAATTATATTAACTGTTAGTTGATTTTATCAATGATTAGCTAATAGAGGATTATATCAACTGATTTGATAAGCGGATAACATCATATATTTATTAAAGATGTTGATTAAATTACATGTTTAGTATTAGTTATTTATGTATAAAATGACTTATGAAGACATGACTTAAAATTTTATAAGAAATTAAATTTTAGATATTTAATTTTACAAAAATTGTGTTTATAACTTTAATAAAAATATAGAACATACAATAATAATAATAATAACAACACCAAAAAATCATTAACATAAATCGACAGAAAACTATATATTTTAATTATTTTATTAATTAATTATTTTGTTGATTGCTAATTTACGACAAAGGTTCAAACCTAAAGTATCGTTAATATAAACTAATATTCCATTTTTCAAAAAAATATTCTTGTTTATTTCACGACCTCCAAGGTACATAATTAACTATGTTAATACAAATAACTACGGAAGTTATACACAATTAGATAAGGATTGCAAATATTAAAGTCTATCACCAACAAAATATTGTTTCATGCAAATACTATATTTTTTAAAATAATTTGTTTAATTATATTTAATTAAAATAAAATAGAATTAAAAATTTTAATTATTAATAGTTTTAGAATTATGGAAGAGTGGAAATGTTAGAGACGAAAGGCTTTAAAATGAGCAGGTCCAAAACGGAGTATTTAGAATGCAAGTTCTCAGGTAGCCAGATGGTACAGGAGGCGGCAGCCATTGGCACGGACGTCATACCAAAAAAGTCGAATTTCAAATACTTCGGCTCCATCATTCAATGCGATGGAAATATCGATAATGATATATTACATCGTATTAGTTCTGAGTGGATCAAATGGCGGAGTGCATCAGGTTTTTTATGTGATAAAAAGGTTCCCGTAAAATTTAAAGGAAAATTCTATAAAATGGCAATTCGGCCCGCCTTATTATATGGGGCAGAATGTTGACCGGCTAAACGTAAACACACGAGACAGTTGGTGGTCGCAGAAATGCGTATGCTTAGGTGGATGTGTGGTATTACAATAAGAGATATGGTACGAAATCGGGTAGTTAGAGAGAGGCTACAGGTAGCAAGTATTGCAAACAAGTTGAGAGAGACAAGGTTTAGGTGGTTTAAACATGTGCGCAGAATGCCTTCTACTATTTTTGTACGACGCGGCGAGATAATAGACCTAAGTGGATATAAGAGGAGGAGGGGAAAGCCTTACAAGACCTAGAGGGAAATGATCAAGAAAGATATGTCAGAGTTGGCTCTCACTGAAATAGTTGCTAGGAGTAGAAAAGTCTGATGTGATAGGATAAGGATAACCGATACACGTATCACATAGGAAGTTCAACCCACTAGGAATGCTGAAAACATAGGATTGTTTTTCCCTCAGGGCTGCTCAGTGTTCCTCAGGGCTACTCAGTAAAGACCCCAATGCGACTAGCGTTGAAACGGGCCGGTTTTTACAAGGTGTAAGGTATTGACAACTCAGGTTATGCATCATGTATGTCTTCGTCTTTTATTAACATTCTTTTTACTTACCTATTTGACGTTTTTTTCCTTATTCCTGCATCATTATTTTGTATATCTCATCTGCATGCAG